>VXBA01002276.1:716095-733652 GCA_013399895.1 Serilophus lunatus
GGGGCCATCGCCGCCCGCCATGCTGAGAGTGAAGGTGCTGCTGGTGGGGCCCCGGGAGGTGAGCGGGGAGCGAGACTGGGAACCCCCGGGACTGGGGACCCCCGGGACTAAGGAACCACTGGGACTGGGAACCCCCGCGATTGGGGATCCCCGGGACTGAGACCCCCGGGACTGGGAACCCCCGGGATAGGGGACCCCCGGGATTGGGGACCCCCGGGATCAGGAACCCCCGATGGGGAACCCTCGGGATTGGGAACCCCCCGGACCGGGGCCCCCCCGATCCCCGCGCGGTCCCTGCGGCGGGAGGCAGACAGGCAGGGCCAGGCCTTCACGCCCCGGGGCGAAGCCGCAGGGACCGCGCGGGGATTTTTTTTTGTTGTGGCTGCGACACGTTAAATTCCAAGGTGTGCCTTTCCCTCTCTCGATCTGCCAGTCTGGGAAGTCGGTGTTGGCAAACTTCGTGTCGGAGAGCACGGAAGGGATCGGCAGCTACAGCCCCACGCAGGGGGTCAGGTGAGCGGGAGCCCCGAGCGCTGCTGTGCGGCTCCGCGAACGTATCCCAGCGTGTGTCCATCGCTCCCGCAGGATCCTGGAGTATGAGAAGCCAAACCTGAACGGGAACAGCAAGGGAGCTGGGTGTCGGTTCGAGCTGTGGGACTGCAGTGGTGATCAAAAGTAAGGCAGCGTCGTTGTTGCTTTTTCCACGTTACTTAACTCAGAGTAGTTCCTGCTCACACAAGTTATTCAGGCCTAAAGCCATTGATCTGCTTGAGATGAGGAATATTTCCGACTTTTTACCCCAATATATTATAACTTCTTCTCTAAAGCCTCTGACATTAGGTACTCTCTGCCATCATCACACCTGGACTCCCCTTTGGGTCAGGACTGAAGGTACCAGTAAAGTCCACAGCTCTTGGAATGGAGTTACAGGTACAGGAGACAGAGGCCCACTTTGTAATTGCCTTTATCTCCTTGAAGCTGCCATGTGAGTGGACTTCAAACAATGTGTATATATGATTGAGGCCCCTATTTCCAAAAGATTGGGAATGGGACAGATCCATTTTTAGGGACAAAGGTCAAATAAGCATTTGGCCAAATATCAGATTGTCAGCAAATCACAGGTAAGTCAAAGTAGCAGGAATATGGTAGATTGCTGGCAAGATTACTGATGTTAGAATTTAAAAAAGTACATAAACATGTTCTTGAGGAAGGAAGAAGAAAATCTGAGGATTTGTTGTTGGAGTGCACATTTCTGTTTTCCAGCTGCCAATCTTGCCATTTTCTATGTGCCTGTTTCTCAAGGTTTGAAACGTGCTGGCCAGCTCTGATGAAGGATTCTCATGGTGTAATAATAATTTTCAACCCTGAGCTGCCCAGTCACCTGAAGGAAATTGAACTGTGGTACTCCTGCTTCGTGCAGCAGCAGCCACTGCTCGACAGCCAGTGTCTCCTGGTGGCACATCACAAGCCAGGCAGTGCAGGGGGCACAGAAAACCTGTCCTTGGGTAAGGAGATGGAAAACTCCATCTGTAACTCAGAGGTTTTCATTGATCTGTCTTTAAAATTGTTCATACCTTATGGCTTGCATTTTTCATTTCAATCTGCCAATTAAAGAACACTAGAGTGCTCCGCAAAAACAGATTTCAATAATAATGGATAATAATGGATTATGGATAATAACAATGGATTTCAAGGATATTCCTGTTTCACAAAAGGGAGAGTAAAGGCCTATTTCTTTATCAGTAGTAGTTTGGTTCTTATGTTGGATCTTTTTATTAACTGACACTTTTGAGGCCATTTAAGTCTGCATTTTATCTATCAAGAGAACAGGAGCCCTTTGAAATAAAAGGTTAAGGATTTGCCTTTTAAATTTAGTAATAGGGGCCTTATATACTGCAAAATTATTTGTGGATGTTTATACTAGTGAGAACACACACTCCCTCTGGGCATCCTGTTTCAGTCTTCAAACAATTGCATATTTAAGTATTAATATATTAATACATATCTAATGTAACAATATGATTCCATAATTTTGAACTTGCCAAAGAATGTCATATCACTTCAGTAGTAAAATTGCAGTTCAGTGCTGAATGGTTTGATTCTGCCTAACTGAATTTGAGTTCCAAAACCAGATTTTAAGCTTTAATAATATTGTTTGAAGAATTTAATCTGGCAATAAGATGTATTTGGTTGTAATGCTGACAAGCTCTGCTGCATTTCTTGTTCACTTGTTACATATTATCTGGGGTGTCAAACGTTGGATCCCACTGACTCCAACATGAGATGTCCCATGACTCTGTGAATATTTCTTTTAGAAAAGGAGTATGCCTAATTGTTTGGTTTTTACTTTTAAAGCTTCCCCACTGAACAAGCTGAAGCTAATACATTCCAACTTAGAGGAAGATCCTGAAGATGTTCGGATGGAATTCATTAAGTACTTCAGGAGCATTATCACCATAATAAATGAGACCAGAGAGAGGGAAGAAATGTCAATTATCTCATAACATTCAAAAAAAACTGAACAAGGAAGAAAAATTATTTTCCCTTTGTAAGCTATAGTAGCCTGTGAGTGGGTCCTTACAGGGAGAATTTGGTAGCCTATAAACCTTTCAGCCTGTGAAAAAGTGCTGACATCAGGTGAACTGTGGTGCCAAGGAGATGGCTGCACATCCAGGAATTTGGGTAACTTTATACCTGCACTTTGGCTTCAGAGGTACAGGAAGGTATTGTCTAAAATGTGGTGTGGCCCAAAAGATAAAGGTGTGGGTGGTCACTTCAGAATCCCTTTGTGCAGAGATGCTCAGAGAAGAGCCCGACAACCCAAGGCTTGTGGAGTTCTGCTCAACCATCTGAGTGAAGTGCTGATGTCAGCTGGGTTTCTGGAGAGGTTATGCCTTTGGAAGTGAGTACAAACTGATTGGAATAGAGATCTGATAAGTGGTGATGGTGTGGAATCCACAGGTTTATGTTCTAAGTTCTCTTTCTGTTGAAGGGAGCACATTGCACAGCCATTGCCTTGGCCTGACAGAGCTGGTTGCAGTCTTTCTCAGGAGTAGGTTTTTCTTCTATTCCAACAAAAGAAATGTGTTACAAGGACAATTGTTTAAGTCTCTCTAGGAGGAAAAGAATTGAGATCTCACTGTAGTGCAATATTTTGACCTATGTCAGGAGCTGCAATAGAGAAAAAAAGTTTGCATTCTCCAGAGGAGAAAAAGCTGTTTCGAAACTTTTACAACTGTTCCCTGTTGCATTGAAATAAGTGGTTTCATAGATAATTTACTTTGACTTGTTTGGTTTGCATTCATCCCTGTTCTTGGTGTGTTTTGCTGTGGAAGACATTTTTTTTAACTTGCATTACTAAGGCAATAAAAACATTTAAAAATGTATCCTTTCTGTTCTCAGAGGCAAATTAATTATGGTTTTGTGCTTTAAGCAACTTGCTTAATTTTTAGTAAGGAAAACAGTGATAAACTTGCAGCACATGTCACCCTCCTTAGCTCTAACAAGAGGCATTTACAAAAATTTGTCACCCACCCAAATAGCCAAAGAAGTGACACCACACCAACACTATCTTAGTAAACATCTTTTACACAAAATATGTTGTTATAAACAGGAAGTACTTGATGTATTTCAGTTGCAGACAACGAGAGTGAGAGTTCCTTGGTCTTTTCAGTGATCCAGGTAAATTAATCTACTATTTCTCCTATTGTCATAGTTCTTTCCTGAGTAATGAGGGAGTCTGTCCTTATGACACGTGAGGTGAAAGATGAAAAGACCTTGGAAGAAGCTCCAAGTTTTACAACTCATGGGCACAAATAACACACCAAAATATCCTCAGCTAGGCTCAAATTTGGAGAATTCCTGTTCCAAGGACATACTGGCTTGCTCAGGTGGACACCAGGCATGAGAAGTTGTGTGCACACACAAATAACCTGCACTGTTCTGGTTTTGGGTGCTCACCAAACCTGCCCCAGATTCTTCCCATTGTCTGCTGGCTCCTGCTCTGCCATTAAAGCTAAAACCTCAGTTGTAGAAGGTAAAGAGGGGGGTGGCACTGAAGGAAAACATCAGTGAGAGGAAGATCACCAGGAAAGAACCAAATAAGCACTAAGAGATGAAAAGGGTTGGAGGGAATAGTGGGAGGGTGGCATTTCAAGATTACATTTTATTTGAATTTTGAACAATCAGGCTTTATGTGCTTGCAGTCAGTGTCATAGGGTGGTCTGTTGGAGGCAGTTACTGGAAAATTCACAGTCTAACTAGAGAACAGTTTTTTATATGCTGCTTTAGATTACTTTTTCCTTATTGCCAGCTGTGTGGTGCTGGAGCCAATTTTTAAAATATACTGCCTTAATAAATTCAGTTTTTCCCAACAGCAACATTGTGATATGCACTGGTAAAAGACTGGTGTGAAACCCAGCAAATATTTTATTTGGAATGTAAAACAGTGTTTGGGTGATTCCAGTGTTGAAAAGTCAATTAACTCTCCTGTTCACCTTGATTCATATAAAATGTTAATTATGAGCTTAGTTTAAATGCAAAAAAAAAAGGATGTAAATTACAGGTGTCTCTATACTGCAACACACTGTTCATCAGAGAAGAAAAATAGTGATAGGGAGCACAAAAGACAGATTCCTAGACCTGACTTTGTATCATCCAAAAAGATCATAATATGCAATAAAGGTGGAACATCATTTATAAAATCTGGGCAAGAGGAGAATTTCTGTCACTGCTGAAGAACAGAGTAAATGCACAGACTCATGCAAAATTAATCCTCAGTACTTGAGAAGATACAGAGAAAGTATTTATTCAGAAGTGTCCTTTATTAATGATTTATGAAGCAGGCCAGCAGAGACACCCAGTTAGCAGAGAGGTGTGAGAATGCCAGAGGAACAGAGTCGGGTCTCTGTCTCAGCCCTGAGGTTGGTAAGTGACTGTTCTGTGCCCTGTTCAGACTTTTCCTTATGAGGCCAAAGAACTGCCCAGGCAAGCGTAAAGGAAACTGGGAGCATGAGCAAATCAGCCATGAGCTACAGGGCAGTCAGCTGGCAAGGCACAGGTTTAAGTAGGAGTAGCAACAACTTAGGAGCAGAAGAGAGCAGCAAATTTGCAGCAGAAGCATTCCATTTTAGTCTTCAACACTGAGGACCGAGCCACCATGCTGAGAAGTTCCTAAAGGCTTCTTGGATGGCCTTTCCAAGAAGTGGAAGAGAAGGCAGAGAACCAGCTCCTCCAAACACATCTAGCCTTCTCTAGGTGTCTTCAGTCTCAGAGCAAACAGCTCATGTCCCCTTCTCATCCTGGCAGCAGCCACAGGCCCAAACCCCTGCTTTGTATCAACTGTGCACACAGTCTCCAAGTTCTCTGTCCCTTTCTGTGGATCCTCATCCACTGCACTGTCATGGTTTGGGGAACTGAGGCTGGAATCAGGGGCATAGAACATTTTAACTATTAATGAATTCAAACACATTCAACATCCTCATTTACAGGCAGTGCAACCCAGATGTGTGACTTGTTTACAACTAAACTTTGGAAGTAGCAGCAAAACTGAATGAAATACATTTGGACCTTACCAAAAAAATGCAGCTTTCTTTTCAAGTCATACATTTTGAAGGCCAGGCCTTTGGTCTCAGTTGCTCTCAGCAGTATTGTTCTAATGGGCACAATAGGCATAAGAAATCCCACGTTCCTATTTCTATTATTGTGCTGCCAAGTGACTAAAGGGAGTCAAGTAGGCCACCACACTGAAGAGTGTCCATCCAGGCTGTGGTTCTGCACACTCAGCCTAGAATATACAGGGTGCTGACATGCAGATGCTTTAGGAGAAAACTTGTAGGTGTGTATTTTTGCATTGATTCATCTCATGTTATTTGCTTAGGACAAGGTTCCCCCTTGAGTGACTGAGGGTTGAATAACTAGATACCACAGAGAGGCACTTGCTTGGAATTTGCTGAGAACTCCATCTTCTGAAAATCAGTTCTTCACAAATATCTGAAATCTCTCACCTCGTGCTGTAATCACCAGTATGATGGAACTGGCTTGTGCAAGTGGTGTACAGGTTTGGCCACCCATGTTCACACTGAATCAGGAAAAGGCCATTGAATGGCTGAAGGAGAAAGAAAGAATTGCATGAAGTGTTTGAGCTTTTTCGCTCTAGAAACATGGAGAGGACATATGCTTTATTTCTGCAAACATATCACAAAGAAAGAAAATTGATTGTATTTACTTGGGCATAGGATAACAGGAGCAATCGACACAGCAGGGATGCTGCTCCTTAAGAGCTGCACCATTCTGACTAAGCTACACAAACCTAAATATAAAGCACTCTCTCATCATCTGCTCCTTTTGCTTATTCTCCCCACTCTTGAATTGTACGAGGAAATAATCTGACCTTGAACACAAGGTGACCTTATATTTAAGCTCTTCTTTTTTTCCTGAAAGAGACAAAAAGTAGAGGAAAGCTAATACTTACATTCTGGTTTTGGATAATCTAAAAGACAGCTTTGGCATAATAATACATGTGAACAAACCAGTCACTAGTAACTCTGGGCTGGAAATTTAAGAAGGTTTCTAAACAGAGTGGGAAAAACCTGTTTTCAGGATGGTGCTTAATTAACAGTTTGTGATAGATTGTCACTGAACTTGATCCTTCTAGTTCCTCATTAAAACAAGAGGTTTATTTCTTTTTATTTGTGCAGATATTTTTCTACAGAGGTGACAGTGAACCAGAATATCAGCTCCAAACTCCCTTGGACTTTGAGAAGCATGGACTCTGATTCACAATCTGGAGCTGGAGATCAGTTGAAGACATAGGCTGTATTTACACATTTGCAGAGGAAATAAAGCAGTTTGTCAAGTAATACCAGGAAAAAGTGACACAAATTTTCTCACATGAGTCTCACTTTACACAGTGCTGTCTGAGGATGGGCACTGGCATTTGCTTGCATAACTCTCAGACAGAAACAAAAAAATGCCACATGTTTTGCTGAGTTCTATTGTTTCTTCCTCCCTTTGTAAGGAAATTAAAACCCATTTCTCTCCTAGTTCCATGAAATCTATCTGAATCCTGGTAAAATGTCTCTGAGAATTTGCTCAGAGGGAATAACAGACAAGGGTACACCCTCCATTGCTATGTTACTGCTCCATGAGCTCCAGACAAAAGCATTTCTTGTGGTTTGGCAGCAAGCATCTATTCCTAAAACCCTGGGACTGCATTGTTCTTTACATGTCAAAAGTTGATTTAATACCTACAGGCACAGATTGCAGGGTTCATCTTTTTAGGAAGGATCTTCAGGCTTTCTAGACTGCTGGGGTCACCTCTCACAGCTAGCAGCACAACTCGGGGGAGTCACACCAAAGTTGGACTGTGAAGAACAGGCCCTCAGGTCTGCCCTGCAATGAATATTCCAGCATTTTTATCCTGACGTAGGTTAAATGGTAATACCCCAGAAACTGAGCACCCAGCTGCCAGGCCCAAAATAATAACTCTGAATCATTAAATAAAGATACGTCTTCAGGAAAAAATATTGTTAAGGCTCCAAAATAGTTCTGCTGTGTTTGGAATTCTAATAATGGTCAGCAAGCTTGACTGGAAGTTCTAATAATACAAAGATCTTGCAATCTTACTTATCTGTAGCTCAGATAATGAGCCTGGGACCTAAACACAGCTATTAGGAGGCCCTTCTTCTGCTTGGAATGGTGTATCTTGACTCTTAAAGCAAATCATTAAAAGTAATATCTAATGAAAGCTCCATCTGTTTTCCATTGAGCAGACACTTGGCTTTTTTATTTTCGTATTCCCTAAGGTTTCCTGAAGTTTAGCAGCACGGGGGGCTGACACTGTCACAACAGAACAGGACAAGCCAGCCCTTGATGCAGTTCCTTTGTCCAGGGAAGTTAAATATTTGGCATATTTGGATCTATTAAGACAAATCTAACCTTCTGGACCTTTAATTATTTTCATATCCAGGAACCGGAGAGACATGCACAAATATGTGGTGTTGCAATAAATCTCGAGTCACACAGCCCTGCACAAGACTGAATCTACCATAAAGGTTATTTTAACCATAAAGGTCATTTTATGAAGCATTAGCAATAAAAACTGAGACTTGCCACTCTGTTCTCTCCTCTCTACTCAGCTAAATGGGAATTTCTGAGTGCTGTTAAGACACAGGGCCTATGACACAAAGTTGGGCAACTGTGATCCCTACAGACATTCCAATAGTTTTCTATAACATGAACCCACAGAAGCCAAGTAGATGCATGTGCAGTTTCCATTACTAAATAACTCACTTGCCAGTCCCAGAAAAACACCTAGGAATATTAGATAGACCAACATTTTCTGCAAGTGCTCAAAGCCTAGTTTCCACAGACTTGTTTCTTAAGGACTTACCCAAGAGTTGATTTTCTTGGAAAAATTTTGGAAGAGTCCTGCTCCCTTATTCCCTATACAGGCATGGCTACCTACAGTAATGAATGTTTTGGGCATGTTGTAGAACAAGAACAAACATGCATAAATTGACCATGGAAATTAAAAGGGTTTTTTTCTACCAAAAGAAGGACATTCTGGAGCAAATGCCCAAAGAAAGTAGAAAACTGGAAGGACAGGAGACATGCGAAAGAGAAAAGGGAGTATTTTTGAATAGCACAAGCTGCTTGTGAAGAAGACTGAGAACTTGGCTCATTGCAGAAGCAGAAGACTGGATTCAGGAACTCAAAAGGTTATTTTCAATTCTGGTTTCCTTTCTTCCTTTCCAAATCAGAACTGGTAAGGACTAATTCTAAAGGAAAAATAATGTTCTTTCTCTTCACTTGCCTGTGCAAACATGTAAGTTAAAATGCATGTCACCTCTTTCCCATGCTCCAGCAAGGACAATAAAAAATTATGTAATCTTCTGTGTGGCCCATAACAAGTATAAATTAATGATGTTTTAATATGCATTCAGTGTGGCAAGAAAGTCCCATCTTTCATACAGCTTTATAAATAAAACATATCTCATTTGATTGATCATAGATAAACCAGAATGAAATCAAGCAGGTAATATAGAAGGACAAAATAATAAAGATTGATTTTGTCCTTTTGCTTTTGTAGGAAAATGAGATTCATGTTTATGTTTGTTTATATGAGTTGGCCCCAAATAACTTTGGAACTAGTTCATAATTCCCACTCAAATTTAAAATACTAGTGATACTTCATTCCTCAAGTTTTGTGAAAGTAGGCAGCCAAGTAAAGACAGATTATTCATCTCTCATTGAAGAAACAGGCTAAAATGAACTCAATCCCCAATAAACATCAGAGAATCCATGCTGAAACACAATCCAAGATATAAATCCATAGGAAAAAAATATGTCACTGCTTGCAGAACTACTTGAATTGAATGAGATCACAGAGATATAGCATCAGTATGACAGAATCTAATCACCACTCAACAAACATTTTGGAAACGAGTCAGCATCCACATCTGCTTCACCAGAACCAGAGCCTCATGTGACAGGAAGCTTATTAGAGACCCTGTCTCTCATTATTTTGTTTTTGCCTATAACTTCTCAGCATGAATATTCAATATTGCAAAATAAAGCAGTTTCCTTCACAGACTGTCCAGAATGGAGAAAGAAATTATGTCAGACATTCCAGATCCCAAAGAAATTGGTGCCTGTGGAGCTATGGATTTCTACCAGCAAAACATCTGGCACAAAACAACATTAAACATGAATAACTTGCTTCTCTTTCCTCTTACCATTGATGTGAGGCAAGAACAACTCCTCTGAAGTTTGCTTGATGTATCAAGCCTGAAAGCAAGACAAAAGAGAAGAACCTCAGCCCTTTAAACATACCAAGACATCTTAAAGGAATATACCTCAAAAATTCTTCTTTTCTCAATAGCGTAAAATTGCATTGTGAGACATTTTCCTTGGTTACTACACAGGAAACAGTTGCTTCACAATACTCTGAAAGCTGCTTGGAATTCTCACTTGGTGCTCTTTCATGGCTTTGGTCACAGCTCTGGGAGTCAGAGCCTTTGAGCAGGTACATTGGGTAAAATTTACAGGTAAAAACACCACTTACATGAAAATCTGCCCAGGAGTGGAGCCAAATGTGCTCAGTCCCAGCCAGGGTAACAGGAGCTCTGTTGAAACACTCCCTAAAGTGCAAGGAGTTCATCTCAAACACTTCTAAATTAGGTGTCCATGTGCATCAGCACCTGATTTGCCTCTGCAGTCACAGTTCTTGATGTGAAAACCACGTGAGCCTGCCCTTCCTCCCTGTTCCCAGCAGTGGGATGTGTTTGGGAAGACTGGGGCTGTGGAGTGTTGTATGACTGAAGGATGGGCAGCTCCATCTGTTTTGCAGCATCAGTCATACGACACCCCAACAGCTCCCACTTTCCCTTCTCACTCCTCAACTGTGCAGGAGTTTTTCTTGCACATAAAGCAGGACTGGCAGTGCTGAGCAGTGGGATACCACCCATCTCCCCTGGCAGGGGGGTCTTGCATGGATGTACCCACACTGTGGCCTGTGGTGGGCAGACAGGGATAAGCTCTCAAACAGGGTCACACTCTGCAGACACATCAGGCAACATCTTCACAAAGTCTGTGGATAACCACCCTTTCTTCTTTCTCCATCACCTTGAAGGCAGACAAAAAGCCTTTCAGGGAGATCTTAAGTCAGTGTTGCCATTTCAACCCCACGGATGTCAAAGTGATTTTTATACTCTTTCTGCTCAACTAATTGCCAAGTCTCAACAAAGGGACTTGGTTGCACCAGGCAATAAACCATCATCTATTGGCTCTAGGAACAAGGAAGAGAGGGAATGTAAAGCTGGAACAAAGCACAGATCCAGAGCAGGTCCAAACTGATTTATCCAAAGATTTGATACCAGATGTTCTATTCAGACAACTTTAACAGAGCTCCATAGAGCACTAAATGCTTCTCACGTTTTCAGTATACAGCCCATTCCATCTGGGCATTTCTGCCACAGGGCACAAACAAAACACTGCTTAATATTAATCAAAGGAGTGAGTTTTGCCCTGCAAGTTCACTATAAAAAGAGTAAGAGCAAACACATGCAAAGCTGAACACAACAGAGGAGCTGCCTTGGATTACAGCACTTTTAAATTATGCCCAAAGTCTGATTTTAAGGAGGCTTTATTAAAGATAGGCTATTACAAATATTGTGCTAAACTGGAGCACCCTTCATCTCTGATTAATAAATATCTAGTTCATAATATGCAAAACTCACGTTTCCTTGTTTACCTGCAGTTTCCATAGATTGTTGCACAACTACTAACCCATGGAGAAGCATGCTTTTTCTTGGACATCTATCACTTCTTTACAGATACCATTAATTTTGCCTGTGCCCATTTTTAGCCCCAAGGATTCCTTGTTCTCCAATTAGTTCCTCTCTAGCCCATCAACAGTCTGTAGCCATATGTAACAAGAATTACTACTTACTGCACACATCTGTGCAAAATCTTTTTCCAAATAATTTTTATTCTTGAAATCCAGCACTACCTGTATTTGTCAAGCCATACGAGGCTGTTGAGACAGAGCAGTGGCAGTGAGGTCACTTCTCTCTTATTTTCTCAGCTGCCAGTGCACCTTCCTAGTCTCTGCTGCTTCAGTTCATCAAAGGGGAAGGACTGCAGGCCCAGTTTTCTCTCTCTGCAGTAGCTCCTTTCCCTCATGGATTTAATTATCTACTTTTCTCAACCAGCCCCATCTCTTGCCACCTCCACTTCCTCCTTCCATGTCTCTTTTGCTTTTTAAATCATCAGTAACTCAGAACACAGCTCTAGTTTAAAAGGCGTGATCTTCCAGGTTGCCTTCTGTCCTCCTGAGAGGCTGACAACTTTGCCAGCCTTCCCTTCCAAGTTCCTTCTATAACTCTGTAGCTTCTTTTTATTAAATCCCTGTCCCCCCACCATGTGTAGCAGGATCACGGGATGTGCAGAGCTGCCTTTGTCTCAGCGCCATCGATTTCCCGTGTGTTTACTCTGCTCAGGCACTGGATGGTGCTCTTGGCACTTTCATGCAGCAAAAGCGTTTCCCAAGCAATCCCCCTTCTCCCGAGAATTGTAAAATTTCCCCGGGGCCAGATACAGTTGCATGTCTAAGCCTCTAAATCTCGTGGGAAGGGCATGTTTTGGCTACACAATGTAGCTGAAATTGCAGTGGAAGAAGCTCAGCTAGGTAAGGCCAAATGCCAAACGAAATGTCACTGCCTGTGACACACCAATCCACCGAGCAGTGGCTTTCACATCCATCCTCAAATATTTTATTTGCTAATTGGTTCCTTATCAATGTTCTCCATAGCAACAAGAGAGTTTTAAGTGGCATAAAGTGGACTGAGTGACATTATGTCCGCATGTAAATGTGATTGGGATTGTGCATGGAGATGATCTGGGGGAGGTTAACAAGGTAATGTGAAACCTCCTGTGGTCTCAGAGAAAGGAGCTTCTTAATGCTGCCTGAGTGGTGTAAGAGTCAAGCAGGGAAGCTATCTCAGCAGCAAACAGTTTTGAGAGAATCAAACAGATTCTGTAGAAAATTAATTTTATATTTTTACCCACTAAGAAATATTCATTTTAAAACAGATGTTTTTCTTCAGCTATTTTTCAAAGAAGGTCAGAGGTTTTTTGGCATTTTAAAGGTATAATGAATAATCAAAGGAAATATTTGCCACTTAATGGCAAAAAAAACCCCAAAAACAAACAAACCAAACTATAGGGAGATGGGAGATATACGTTCAGGTTTTTTCCCTCCTGTTGCTGATTTTTGTGTATCCCCAGGAAAATCAGGGCTCTGGGTCTGCTCAGCCTGTAAATCCGAGATAATTCCTTCTCTTCCAGCACTACTGAAAGGCTCTTTCTGCAGTGAAAGGTGCCATTGAAGTACAAAATATTTTGTGTGTCTGCATCCAAGGGACACAGGTCTGGAAAAGACACTTTAGTGAAATAAAAAGGCAAATAGAGAGACCACTGTAACACTTCAGAGGGAAAAGAGGGAATAAAAGGATTCATAAGGATGGGATGACATCGATGAGGAACAGCTGAACTATATGGGTGTATCCACTGATCCAAGATGTGGGATTGAAGCATTGTATTAACAAGTATTTGGGCTGGACCACCTCTGGATATACAGCCGTTGGCAGAGCCCCACAAAAGGCTCAGGAATGACTGAGAAATTCCACCTGGAGGAAGGCCTTGAGCTACACTTTTGGAGCTTCCAGCAGTCCTACCTGGATTGAACTGTTCAGAAGGTGGGTTTGTTCAGCTGAAGGATTTGCAAAGATTTGGTGATCCTCTGAAATCCTATGGCATCTCTTCAGCTGCCTGGTCCACCCTTTGCACAAAGACTGCTCAGCCTTCTTGGGTATTGTTCTAAATAGCTCCAAAGACAGTTCTGAAAGGGAAAAACTAAGGGTTAACAGTGGCTGGATGAATAAAACACTCTCAAAATGAGCACTGCTGTTGAAGCCTTAGCATGGAAATCTTTTGGCTACACCATTTAATACGACACACATGGGAGAAGGAATTTTACGGTACTTGCAACACTCTCTCCTTGTCTTGGCAAGTGGGCATTGCAAACCATTAGAATTTATGGGATATCTGATCTGCTTGTGCCTCAGAGGAAGAAAAGGGCCCAGTCCTGCCGATCTGACATGAGTCATCTCATTGATGTTAACGAACTGGTCCTCTCAAGATTAGGAAGTTGAATGCATGAGATGCTACTGCTGACACGGTCTGTTGGTTAGAGAAACACTACTACAGGCAGCACTTACATGCAAAACAGCCTCAAGAAGCAGAACCTCCCGTTGTTATTTCAGGTTTTTTAAAGAAAGAAAATTATTCTCTCACAAGGGCTCTCACTGCCCTTGTTGTCTCCATTGCAGGACCATGTTTGGCTTTGCTGGGTGAGGTGTGATAAATGTGTGGTGACTGGCACAGGCCTTGCTGGTGTTGCCTGCTCTCCTCTACTGTAAAGTCCTGCTGCAATAACAGAGCTGTCAGGAGGGAGCCTTTGTCCAAATCTGCCTTCAGCAGTGATTTAAGTAGAGATGCTGGAGGTGGTACTGCAATAGTTGAAGTGTGTGGAGATAAATTCATTAACACAGGTATAGTGAGTCTGAATGGGTCATGGCTGATTTTTAAATCTTTCAGTGAAGGAGTATGTAAGTAGAAAGCAGAGTTGTGCCTCTCTGCAATGGCAACTCTAATGTATTGCTGAGCAAGGTTACCCAAAAGACTATGCTCTTAATGTGCCTTTTGTTACTCACATAGAATGAGTTTCTGATTCCTTGGTCATTTCGAAGTAAGAAAAACTGTTTAGTTTCATGGTACATCACAATATTCAATGAGCCTGTCCCTTGGGAACACAGAAAGCTTTCAGATCTTAATATAGACATCTTTCAAATGAGATCATTAATGTGCATGTATCTGGATTTAAGGCCAATGCAAGCACTTCGATCTTTGCCTGCCAAATTTTCATTTTTGGCTTCATTTTCTTCCCATATATTCAAAGAACTGTACCACATGGAATCCTTTAAACAATAGATGGGATAACATAATTTTTCAATTGCTCTTGAAAAGGTTTTTAACCACATAAACCGTTCCAGGGTTCGCTAAGAAGTTACCATTGCAAATAATGTAATTGCTCCAGACTGAATTCCTTGCATTCCAGAATAACAAAAAAAAAAAAGAGCATGACTGGTTTGGGATTTTTAACCAACCTCTTTATGGTAATACTCAGACTAATGTAAATTTTCTCCAGAAGCTTTGCATTAAAAAGAAAAGACCAAAGCCTACAAACACTCATAGACGCAGAACTAATAGTTAATGCTAATGACCCATCAACAATCTTAATAGAAAGAAAGTAAACACTTAAAAATAAGGAAACTCTGAATGCTTTATTTTAAACAAATAAAAGAAGTAGGAAAACTCTGGAAAATTTAGAAATATATAAAATGCAAGCAATAAATTCTCCTCTTCTCCTTTGCAAGAAGGACAAGGCTGTTACTTGCCCTTTGAATGAGGCCAAGACTTGCTGTCCTGAGCTGCTGAGTCTCTCCTTAAAGGTGTGTGCAACTTCTACTTCCCTGGGCTTCACCTGAAGTTAAAAACACATTTTTGTCTGGTCATATGTTTGCTGTCCACATTTGAACCATTCTTACTGCACTCTCCTAAAGATGATGTCCAATGGAGAGTGTTACCAAACTCTTCACTGTGTAACACCTACAGGTCACCTGGGATGGATGAAATCAGCTCTCCCTCTTGCTGAGGCAGGGGTTCCCCAGTTCTGCAATTCTCTTCCTTTAGGAGCAGAGTTTAGTCTTAAAACCTCACAAAGCTGCTTCCCAAATGCACCTCATTACTCAGCTTTCTTGGATTAATTGAATTAAGCAGTGGGTGGTTTATGAGTTGAACTGCACTGGGGAGCAGGGCCTGTAATTCACTGCAAACTCTCACCATTCAGGGCACAGCAAAATCAAACTTCTTTGTGGCCAGTAGAGCAAGAGAAATGAGAAACAGCACAGTTCAGAGGGTCTTTTTGATCTCCATTTTGATACTGTGCTACAGGCCAGCTTCTCATTTCCCACACACCAGCCTGTTTCCACTGGATTCACACCAGAGGAAGACTTGGCCTTGCAAGAAATTTAGTTTATCTTTTTAAAGACTCTGGGTTTTGCAGAATTGGCTTAGCTGTGTATAAAACAACTGTATCTTGTACCATTCAAAGCTAAAGGAATTAACTCTGTATTTTATTAGCCTCACTTCCCATGAATACAAAGCTTTTGTGATCATACTCTTCCTCAGTCTGATCATGGCTCTGTCCCTCTGATCATCCACACCAAGGGACTTGCTGGAGTGTGCAGTGGCCTCTCCCAAAGCTGTGCACTTTGTGGCAAGTGGCAGCACAATGTATGTGATTGGGGTCTTGTCCTGACACAGAGCTGGGACACAGCCAGGGTAACTCAACCAGACCCAGGATCTGGGACTAGTTTCAAAGGCAAAGACAGTGATCAATATATTCTTCGAAGCCTCACAAAAAGAGATGCTTCAGTTGAGGCTGAAGTACCCCAAGGAAAGGAAAAATTAAAAAAAAAAGTAAAGCCACACAAAAAGAAAAATCTAAATAATAAAAAGAAGTAGGAAAAGTTTGGAACTTGACCATCCGTAATGACTGAGATTCATCAACCACAAGGCAGCTCTATTAGGAAAACAGATTTAACTAGCTCTTTCTCCACTTGTTTATTTTCCTCAGGCAAAAAGAAAATACCTCTTTTCTCCCAGATGTGTTATGGGAATTACTTCACTGTGCCATTTGCAACAGAACAACTCGAGTCCCCCTCAGTTCCCTCCTGGTCTCCAGCAGTCGCCATATGTTCCCATTCTCTGCTTGTCCCTGGATGTTACTGTTTAAACAAAAGCTGAAAACTTCTATTTTTCAGAAACCAGAAAGGCGGGATTACATTTCAGTCAGAGTGCAAGGTGACAGCTTCTCCTCCACCTGTACTAACACAGCACATGCTCTCCAGGAAGACACTTCTTCCTTTCACTCGTGTTTGCTGGTGCTGAAAATGCCCATGTCAGACCCTTAGGCCACGTAAAATCGATAAAAATTCGTGGTATCATAATTTCCACTCCAACTCTACTTTCTGTGATTTTGTATGTGCTCGAGTGATGTAAACCTACCATTTTACTGGTAAAAGCCTAAAGGTTAGAGATGTTGTCCCAGTTAGGTGGGAGGACTGAAAGCCTGAACACAGACCAACCGTGGGTGCTGGGGAAGGGACAGGCTCCTTCCACTGCCCACCTGGTCACACCTGCATTATTAGGTGCTCAAACCAGGGACTAAAATACCAATTTCCAGGCCAAGTGTGTAATTTACTAATAAAACTTTCTGATTGTTTAAGAATCTTAGGCTCTTCCTTCCCCTTAAGGCTGGGTCGTCACATCAAGAAAAGGCTGGACGTGGCATTCAGTGCTCGGGTCTGGCTGACAGGGCGCTGATCAGGCAAATACCGGACGTGACAATCCCAACCTGATTCGTTCTGTGACTGTGGGGCAGATCACTGTGTTTGTTGGCGCTGCTTAAACCGATTCCCTGAAGGGTAAACACAAATTACGCTTTTCAGGCTGCAGACCCGGGGCTGAGGGGAGCGGGCGGGCGGGGACCCTCAGCCTGTCCCTGCTCCTGTTCCCTGGTCCCTGTCCCCAATCCCCGTCTTTGTTCCCGGTCCCTGTTCCTATCCCTGTCCCCAGGCCCTGTTCCCTGTCCCCAGTCCTGTCGCTGTTCCCGGTCCCTGTTCTTTGTCCCTGTCCCTATCCCTATCCGCAGTCCTCAATCCCTATCTCTGTTCCCGGTCCCTGTCTCTGTTCCCGGTCCCTGTCCCTAGTCCTTGTTCCCAATTCCCGGTCCCTTTGCCAGCCTTTGTCCCCGTCCCCTGTCCCCAGTCCCTGTCGCCAGTCCCCATTCCCAGGTCCCTGTCCCCAATCCCTGTCTCTGTTCCCGTCCCCTGTTCCTGCCCCATCCCCATTTCCAGTCCCCGTCTCCTGT
>VXBA01002276.1:733741-785113 GCA_013399895.1 Serilophus lunatus
CCCCAGCGCCCCGACCGACGGTACCGGGGGGCGGCGGCGCGGCCTGGGCGGCCCCGGGGAGCGGGGGGAGCTCGGCTGGGGAGGCCTCGGGAGCGGCATCGCGGGTGTTTTGGGGGCTGTAAATGTGGGGCGAGGGCGGCTCTCGGGGAAGGGGAGCTCGGGCGGGGTGTGCGGTGGGACGAGGCCTCCCCGCCCCGCCCGGCGAGGAGGAGGAGGAGGGGGAGGAAGGGGAGATGGGCCCGGGTCGGAACTGAGCCGCCGGGTGGGACTCTGCCCTGGGCTCGGCCGTGGCAGGTGGGGTGGGGTGTGTTGGGGAGGTGCGGGGGGTTCTGCCTGGGGACTGTCCGTTCTTGTGCTGCAAGAGACAAAGGCAGTGACACGTCTGCTCTGAGGTGGTGCCTACCTGTGCAGGAGGAAGATGAGCTTTCCCTGAAGGGTTCTGGTGTGGAAAGGTTGATTCTTTCTGGTGTGGGAGGAATTACAGACGTTTTTTGCCGTGGAATGGGTTACAGAGGTGTGTGCACACCAAAAGAGCTGTAGGTGATGCTCAGCTTGGCAGGTGGGATGGAAGGGAAGGGGTGGGAAAGCAAGAAATTTAAGTTGAGGCTGGTCAGAGAGCTGGAGGGATGTGCAGAATCCTGAAGGATCCATGGGACTAGGCCAGAGCTCTTCTCTTCTGGAGAGCAGTTGAGTTGCCCTGGGAAGCATCAGGGAAGGGCAATGATGTATTCTTAATGATGTGTGGCTGGGGAATTGTGGGGGCTTTTTTTCTTTTTTTTTTTGGTTGAGTTACACGAGAAAGTGCTTATCCTCAGGGATGTCAGGGTTTCAGTCTGCCTGCTAAAAGTTTAAATGATGAAGGTGCTTAGGTTGTGGGATTTTCCTTACATTAAGGTGAGTGATAAGGTGAATTTCCTCACTGTCAGGCTGGTAAGGTCAGCATTGGTAGGGGTTGTTCTTATGTACTTTCTGTTGAATAACCATTGTTTATTGTTCTTTAGTCTGTTCTTCTGAGAGCTGCAGAACAACTTCCAACAAATTTTCTTCTTGGCTCTTGCAGACTGAATGCAGGTGTGCAGTGTACAAATGTTTGCTGCCTCTTGACCAGGAAAGGTAGCTGTGTGTTAGTAGTGTATGAGAAGGTCCAGGTTGGATGGATTTTTTGGTTGATGTTTAAAAATGAGGCAAAAAAGGTGCAAGTAAATTGAGTGATTTGACAGGTTGGTGAAGCCTGTCTTGCAGGAGGAGTGGATTGCTGTCTTTCTCCTGCTAGGGGGAGATGAGGATGCTGCAAATGAGGCACTTGGTGGGGGGAACCGGCTGCAGATTGAGTGGGTTCTGGAAGTGGTTGCTGTATTTTACACTAAAGAATTAGAGCTCCTAAAATGGCTCCTCTCCCCATCCTCCTTTGGCAGTAATAGGACCAGTGTGGGGGGTTAATCCCCTTTGATTACTGTACTGTTGTTCTCATCTCCGTTGGTTTTATTTGTAAGTAATTTGCTAAAAGTGTGACTTGAAACTTTGTGTTGTATTACTGTGGAGAAAATTGAAGAAATGAATTATTTAATATTTTTAGTTGTTTGCACTGGATTTATTGCTTAAAGGAGTAGTGTATCCTCTGATTTAAGGTTACATGAGACAAAATAGAACTGGATTAGTATGTTCCCCTAAGGAAAAATAATGGCTTTTTATAATTACTTATATTGATTTTAAATACCTTATGCATTCTTTACTCATGCAATACACATCAGCTATGATTTGTTTTGTGGAAAACAAGCCTGAAAGGACTGCTGCTTCTGCTGTAGTAGAAATAACATCTGTGGAACAACATGAGAGGAAGAGAATATAGAATGTGCCTTCTATTATGAAGTCCATACTGGATTGAAAATGGGCCCAAGAACAGGGGAAGGAATAGTGCAAACAAATAGGAAAAGCATGAACATCACGTGCTGCTCTGGATTTGTACTTTGGATTAGTATAGGCCTTAATAACCCTCTAATCCCTTGTGTGGGGTAACAGTTTCTATATGATAACCATCACAGAGAGGCCAAGTGCAGAGTCCTTGCTGCAGCTTTGTGACCTCCTGGTGTCGACCTGTGTTGCAAGTAGGTGTGTGCTGCTGCCTGATCCTGCTCAGGAGGCTTCTTGGGGAGGTTTAATTGATCTGTCTTGTCTGGATTGCATAAGCACAACAGTAAATGCCTTATTTTTCAGAATATTTTTACTTTACTCAAAATTCAAACCCCTCAGCCCCCCCTTGGGTTTAGTTGGACCTGGGTGCTTGCCCTCTCTGAAAATAAGGTTACCAAACAACAGATTTTGTCATGGTTGTTCCCTGTCAGAGTGCTCAGGCTTTAGCATCATCCCCCTTCAAATATTTGGAAAATGCTCCAATGGAGGAACTGCAGTAACACAAAACACTAATTCTGCAATACTAGAGTTAATTAGAATGATATGCCAATCCTTTAAACTCTTGCTGCACTAAACTTAAACCTTTAGTACAGTCAGACTGATCATTAGCATATCCATGGATATTGTCCTGTGACAAACTGCTAATGGCATGATCTGTCAGATATTTTAATGGGAATTTGCAGAAAGAATTGATCCAGTGTTGGAGTAACTTGTCCTTCCCCCTGTGTTTGGGCAGTGAAAAGTGGTGAGAGGTTGTACCAGCTCTCAGTGGAGAGAACTCTCGGCTGTAGATAAAAGATTGGAGGATGTTGTCACATTGATTTTGGTGCCACCAGCAGCACCATGGTCTGCATTGTGTCCCATGTCAATAATCCAGGATCCTCTCACAACAGCTGAGACTTCAAAAATTAACAGAACCTTAGATGCTTTTCTGTTCCCAGTTATTTTCCTTGTAAGTGTATCACTGCTGAATGAAACTGGAGTGTCTGAAAATGCTTTTTCTCTTCTCCAGGCGAGATGTGGCTTTGAGTGCTGGTGTTCAGCTCTGTGGTGTTGATGCAACTGTCAAATGTCAAACACTTGGGGAGTAGCTTCAAAATTGTTGGTACTTTCCAAGGGGCAAAAAATGTCTTCCTTCACTTTCATTTTGCTTGGTCCTGTTTTGTTGTTATTTAATAGTTACTATGTAGCAAATAGATTTTTATTTCAAATCCACAACCATTCATACTTTTTAAGGCTGTGTGTTTTTCCATGTCAGTTCAGTGGACAAATGTGGAATTTGGTTTCAAAAGCATAAGATGCACCTTGAACTCACATGTTTCCATCTTTTTATGATTTCTGAGGAAGTTCTGAGCTGCTCAGCAGGTCAGTGGCTCCAGAGTGGGAATATGCACAATCAGGGTCTTTTCCTGTTGAAGCCAAGTGTCAGATCTCTCTTAATTTTGACAAGTACCATGCCTCTGATCTTTATAATCACCTCTTGATTTACCTAAGGGCACAATGAATATACTTTAACCTGTGGACTGACTCTGCTGCATTTTGAACACTGGAAGATACAAATTCTTTTCCCATTTTTATGTCTTCTTGGCCACTTCACCATCATCCCAGAGAAGATGGACTTAGTAAGTGCTTTCTTCCCTTCCTGGCCTGGTGCCTGGGGATGTTTAGCTGCTTTCCCATAGCCCTTGGGTGGAACTAGTTTGTAAGCACTCCCTAGAAAGTGATTGAAGAAGGAATTTTGTTTTAAAACTTTTAAGAAGCTAAACCAAACAACGTCTGTCAGTGTGGGAGTGGAGCAAATCCCAGGGGCTTCATCAGGGCTGATGGTTGAATGGCAGAGTTGCTGGGCTTTCACTCCAGGCACTTTATTAAAAACTGCTTCTCAGATGTAAAGTTTTCTGTACTAAATTTAGGTATTTTAACTACATACTTGTCTTTTTTAAAAAACACCAAGTGTGTAGTTTAAAGAAGAAAGACAAAGCCTGAGGATGAGAATGAGGATGAGAAGTCTCCCTAGATATGAACTGCTAACATTGATAAGCAGCACTTACTAACCAGACTGCTGTGCAAGCCACTGTGGGGGTGTATTTCAGAGCAGCATCTTCCACACCAAAGTTCTGGTGCTTCTGAATGGTTCATAGGTTTTTACTTTCAGAATTGGTTTCAGTGTCTGGTTGAGTGGTGGCTGAGTTACTAGTACTGCCCTCTGCAAGTTCTGCTGTGAGTAGTGGAAGCGTTGGGTCAGTTTAGTCATGGAACAGTCAGTTCAGCATGATGGGGAATTATCCCTGGGAAAATGTAAGTCATTTTTACTTTGATATAAATTGACACAGGAAGGACAAGTGAGTGGCATACCCCTGGTTAATATTTTTGTGTCTCCCAGAAGGAAGAGCATTGCTTTTTAGCTGGATTGCTCTTGGTGCTGGGCAAACTTCTGGATTGTCCTGTTGCTCTGTTAGCAGTGCCTATGGTACCTTGAGAGTGCAGAGCTGCAGCATGACTGGGGATAGAATGAGGAACTGTGCTGATTCATTTAGTTTTGCCCATTCATGCCCACTTCTGTCAGCCACAGCTCCCCTTGCTGTTCAGCTGACTTGTGCTGCTCTCCTCTCCTTCCTGTCCCTGTCCCGTGCTTGTCTTCCCAGGCCTGACTCTTCCAAATACAATGAAGAGGGACAGTAAGGCTTTTGAGGCACCCTTTGTGTCTCTGTCCACCTCCCCTGGCAATTCCTGCTTCCACACAGTGAAGCAGCAGAAACGTGGCCGTGCTTGACCTTTGGGCTCAGGATTTTCCTCTCTCTGGTCAAACACCAGTCATTTGACCACTGCTCTTCAGCAAGGCCTCTGGTGTCCTCAAACCTTCCCAGCCACCACATCAGCTTCTTTCATTATTGTTTTCCTTCTCAGAGGCCTTTTTCAGCCTCCTGTCCGTGGGTATCCCATGTTCCTTGTCCTTGTTCTGGCTGCTCTGCTCTGTGGGAGCACAACCTCACTCTGCATTTCCTCCCTCCCTCCCTCCAGTCCTCCTCCTCTAGAGAAAATCTCATGACTCTACAAACTTCCTCTGTGAAAAATGTCTTTTCTCCTTAGCTGTGTTTTATCTGAGGTTGTTTGCTGCTGGGATCTCTCCTGCCTCTATTACTGAAACAGGAAGATCTCCTTGTGCTTTATTTTTGGGATGGAGCAACTGCTCACCTGCTTTTCAACCCTGCCTTACACATGTTCAGGTTCTGAGTGTTTTCACAGGTTATAGACTTTGGAGGCAGTGAACTTCAGTTACCTGTTTATCATGAGGTTGGCTGACATCTAATTCTTTAATACCTTGATATCTTTATTTATAAGCAAAAGCAGTTAAGTGCCTCACAGGCTGCAGAAATTAATTGCTGGGAGTTAAGTCATGCCTCTTGGAAAGGTAGAAAATACTGTTGTTCCATCTTTTGGCTATTGGAGGAGTTCTGAAAGTTGGTATCAGTAGAGAGCAGGGCAGGAAACATGCAGTGCTAAGATCTGCTTCTTTGGTTCTGTGTGCAGTTAAGAGCCCTGTCTTGCCTTGTGTGTCTGGCAGAACTGAAAAATAACTAAATCTGGGAGAGGAAAAAAAAAGGCAGCTTGATTTTTAGTTACTTAATAAGCAAAAAGCACCTTGCCTTGCTGTGGTGAGTCACACTAAGAAGAAATTTAAATTCAGGTGGGATGGTTTTTATTAATATTTAGCTTCTTGTTGTATTTTGTGGTTTCTGAAAAGGTTTTTTAGTAAAGCTATGGAGCTAAAATTTAGCAACAGATTGAAGTTATACATGGCAAAGTGAATCAGGATCAATAACTGGAAGACAGTGGACGCATTAACTGTGTGTGCTCCAGAGGGAATGGGCTGGAGGTGGGAGGGAAGGATTACCTGGGATCAGACCAAACCAGCTTTGTCAATTATAGCAGTGTTCCCACGCCTTAAAGGCAGTGACCTGAATAGTCTGTGTGGTTGGTGCTGCATCTTTTGGCAATACGTGTTTTTAGCTTACAGATAATTGCAACAAGATTTGAAATGCTGCTTCGATGGCAACAAAAGAGAGGAATGTGTGAGACAAAACTGCTCTTTCTGTGTTTTTGGTGTAACTGTTCACTCCCCACACTCCTGCCTTGATAGGGTGACTTTCTGTATTTGCATGGGTGGTCACCATTACAATACTCCCCAACAGAAATGATTTGTTTTAATCTCTGCTCCATCAGTGCTGTGCAAAATGAGGAGGCAGCACCAGGGTTGGCTGCTTAAAAAAACCCAAACAACAGAGCAGTAACTTGCAAACAGAAACTTAGATACAACTACAGAGCATAAAACAGTCCTTACTCTATATGTTCAGTGTTTGTGGCTTAAACTGCACTGGAAGAAATGCAGACAAGTGGTACTAGAAGTTATTGCTCAAGCAATAATAATTTTAACCATCCACAGTAAATTTCCATGTCTGGTATCCTTTAAGGAAATTGTCTTTCCTAAAGGCCTGCTGGAGTTCACATTAAACTCCCGTTGACTTCTGAGGCAAGAATTAGAACATTCATCTTACATATAACAGTGGCCTGTGCCAAAATCCTTCTGGTATATGTTATCTGTGGTGTTACTTGGTTTATTTTGGAGTACGAAGCATAAATTTGGCTCTGTTAGTTCAGATCATCTGACAAGCTGGCATCTTTGTCATGTTTTAAATTTTCTTTTAAAGATGGGTTTCAAATAAAGTTTTCTTAATTGCCAGCTCACAGTGTGTGTTTATATCTTCTTCTTGTGCTGTATCTTGAGATGTGTGTGAAATTAATGGGAAAGCAATTAGCCAAGCCCTGGATTCTGTACTTGAGTGACACTTGTAGCTGTAAAAATATCATAGCTGTCTGTCTGGTCTTCACAGCTTCTGTCTGAGTTTTAGATGAAACTGGAGATAAAGATGCTGAATCTCTGGGTGGTGTGTTAACTCCTGACGTTCCATTGGTTTGAGGATTGCACTGAGCTGATGATCCATCAGGAAGGGCTGTAATGGCACTTCCCAGGGTCTGATCTAACTGCACTTTTGTACAAGCATATTTGCTTTCAAGTAAAAGTAAATGCGAGCCCAACCTTACGCTGGAACACAAATGTTTTCTGATATGTTTTTATCTACAGCTCTAGGGTTTGTGCCCATCTGTACCTGCAACACCCTTTCAGCTGCATTTGTTTAAACCCTCAGTGTGTACAAACACTGGTGGGAAAGCTGAGCTTTGGAATTTGCTTTCTGATACCGGTTCTGTTTGTCAGCTTCCCCTGGAGAGTCTGAGTGGAAATCAGCATTTGAGGAAGGTCGTTTATCACTTACAAATGTCAGTCATCAAGGCTTACAGAGCCAGTTCTGCTGCACGGCTACACCAGTCCCAGGTGCCACGAGGGACAGTGGGGGACAGGAGGAAGGCCAGACTGTTCCTCTGGGCAGGCAGCACTGGGGTAAACTGATGGTCAGGCTGGACCCACAGGCTGGAGTTTGATGTTCCTGCTCTCTTCTTCCTGCTTCCACACTGGAATGTCCACCATTTCCTTTGTGCCCCCTCTGCACAGTGAGCCCATCACTGAGCCAGTTCAGAGCTACTCACTGCTCAATTAATTGGTTTGATTTATTTAGTGAAAGACCTGGTAAGTATTGGAGGTGTTGTAAGGGAAGGGTGGAGGCCACACAGTGGTGACATGAGTGTCAAAGGTTAGTTCTGACTGGTTTTTCAGTTTATTCCAGTTTACATCCTCACACGGGCACTTGGTATATGCTCAACCAAGTGATAAATGTGATCTGGTTGGGACCGGGTTTGCTTGAAAATTGATTTTCCCTCCCACCCTCCAACTTCTTGCTGTTACCACTTTGATCCTGTCCCTGCAAAGCCTCCGAGGCTCTTGTGGCATGATGGGGATAAAAGGCACATGTGGTCAGGGTGAGGTGGGAGTGCTAAGTTACCTTTTCAGGTGACCACCAGTACAGAAATGGATTTCAGATGACAATAGCTGCTGGCTCACTCAAGCCTTGCCATTCTATATTGCTTGTACCCCAGCAGATTTTAAATGTTTTGAAAATTTCCTGCTGGAGGAGGATTTTCTTCCTTTTTAACTGTCCAGGAACATTTAGGTGACAAGTGGTAGCAAAGATTATGAATTTATAGAATCATGGCAGTGATTTCTGTCAAGAAATAGATTATAGAGGCTTGAGGAAGCACTACTTTGTTGTTCTCAGGGAACCTCTTAAATTGCTATAGAAACCTCTAAATGATAGGAACTATATCCTGTTCCTTATCAAATAAAGATGTTAATCATCTTTTATTATAATTTATAGAGACATTGTGATGATAAATGTAGTATAAATACATCTGGCAACAGTATTTTCCGGGCCATTTATTAAGTTTTATATCCTTTAAGTGACTAAGGCACTATGTTTTCATGCCTGGAACCTGCTTTTCTGACAACTGCCATTTTAAAATTACTACCCCTTTTGCTGCCTTCCTTTGAATTTTCAAATGTCTTTATTAATTTGTTCTTTCTGCTCAGAAATTGGGAAACAGAAAATTGGGGTGATCTGAAAGCCTCAATTCTTGTCCCTGTGACAAATAGCACAAGAACTCAGACTAGTGGTGTCTGGGGGAATTTTTGAATTAATGTATAACTTTTGTTTTATATATTAACTTTCTTCATCAAAGAGAACACTGCGGTAGGGTTGTTTTGTGGTATTTTAGTTGTTTTTTTTTTTACCTGGGTGTTGAATCATTCTTTATTCCTGTTGTTTTCCCAGAAGAGGACAGCCTTTAATAAATCTGTAGGCAAAGTGATAAACATATAAGGAGTCACAGGGATTTTTTTTTCCCTCCTACTGCAAATGAGTCAGCAATTAAATTATCTTGAAAGAAAATCAGTCCTGAGTCTGTCTGGGTTCAGCAAGTGTTTACATTTTCAGAGAACAGTTATATTTTGTGGTGTTCAGTGATTAATTGTGTAAGGGGTCTCCTGTACAGTGAAGTGAATATCAGAACCTCTCCCTGAATGTCCCTCAATCTGAAATATTCTCACTTGATCAGAACAGCAGATTTCTGATGATTTATCTTCAAGTTAAATTTGCTTTTTCTGGCAAGATACCCTGAAAACCTCACTGTCAAGTGTAATTGCCACGTGAAATAGTTTAATCCTGTTCTGGATCTTCTGGTTATATCACACAAATGATGAGATGTGGTAGTGTGGAAAAACTTGGCAGAAATATCCCTGCCTGAATACGGAGACTCATTCATGATTTCAGTGTTATGGTCTGGGAGATTTGAGTGACTTGACATTTCTGGGGACTTGCTTTAAACTACTGTGGAAGGGGAATAGGTGGCTGTGCTGGAAGGCTGGTTACAGGCTGGAGGAGCCTAAAACCCCTTCTGATGGTGTTTTAGCCCTGCAGGGGATGAGGAGGGACAGGCTGAAGGGTGACAGGGGCAGTGGTGACGTGTTTGACAGCTCAGTGGTTTAAGCTCAGGTGTCTGAAAGGCTCAAAAAGCTTTGCCAGGGGGATCAAGTCAGGCTGGGACTGCAGGGGATAGAGACCTACCTGAGCTGGCCTGGAGCTGACAGGGGGTAATCCAGCACAAGCTTGAACCCTTTTGGAAAAATCTGCCCAATTCTTGGATGTTTCGCCTTCCCCGAGTTCTGTGCTGCCACCCCCGTGCTCCTGTTTGCTCAAGCAGAGACTGAGATGAGTAAATGCTCACAGCCTGTAGAGTAAATAACCCCCTCCATAAACCCAAGGAGACAATGAGCTTTTTCCTGCAGGTTTGTTTGTGTTGTTTTTTTGTTTTTTTTAAATTGATCCTCCTGTAAAGAGCAGCTATAAAAAAGAAAAATTGTTCAAGCAAGGGGAACAAGATACAAGCAGTAAGTGAGCAGGGGAAACGCTGAGATTGGGAACTCTTCTCTCCATTTTGTGTCACTGCAGATGGACTCCAAGTTCCCCAGACTGCAGCTTACTGCTGACTTTTGAAATACTCTTGATATGCTTCAAGCTCAGCAGCACTGCATTTCTGAGGAGGTTCTGTGGTGGTGGCAGCAGGATGCAGCCCAAATGCTTTCCACAGGATTCCATCTATGGTGATGTCCGGTCGACTTTTCCAACTCTATGATTCATCCACTGCTGCCCTATTTAAATTATTCAGAGAATTGATGAAGCACAAAGCAGGGTTGAACCCCTTGGAAAAAATGGTAATCACTAGTGTTTTCCTGAAATTTTACACAGGATTGTTCTCCCCACACGCCAAAACATCAATGTCAGAAATTAAATAGAGTAAAAATAGAGTAAAACCCCTCATGCATCAAGCTGAGACTTCTGTGGAGAAAACTGTGTGCTCACAACTGAGAGGTCTGATGGCAGTGCTGGTTAAAAGGAAAGGACCAGCTACTTTACTGATAAAGGATGTAGGAAAAGCCAGGATAAAGTGATGCAGGTAGGAGACTGTCCTTGGGAAGAAATGGTGCTTTTGGCAAATGGAAGATGAATTGCTAGAAAAAAATTCAAGCTCAGTGTAGTCAACATGGCCATATATGATTAAGTGCAGTCCCCTGATACTTGATGTGACTGAGCCCTGTTCCACTGCAGTCCAATGTAAATAATGTTTAACTGAGCATGAATTTAAGGCTAAAGTTACCCAGGGTAACCCAGAATGGCTGTGGAGGAGAGGTGAAATCACATGAGGTCACATGAAATGGGCTTATCAAAACTGACTGCAGGGGATGAAAATTTGGACCCTAGAAAGCAACTGCCTGGTTTTGTATCCAAGAAAGAAGGTGGGGGAGGCAATAACAAAGCAAGGAAGTAGTTAATGTGTTGTAAGCTCTGTGAAAAGGGAGAAAAAGTGGGAAGCGGAAGTGGAAAAAATGGGGAAGGAGAAACACTGTGTTGGCTTTTTTTTTCCATGCAATTGTGCATGAAGATATTTGCTGTACAAACATACTCTGGGGGAGATACTTGGTACTGAGTGTGCCCCTTTACCCTGCAGGTTTAATTAAACCATTTAAATGACCCTTTATTCTTGTCCTTGTCTTGTGGCTGCCCCATCCCTGGGAGTGTCCAAGGCCAGGCTGGAGCCCCCTGGGGCAGTGGGAGGTGTCCCTGCCCATGGCAGGGGGTGGGATGAGATGACCTTTAAGGTCCCTTCCAGCCCAAACCATTCTGTCATTCTTAATTGTGTTACACGACAGAATCTTCCCCTTTATTCACACACCTCAATTTGTGTAGATTTTAATTATTTTAATTCAGTGGTGACCTTTTTTTCCCTGAGGTCCTTAATTTAGGATGTCATCCAGTGCTGAACATAAACAAGGAAAATAAAGAGTAGGAGTAGCAGTACTGAGGCTACAAGTCATAGTGGACAGGTGTGTTTCTCATTCAGCTAAAATAAAAACTAAGCATACTGCAAATTTTTATTTGATGGTTATAGCGTATTTGTGATGTTTGTAGTATCCAGGTTGAATATTTTTGATCCTGCAGTTACTGATTTAATGCAGTAAATAAGAAGATACTGTAACAGATGCAGCAAGGCTCAATTCTGCATCAGGATGTCTGCAGAGGTTTTATGGATGTACCATTAAATTGGTACTGAGTTGTTTGCCTGTGAGTGTTTAGTCAATAGGGAACAAACTGTGGATGTCAAATAACCTTCAACTGCACCATAACCCAGAAATGGTTGGATGGAAGCATCAGTGTCTGTGAGAGCCCAGAAAGGGGAACTGCCAGGGTTGTTTCTGCAGAAGGGGTCACTGCTGGTGGCACTGGGGAGCAACAGCCCTTCTGCCAGGGCACAGCTGGGGGACATCACCTGGCTTTCCATTCCTGCAGCTCAGTTACCATCCCTGGAGTGACAGTCTCAGTCCACAGGGGTTGGTTGCCACTCTGAAAACAAAAGTGGCAAGTGAGAAGTCAGGGGTCACTCCCTGTCCTGAAATAAAAAGAGGAAAAGTGTGTGGTGACCCCTGAGCTTGAGCCATTTGTCCCTGTAAATAAAATGTTTGGTGCTTCCAAATGCAAGTTTGAGACAAGCAAGTAATTCTTTTCTTCCTCCCTTTTGTTTTTTTCTTCAGTTTGCTGCTGCTGAATATCTGTATGTAATAGTAATAAATATCTGTAAGGGCAAATGTTGTTCCTTGAAAATAAAGCAACCCACATTTCCTGTGTCAGGAATTGCTTCTGCTCAAGGTGCTTATTCAAAGAACCATGATCTGTTCCTCTCTTCTGGGTGCCTGGTGCAAACCAGCTGTGTTGTAGGAGTGGGGAGGGTTGGGAGGTTGGTTGGTCTTTTATAATCAAACCCCCTTTGAATAAAATAAAGAAAAGCTTTTTGCAGTCTAAATACACATCCTGGTGGCAGACTTAGATTAAAAATTTATATAGTAACATAATTGTGGCTCCAGTGTGATGTCACAACAGAGGAAAATTAGTACTCTTAGGAAATAAGCAGCCATATATTTTTATTTGTCCATACTTCTGTCTAGAGCAATCATGACAGGAAAAAAAGGTAGAAAATAACAAAGTTTATTGCATTCATAAGTTTTTTTCCTGATCTCTTTTCCTGTTTCAACTGTGTGGGACTGAACTCTTGATGTCATGTTTGACACTTGAAATATCCAGCAGAAAGCTTCACGGCATTAATTTTATAAATAGATCTAGTGCTCAAAAATAGTCTTATTGATAATCAGCTTTGTCTGTCTTAGTTCTGGAATAGTCCATGTTTGTGTAACTGGAAACTCTGTCATACATAAAATTTAATCCTTTTTGGAGCTGATCTGTGGAACAGCACTTCGATAACCAGGCAATGAGAAGTGTGTGTTTGCTCCTGTGTTTTCCTAGAATTGGTATTTTGTCGTGTGGCAGACTAAGAGAAAGTTGTGTCTTTTTCACTAGAGTTTCTCTGTGTTCTCCAAGAGATTCATGTTCTCTGTAAATTGGTGACTCCACTCTGAAATGAGTTTTGCTGCCCTTGTTTTGAGTTCTTCTACCTGGTTAAACCCCATGATCATGTACACTCTGCTTTGCTGTGATGTCAGGGAGATGGTGATTCCTACATCTGAGCTGAAGTGTCTCTGCAAAGTCTCTGTTCTTAGCTAGAAACAAAGCTAATAATTTAATTAGTGTGTATAATTCTGTCTTCAGCAATCTGTTTGTCCTAATAGTCTGGAAAAAAGTGCTATTTACTGCTAATAAATTGTTGCCAAGGGGTTTTCTTGTTTGTTTTTTAATTCGGCATATCAATTTTCATTTAAGTTTTTCTCAATGCTACTTCAGGAGTTAAGAAATTGGGTCTTTAGGGTGTTTGTTTCTTGATGACTTAGGGCCCTAAATAGGAATTTAGGCTTCCACATGCTGCTCTTGGGAAATACAGGGTGTTCTGTGCCTGTTCTGATCCCGTGTGTGACACCAGATCCTGTTTCATCGGGCACAGCTCCCCCAGAGCTGACCATCTCTGGGGCTCTGTTTACTCTGTACCTCACTGAGAGCTGTGTTCTCTGCTGGAATTGGGAGCACGGGGACAGCGCTGGACAACTTAGAGAGTGCTGACACTGCAGAGCGTGTGCTTTGCTTTGGGCTTGTGTTTAAGTTGATAACCTGTGATGGCAATTAAGTTTTCTTTTTGAGCTCTGTTACAGGCCTGGGGTGAGCTGGACCTAAATTCAGAGCAAGAAGTCAGTGATGAATGGCAAAGGCCTGATTGGAAATGTGGGAATGAGTCCATTTTCTGCCATTAACTCCAGTGCTTTGCCAGGGGGACTTTAATCTGTGCCATGTAGCCCACGGGTACCTGGGCCTGGCAGCCTGGGTTTGTGAAGTGCCTCTAGGGCCACTGTACAAATTACAACCCTGGAGAAGAAAACTGTTGCTTTGTAAACTTAATCCCTTGGCAGAAAGGCTGGCATAGAAAATAAACTTCCTTTTGCCTCTTATGAGGGGATTGGTGCTGGTGTAGCTTATGGTCCTTAAGTTTGTGCCTTGTACCACTGCTGTGGGATGAGCTAAACTGAGCTGTACTCAGCACAGGTGCTGAAACCACTTGAAACTTAGTCTCTGATTATAAAGGACACTGGTAGTGCACAGTTGCAGTGGTGCATCACCTGCAGTTGAGATCTTAAACCGTGTGGGTTTTTTGAATGCCTGCAGCTGGTCCTGACAGCTGCCAGAGCTCAGCTGTGGTGGGGTTTGATTATTTACTTACTTATTTATCACTTTTTAGACATAATGTCCAGGCTGCAGAGAGGGCAAATGCTGTAAAAATGTAAATACTTAAATTTCATTTCCTCTTTGGTGACTCTGCCCTCCCTCTTTCTGTTTGGGTGGGAGCGTTTAAAAAGGATGAGTCTCTTGTTCTCACAGCTTTAAAGCACTTGAACTTGCTGCTCTGGAAGTGTCCTCTTGTCCTTCCATCCTCAGCAGAAGCAACTCTCACCTCCAGGAAAATACAGCTCTGGTGTATTGCACAGCAGCTGCTGCTGTCTGCCCACTAAAGGGGGGTGGAAAGGGAATGGAGATAACAGGGAGTGCTCGAGTCCCCTTTGGGAGTGGGAGGGTTGACTGATGTCTGCAGTTGATTCAACTTTCAGAATGACTAATTGTGGAATGAAACAGTTTATTTGTGTGGTTTTAAAAGAGTGTGTGCAAGGTGAGTGATGGCTGGATTTCTCCTTTTGGGTTTGGGTGTGTGCCCGTGGCTTCAGGGCCCCTGGGCAGCACCTGTGGGTGCTGGACCTGGACAGAGCAGTGCCCTGTCCCTGATCCCAGCACAGAGCTCACCTTGGCTTGGGTGCCTCGAGGGGTGAAACTGGGATCCAGCCCAGCTCCTGAGAGCCCAGAGCAGCTGTCCCTGCACCTGCAGCATCACCCTCTCACAGAGCTCAGCAGGGACTGGCAGCACAGGCAAACCCTTTCCCTCTGGAAGGCTCCAGTAAGGTATCAAAGGCAACTCTTCACCCTTAGGAAGTGTTTTTATTACCTGGACCTGGCTCCATGTGTGCTCTTTCTTCCCTGGTTTTGATCCAGTCACTTCTCTGAACTCACTTGAAGCTTTGCCTTGGTGTGTCTTTGCTGCAGGTTACATTTATTTGCTGGAGAACCCTCCTGTGCTGCTGACTTTGAACTGTCCACATAGGGGCTGCTGGCCAGAAAAATTGATGTGTTTGTATCTAAGGTGATACCAAAACCCCAGGTGTGGGTTTTTTTAAAAAAAGTGGCATTAAAATTTCCTCAATCCTATATCTATATATATGTTTTATTAGTATATAAAGGTATATCATATATATAAAAAGACACATATATATCAGATGTATATAAAAATATATCTTATTAATACATTTTATTATTGTTATTTTATATCTTTTATTATTTGATCTTTTATCTACATATATTCTTCATTCAGTATAGAGTTGAGCAGATTAAGTGCTGTATTTTGTAACACTATAGCCAGCAATCAGTAAAACATACCTGTGCTCTTAAAAGGCCCTTTTGTTTGTGTCTGCTCTCACTCTACATCATCTGGTACTAAAAATAACTTCCTCAGTCTCATTGGCATTGACCATCCAGGGTTTTACCACTGTGAGCTCCAGAGCTGATTCCAGCTGTTTGTGAGTGAGTGTTTGATGCTGAACTCGTTGTCCTGTGTTTTCACTACTTGCCTTTGGTGGGAGGTGTGGTGGGTGGGACATGTAACCACCTCTGATGGATCAATGTTTCCTTATCTGGCCTGTGCTGTTACTGAAGTGATTCAGCTTTGCAGGGCAGAGTTGGACCATGGCCACACAACACTGCTGGAAAGGGGTGGGTTTTCCCCAGTGCATTGCAGCAGGAAGATGGGTTTTGGTCTGGCTTTTGTTTCTGTCCCATGTTTGAATTCTGAGCTGTGCAGGATGAAACCTTCTGCCACCTAAAGCAGAACTGTGCTGCTTGAGGTGCAAGGAGGTTGATATTGCACCTGCAGGTCAGTATTGCAGGGTGTTTGTAGCATCATACGATGGGGTTGGGTGTTTTTTTCAATAATAAGCACGTTGTAAGATAATCTTTGTGGACTTTGTACTCTTCCCTCGTTGGTTGTACCACCAGACAAACTGCTAGTGTGATAAATGCTGGAAAATAGTGCAATATTTGTGCATCCTTGAGGATTTTTACCTGTGGAAATGAGGAGAGTTTGATTTTACGAGTTATTCCTCTGCAGATTGTGGTAGTCTTGTGGCAAATTTCTCTGAGCATAATCTAGTGCATCTCTTGGTGCCTCTTGCAGAACTGAAGACTGCAGAGACAACAGCACCTAATTTTTAGCTTTCTGGCTTTCCTGTGCTGAGCTGCTGTCACTTTATTTTCTTTGACCTCAGCCTTTGAGAACTTGGAGCTTTATTGCTCAGCCTTCCCACAGTGTTCATGTGCCTTGTGACTAAATTCCCAGTGTTTTGGAAAGAAGAACAAATGAAAAAAAATAACTGCAATTATTTCTTTTTCTTCCTTCATTGTGTAGAGAAAAATGTGGCTTTCTTCGGGAGGTTTTCTGCAGAATTCCCTGCCCTTCTAGTGCCCTGGAAATGTCTAATTATAATTTGATGCTTCAGTCTAAGAAAACTTACCTTCCTTTTTTCTTTAAAGGACTGACTAGTTGTCCTGATGTATCATAGGGCAGCAGCAGAGATCTTGAGTAAAGATATTTTAAAAAGAGTAAGCCCTGAACCTCAGACTGGCAGAATGGGATGCCTGGATAAGTGTTAGTGACACACCTTATCCTTCTGTTTTATTTTTAGTTGCTCTTCTACAACGGGTAGCAGAATTGGAAAAGGTCAATGCAGAATTTCTGCGCACAAATCAACAACTTGAGCAAGAATTTAATCAAAAGAGAGCAAAATTTAAGGAGTTATACCTGGCTAAGGAAGGTAAGTCCTCAAATCTCTTCAAATAATCCCTGTATGAAGAATAGTCTTTTAAACAGGTATAATAAGAGCATAAGAGAGTAGCAGAATAACATTCAATAAGTGACTATTTAGCTTCCTGGAAGGAATTTTTAGAATTAAATTTAAAGATTTGCCTGCGTGGGCAGGAGTCAGAGCAACTTGATGTCCACGCAGAAGCAGCACCTCTGAGTTTTAATGCTGCCTGAATTGAAGGTGTACTCATTGTCCCTGAGCAGCAGCTGCTCTGGGAAGTGGAAGGACATAACCTGGTTGCTGTGCTCTTTGTACTTTGTGGCCAGCTTTTCTGTATAGCATTAATTTGTCTTAAATTTCCATCCGAGGTAGGCTCCAAGCAGGCAAGCATCATAAAAGTTTTAATACCAGCCAAGGGCATCCATTTCAATAACACAATTTATAGGAAAATTTGAACCATATGAGCTCAAATGTCTGATGAAGAGTTGGAGAGCAGAGAGAGCTGTTGTGAGAGCCAAATTGATTTATTTCTATTTCTGATGATTTTCCTGTCTTTAACATATGAAAGCAGAGCCAAAAAATATTGCATTAAGACTGCAGCTGCTGTATGAGCTGAGGAGAGCAGAAATACAACAGGCATAATGAAGATCGGGTCATACAGCAAGCCTGTTTCTTGGTGTCTGTGGCAGCTGGATGAAAGCAAATTTAAGATATATGAGACACTGCTGATGAGATCAGTAATAATTCTCTCTTTGGGGTAAAGTCAAAAATAGAAAATAAAAATAAATTATAAGAGGGGAATAAAAAAATGCAACTTTCACATGTACTGAAGTGCAAAGACAATCAGTTACTTTTTTTTTTGCCTCTGTCTCCAAGACTTTCCTAAATGTACCTTGGAATTCTTGCAATCCATCCTTATTTCTGTTGTTGGAAAACTACATAATATAAATGTTACAGAGTCCTGTTTTTTTACACAAGGGTTAATGCCCTTTTGAGTACCTGATTAGCTCTGGGTTCCATATGCTTTATCAAGAGGTGAGAGCATCAGGGTTGGTTTTTGTCACATGGGCTCCATGAAGTGGCCACAGAGTGTTTCTCTTCAAGAAATATGAAGTGTTATATCCAAATTCAGAACCAAGTTTGTGCCAAAAGTGAGGGAAAGACTGTCTTCCTGTACCTTTTCAAGATTCTTTACCAGAATGAGTTAAATAATGGGAACTAATTAAAAGCACAGTTCACTTTCACCAGGTATATTGAGTGTTGGGTGTATCTGCAGTGTCTGCTGTGTGGCTGTATCCATGAGAAGGTACTACTTTCCTAAAAGGCAAGGGCAAGCAAAGTCAAGAAACAGCATTCCCTAAAGTTACCTGCCAGTATTGGTTCAGTTGTTGTGGATTTTAATGTCAGTGCTTCCTTCACTGCCTTGCTGGAGCACTGTTCTCTGCCATGGCAACTATGGGTACACTTCAAGCTGAATTTATCAGTGGAGCTAAATGTATACAATCCCTCTTCCAGAGGACCTAAAAAGACAGAATGCAGTGCTGCAGGCAGCCCAGGATGACCTGGGCCAGCTGAGGACCCAGCTGATGGAAGCTCATGCAGAGATGGAGAACATCAAAGCGATAGCCACAGTGTCAGAGACTACCAAGCAGGAGGCCATTGATGAAGTGAAGAGACAGTGGCAAGAAGAAGTAGCTTCACTCCAGGCCATTATGAAAGGTAAGAAGCTGCTGGGATCAGCCCCCTCTTCAGTGTATCTTTAGGGATTTGTGCCTGCTTTTGCCTGGAATATGGAAACTGCATGTCAAGGCTTTGGTTTCAGAAGTGCTGGATGAAGTGTAGCTTCCAAGGTTGTGGAAATGAGCTTGGTGGTTCTATTCTGTCAGCTTGGGGATAGAGTTTAGAGAATTCATGGCAGTGGGAAGCCTTATGTATATGCAAAGCATTTTTGAGGGGCTTTGAATCTATTGCTTCATCCTTCCATGAAGATAAGTATGATGCTTGTAATTTGACAAGTCTGAAAACAGCTTTAGGCTGACAGGTTCTGTTTTTCCCTTCTGTATGAACATAGTTCTGCTCTCACACAGTCAGGTGTCCCTCCAGCACTATCATAAGGGCTTTTCCCCAGGCCAGTGGCTGCACATGCTGCTCTCTGTCAGTCCTGGGTTCTGCTCTGTTACATTTGCACCTTGCATCTTGACATTTCTGAGACAAAGTGCAAGGAACAAAATGCAGGATAGAGACTGGGAACAGACTGTTGCCACAACTGTCAGTTGTCTTAAAGGTTTGCAAACAGGATCACACTGAGCCTGTTGGCTGTAGGCAGTTTTTGCATCACCTGATTATGCTTTTCACCCAGAAAAGACAAACCTTCATGTATAATGAGTACACAAAAGTCTGTTTATTTATGATCTACATAGATACATAGACCTAGATTAAGGCTCAGTTGTGCCAGCTGCTGTCCCTGTGTAAATACAGACAGCTCCTTACCTGAGGGGGAAGTGTTAATCACAGAGAAATGGAAGCTATGTGAGAAGATTTAATTTCTTTGCATTTTGGAACAAATAAGTAAGGTTTTAGTGGTTTGTTTGGATGATGTGCTTGGAGTTACAAAATGTGCTGCTAAATAGGATGTTAGTCATGTACATTACATTGAAATTATGGGTTACACAGTTTTGTGGGCTTGTTTGTGTACAAATTTGGATTCAGTTATTTTGGATTTTTTGCTTAAATATTTGGGTTTTGGGGCAAGAGTCAAGGGGAAGGGGGAGTTCACTGTTTCCTAGTTCTGATCAATTGTAATAAATCATTGACTGTTTGGAGGTGGAGTTCCTAGAGTTCCAGTGTTTAACTTATATTGAAAATAACCCTTGCCAATGGTGTTTTGTAGAGACTGTTCGTGACTATGAGCTCCAGTTCCATCACAGGATGGAGCAGGAACGAGCCCAGTGGAATCAATACCGGGATAACGTGGAGCGGGAAATAGCAGAGCTCAGGAGGAGACTCTCCGAGGGGCAGGAGGAGGAAAACCTGGAAAATGAAATGAAAAAGGTATGTTGAGATCCAGTTGTCCAGCTTCTGTTTGAAGGCACACTTGTGGTGTTACTTGTTTCCACTCCTGCTGTAATTCCTCAGCAGCACACAGCCAATATTGGGCCTCTGCTCGTGGGAGTCATCGTGACCTAACCCTGAATTGGAATCCATAAAGGCATTGTGCCTCATTATGTGGATTCAATGAGAGGGCTGTACCTGTGAAGATGGTAGTTTTGCCTTCAGCTTGTAAAAGCAGGTAACCTTGTGAAGTCCCTTGTCATAATATCTGATGAGCTCAAGGAAAACCATCTAAACTCAGTGGCTTTCCTATAGAAGTTTAGCGTAGCGGGTAAATAGCATTTAGCATTCTACTCCTTTAAAAGGGAATTAAATACCCCTGGTGGTCCTAAAGGAAAAGGTGGTCACCTTGTTAATCTCTGATTAACACCAGCTTGGAAAGCTTTCTGGGCCTGCAAAGCAGAGGAACATGTACTTTATGTAATAGGAGGGGGAGGAGGAAATCTGGTCTTGGGAGTGCAGCTTGAAATAATTGCTTAAACTGCTTTGCATGAGGTTTTAATCTTCTTTGTCATTATTAAACCTGTGAGGTTTTTCCTCAAGGAGAAGAAGAATTAGATCAAAATTAGGAAAAGGCCATTCAGTTTTACCTAAAAACAAACAAGCAAATCCCAAGCCTATAAAAAGCTGTGTTTGGCCAGCAAAATAATGAATATTCATTCATGTGCCAGCAGTCAGGGGGAAAGGAAGAATTTTCTTGGTCATTTGGGATGTGCTATTTGAAAACTTGTGATCAGCTCCTCATGCAAAAATGGCATTTCCAACAGTGTTGTATTTATCCTCCCTCTTAATATGCTTCATAAAATAAATCCACCCATATTATGTTAAAGCATAAATGTGAAAGGAGTTTTTCAAAAATATCTTCACCTTCCAAGCAGCTTTTTAAAGAATCTCCAAACATCATGAAGGAGTAAAAGAAAAAAAAAAAAAAAACAAAAAAAGAAGTGCTTTGCTGTCTAGGTTGTAAGTAGTTGTTGTACCAGCATATAATATATCACATTTCTTAAAACTAGCAGCCATACCATTGTTTGAATTCCCAGTGAGAGCTGAGGTGAGAAGAATGGCCAGAGCAGAGACAGGATTGTGAGCCCAGTGTTTCAGTCCAGGGCACTGGATAATATCTCAGTTCAATTTGGCTGTAAACTTCATTTAAACCACAAAGAAAATCCATGAAATTTAACACTGTGCCCACCTATTTGCCAACAGTTATGCTTGCTGTGTGCATGCTTTCTCCTCTGAAAGAGATGAAGAGTAGCTAACAAATGCCTTTATAGATTCTGTAAAGATATTTTTTAATTTTAAGTTAATTTGGTTGAATGTATGGATTTGGTATGTCAGGCTTCCAGGGTGTCTGTTGTTTGTCCTGAGAGCACTTGGAGCTTGTTTTGATGAGCAGCCTATTTAAGCTGTATTTAACAGATGTGACCACTTGGCCAGAGGTGTCCCATTCTCTTCTGCAAACGTGGAGTTTGACATTCTGGAGCATCCTCTTGTCACAAGGAGTGTGTCTGGTGGAACACATGCTCTTGTCTGGAAGAATTTTGCTTTTCCATGTAGATGTATTTCAGGTTACAGGTTAATTTCTGTGTTAGAACTCTGTGTTCAATGATTTTTATCATAAAGCAGTGATTTCTAAGTAATCTGTACTGCAAACTTCACTTTCTTAATCTCCCTTCCCAACTCAAAAAAATACTTTGGCCTTCACATGCTTACCTAGTGATTCATCTTTCAGAAAACTTATGGATGATTTATGAAAGCCTGTTTTCCTGCTGGGTTGTAATACCAGATAAGTTTGGATTTCATGATTTTTACAGATGCTGGAAGCAATCTACTATATGGCGATGGAAGTTCTCTGCTGGATAATGTCTGGGCTCTCCCTGGACAATGACTTGTTGGAGATGAGTCTTGCCATAACTTTGGCCACTTGCAAAATTTGGGTCTTTTTTTTTTTTTAAGTCAGACATCATTTTCCATTCAGGAAAGGATCTAGTTTGCTGTTGGAGCTGTGATGAATATAAATACTCTTCTTAGCACAGTTGTGTCAAATTCTGAGCAACAGAATTCTGCAGAGCAGGTATTTTCCATACAGAGAGAGCAAGAAAGGACAAACCTCCTGTTCTGAAGTCGTGCTTATTACTCAGGAGAGGGAAAATTGGAAGGGGAGAGTAATCTGATTTCTGTGACAGAGTTGGCCATAAAATCTGATATACAGTAAGCTGCCTTTCCTTGGTAATGGTGAAGAACAGTGGAATAAATTTAGAGAGACTTTAAATGCTCTAGTCCTGCTTTAAAGAGAGATTCTCAAATGGTGTCTGTGTGTTTTCAGCTTGCCTCATTTTTAAAGAGCAGGCTCAGGTCTAAAGTTACCTAAGATTTCTCCAGCCAGGTTTTTTTTCCTGTGGAAATGATTTGGACTAATTTTTAGCATTATCTCTCCATGGAACTGCCTTCTCACTGTGGTCTGCAGGTCTCTCCCAGCATCTCCTGCAGCCACTGTGCTGGGAAAGGAAGGGGGTTTTGCTGGGGCAGAAGCTTGGGCTCTTGATCTTTGAGTAAGGAATGAGTAAATATGAGCTGATCATGTGTAAAACGGCGGCTTTTGATGGCCAAGTTACTTTGACGAAAAGGAGACAAACATTTTAAGGGTCCCACCTCTGTAAGAGTCTGAATAACACTTTTCAGCACAGGAAATGTGGTCCTGTGGCCCCTCTTGCCATGTGTAACAGTGTCTTTAAGTAGCATTTTTTGACAGGATAGATAATCTTATTTTATTAACACTCTCTTTGGGAGTTTAGTAATTGTGCTTCACCTCCAGCAGCAGACCCAGTGCCCAGCACTCATTTGTTGGCAGACAGAGGCTGTTCTGAGCATTCAGCTCGGTGTCACACTGACCTTTAATGCAGATCCTTACAATATGTTGCAACCATAGTGTCAAACTTCACCTCTGTTTACCAAGCAGTAAAAGCTGGAGTAAATTTTTCTTTAAGTGGAACTTGATGTAGGGTTTTTTTTTTCCAGTTGGTTGCTGTTCACAGTCTGTTTTTGCTTTCAGAGAACTTTGTGACTGTTTCTCTGAACTGCTTAGTTCTAAAGTGCACACATTTGTTGCTCTGTGTTCAGTGTTGGAGCGTGTGAAACCAGAGTGACAATGAAATACTCCTGCAGTTGTCATGAATAATTAGTAAAGAGAGTATTTAACAGTCCAGAAAATGTTGGGGTATATTTAGTCTATATGAGACAGCTACAAGTGGCATTTAAAGAGTGGAACTGATAAATAAAATAGAAAGCACTCTTTGAAGTGAAACTCCTTCTTTGAAGTGAAACTCCTGCTTCCATCTGTTCAAAAAATGTGACTGATGAATTACTGGCTGCAAGTGGCAGGGTCTGTGCACATGTGACAGTCACATGGCCCTGGGATTGAATTCCCTGCCCTGTGACATCCCTTGCTTTCCTCATGGTTTTTATTGGTACTCCAGCAGTGACAAAATGTAGCAGAAATAAATGAAACATAAAGAAATGTAATTTTGTTTTGTATTTAGAATTTTCTTTAAAGCTCTAAAATGGTGGCATTTGTATTGCAGTAATACTTTATTTTGTCTATTAATCTTAAATTAGAAAACTTCAGTGGTCAAAAATGTTGTCTGTTTTTCTTCCTGAAAGTCTTGCTCAGAACACAGTTGTCAAATGAGTAGCCTCTAAGACATGAGTGTTGTCTGTTAGCATCTGTCTTTGCTGATCAGGTTAGGAAAGGTGTCATCTTTTGGAACTTCAGCTTTGGGTCACAGTTCTCTGCCTTCCCTCCCCTGCTGAGCTCCTCCAGTAGGAGACAGAGAACAACTGAGTGTCCTGAGCCTCAATACACAAAGCCCACCCAAATGACAGTGCTTGGATTCCTTGTGGCTTGAAAAGTTTTACTGCAGCAAGTATTGGAGTGTTCTGCTGTTGTGGAGCCTGTGGGAGTTGTTAGTTTCCTTCTTGAATGCACTAAAAGCTTTCCAAGTGAAAGCCAGAGGTTTAAGAAACAGGGATTTCAGGGCCATCCTTTAAAATGTGCAGTTCTGGATTTGAAAACAGAATGCTCTTTCTCATTTTAATTCTTGCATTTTTTACCTGTCTCTTTCCCTTTTTTCCCTTCCCTTGTATAATCCTCTCATTCTGTTGCCCTTTGATCTTTTCAGAGCTACTTTTTGGAAAAATCATGGGGTTTGTGCTAAATTGTCTGTATGTGGTTTGAAATATTTTGTACGTTAACAACAAAACCTGATGCTTTATCTGTAGAAATTTAAAGCTGATCTTCCAAAACAGAACCAAGCTACACTATGCACTACTGTGCAATCCTTTTAACTTCCTGAGTAAGTAACTGTAAGGCCTCACCATGCAGCAGTTTTGGGTTTTCTTATCTGTGCTGTATGGCAGCAGGTTGCAGGACAGTTAAGCCTTTCATAACAGAAAAATGCACATATTTTGAAATGCTCGATCCACAAATTTTCTCCCAGGTATCAAGAGTGATAGATATGCTAACGTTCTCTTTTAACCAGATATTTGTGGCCTAATGCATACATTGATTTAATATTTAACTGCCTTCTGTGAATGGAGTAACACCAGCCTGTTGTCACAGAGATGGCTGCTGAACTGAATAAATAGCAGTAACACAAGCACTGGAAGTTTGGTCAGCTTTCTTTGTTGTAGAGATTTTCTCCAAATGTCTCCAGCCATTGAAGCTGATGTGGTGGAACCTCTGACAATGTGTCATAATTTGCTGCCTTCCCCCCAGGCCCAGGAGGATGCGGAGAAGCTGCGCTCGGTTGTGATGCCTATGGAGAAGGAGATTGCAGCCCTCAAGGAGAAACTGGCAGAAGCTGAAGAAAAAATAAAAGAATTGGAAGCATCCAAGGTGAGGTGGAGCTGTACTTGGATCCTGATTTGTGTCTTGCAATGTGCTAGTTTGATGCAGATAAGTAAAGTCAAATTTTCTGAGAGGAAAAGGTGTATCGTGAAATTCCTCGTGCCACATACATCTCCTGTAGCTCAAATGGCATATTTGGCCTATTTATATTTTTCCATCTTTGTTTTGAGGGTTGCAGTGTGTGTGTTTGATCTGTGCTTAAAATAGATTACACAGCTTCAGGTCTTCTAGCAATAGAAAAAAACTGTAGAAGAATATCTGTGTTGCACCTCTGCGACAGCCTGGCCTTTAGATTATTATCGGTTTGCAGCCACAAAGACTCTGGGAGTCAGATTTTTCCACTTCCAAGACTTAAAGGCTATAGCAGATGGAATATTGGTATCCTGGGGCAGGAGAAGCTGTTCCCCCATCAGTGACAGTCAGAGCCCAAGGGCTGAGCTGAACTTTGAGTTGGTGTCAGTGCCTCCCAGATTGTGACGAGGGAGATGAGCAGCAGCTCTGTGGAGCCAGTTAAGAATTGCCTGAAGGCTTTTGTTTCCTCCAAGATAAAACCTCCTGTGATTTCTGACTCAGCAAAGCAAAAAACTGAATAGTGCCATAAAGGAATCTTTCAGTCTGTTCCCTGGCCCAAGATGGGATCTGTTTCTCCATCATGTCTGACAGATGTTTATGTAACCCTGTCTTAAAAGATTCTCCTGCAGCCTTTGCAGGACTGTGTCAGCTTTCTTAGTTCTTTGTTAGCTTTGCTATTTAAAAAAACAAGAAGAAAAGGATGCTAATCTATTTCTTCAGTATTTCTTGGTATAATTACTTTCATTGACAGATTTTCCTTTCAACTGTCTTTTGTGAGTTTGAATGTTCCCTTTCTTGTCTGTCACTAAGTTTTCTCTCTTAGACTCAGTTCAAGCTTGCTTCATAGTCATGTTTTCTGACTACTGTTATTACTCTATTTTAAACCATCTCCACGTCCTACTTAGATGTTGGCTTATCAGCACTGATTAAAGGATTGCTTCACTGTCTGCTTTCCTAAGATATTTGCCTCCCTACCATCTCTGTGCTGTTGTGATCCAGCTGTTACAACTGTGATACAACTGATAGGTTTGACTTGGCTGAATTTTCAGGAGTAATGTATTCAGGAATAAATACAAGCACTACTTGCACACTGGTAGTTGAATATTTGTGATTTCTAGAAATAAACTTACCCTTCAGCACCTCTACATTACATGAACAGGAGACACTTTAACTTCTAACAAGAAGGAAATTCCTGAGAGCGTTCTCCCACTGAGAAGGTTGGTTTCCCTGTTTTTATTCAGGTTAAAGAACTGAACCATTATTTGGAAGCTGAGAAGTCGTGCAGGACAGACTTAGAGATGTATGTGGCTGTTTTGAACACACAAAAATCTGTCCTGCAGGAAGATGCAGAGAAGTTACGGAAAGAACTTCATGAAGGTACCTCCCTGATAATAAACCTCCCATTCTTTTGCACTTGGGGATGCAAACCCCAACATAGCTGTTAATTATTTTCTCCCTTTTTATTTTAATTTGAATTAAAGAAAGTGGGAGGGGAAGCTGAGCTTTTAAATGTGAAAGGCCTTAAAATGTTTGCAGAGGAGTTGAACTTGGAGTTCTTTTATGACAGGAAGAAATAACGCAGCCATTCATTTTCTCGAGGGATGTTGCTGAATTTCTAAATTCTCGAAGTATTGCAAGGTTCATTCTTACTGAAGTGCTCTTATGTGTGTCTTTTATTTGTGTATAACAATGAGCAGTGTTTCCACAATGTGTCGATCTGGGTCCCTGAGGGGTGTCAGTCCTGGAGGGAGGTTGGAAATGTACATCCATGGCAGTGCAGACTAGGCTCTGCAGAGGAATGAAGACCAGAACCTGCTGCTGAAATAAGCAGAGGTGTACAGGACAGTCTTTGGAAACCAGCACTAAAATAATAAAACTATTAGAATTCATGAATGAAGTTGAGGCATTACTCTTCTCATTGAGCAGTCTTAAACTCTCAGAAATACATCCCTAATCACAAGCCAGGTTTGGGAATCAAGAAAATATCTTATTCCATCCTAAACAGTTGTTGAACAAAGTCTGACTGTTCTTGCTTGGAACAAGAATTAATTTTCTTCGTGGAAATGCATCTCTTTGGGAAAGGTGTTCAAACAACTGTGGTTCAGGAGGACTCTCTTTTTGCACAGTTTGCCATCTCTTGGAGCAGGAGCGACAGCAGCACAACCAGTTGAAACACACGTGGCAAAAAGCCAACGACCAGTTCCTGGAGTCCCAGCGTTTGCTGATGAGGGACATGCAGAGGATGGAAATCGTCTTGACCTCAGAGCAGCTCCGGCAGGTGGAGGAGCTGAAAAAAAAGGATCAGGTTACTTGCTGCTTTCCTCTTGGCCTTTTATATTTTCTGTAATGCTGTAGGTGTAATGTGGTGTAACAGGTATGGGAATTGCACGTTGGAGACATGTGTTAATGTTTTGAAAAATGAGGGCTGCCAGTTTTGATTGAAATCTTTCCTTTGAATGACAGCAGGTAGTTAGAACAAACTCTGTTTGGGTGAGTATTTTAATGTATGTAGTGACTTTAAAAGTAGTGTTGCCTTTAGTGAAATGAAAAAGTAATAATATCCAGAAATTAATTTTGGAGGAAGAAAGTGTCATCAGTGAGGCAAAACATCTGGGTTAAGGATGTCAGGACAGCAAGTTTCACTCTTTTCTAGGTTCTTCCAATCTAGTACATACCTTAGGCATAAATTAAGGTATTGATTTATCTTATGTAAGTGATTGTGTGCATACTTTATGACTGAGTGATCTGCGATGTCTTTCTTTTGATTCTTTTTCCTTATAGTCTGTTGTTTAGAGTGAACAAGGCACTTGTTTTCATGTGTTGTTTCAATGTTCATGCTGGTATAATAGCTATTAATGGGGCCTTTAGGGATGCAAATATGTTTTTATTTTTATATGTATATATATATTCTGTAGAATAGCCAGTGTACCCCAGCTAGTTTTGTTACTTACTTGGTAATCCCTATAATAAGAATTTTCACCTGGGTAATATGGTCTTTGAATAAAATCATTCTAGAACATGAATTGGCCACTTAAAAATTAAGTTCTCATTTGAATCAGCTGGGGTGCCTTGTGAAATGAACGCTATATTTTTTAATTACAGGAATATTTATGTGATAAACACTGGGTTTTTAACCAAAATAATATTTTCCAATGTCTTCTTTATAGCTTAGTTTATCATGAAATCTGATGTTGTGACTACTATGGCAAAACTGAATCCCATTTTATATATATCCTTTATTGACACTGTTTTCTAGGAAGAAGATGATCAGCAAAGGCTTAGCAAGACAAAGGAAGAGAAGCAAAAAGATTCAGATGATGAAACAAAAGCTTCGTGTTCTCTGGCCCCTGAGGAAACCCTTACCCAGCTCTCTAATGAAGAGGTAAAACAATGGGATCTTTCACTTGCACTTGGGCATTCCTCAGGGTGTTAATTGCAAATACAAATGCAAAGTTAGGCCCACTATTCTTTGTAGCTTCTAATTCTTATTAAGCAATAAAAAATCCCCAGAGGTCCAGTTGAATCTATAAATTCTATTAAAGATTGGAAGACAATACTGCAGAATCCTGAGAGGTGCCATTAAAAATGATAATTTACATTTTGCATTCTGGATGTTCACTGCTGTTACATTCTCTTGGGCTTTATAACCACAGTCTAACACACCTAAATATTCAGAATTAAGCCAATTATGTCTCAACATTCAGCAAGTAGTGTTGTAGCTGCTTTGATAAAAAACCAAAATGAACCTTGTGAAATAAGTACAGAATTCAACAAGAAGTTTAAGTCAAAATAAGGAAAAATTAATAAAAGAACCCAAGATTTTGTGCTATAGAAGCTTATTTAAGCTTCAAGAGACTTGAGAACTTGCAGAGTGAGCCGGTGTTTTGCCTGGTTTATTTATCCTTTCTGAGGGGAAAATCGATATACTTCTAGAGTCTATCCTTTTATCAAGGCTTTGTAACAGTTCAGAATTCAGAAATAACATCTAAATGTAGCTGAAATCTAGTTCTACCCTTTATCCTACAGTCAGGACACAACTTTCTATTTCAAATGCTGTGTGCAAACTAACCCTTCTGTAGCCAGATATGCAAATAAGACATATTGGTAGTGAGCAAAAATTTCACCTTCTAATGTTTTCTTTAATCTCAGATCCTTGGATGTTCTTTACTCCCTTATTCACAACATTTATTTAATTCCAGGAATTCGTACATAATGGAAAATTTTCCATTTTGAGAAAGGGCTTAGTTTCCAAAGTGTTTTGGTTTTGTATTTGTTATTTGTTGTGATTTATGACCCTTTTTAACTGTACAGAATATGTTCTATATGAAGTAATGAATTGTAGTGTTGATCATGTCTTACAACTTCTCATAATTTGACTTCTGAGCTCCTCTGCTGGGCAGTTTGCAATACAAACAGATGATTTGTTAATCTTTTTTTTGGTTATCAGCAAACAGTTGTTGTGCCTGATGATGAAGTTTTATATAAGTGTATTATCTTTTTTTATTATGAACTTGAACTCTTATACATACATGCAAATATAAATAATATGCCTAAAAATGATTAAAACAAGGCATTTACAACAGTCATAAAGCAGTAGTACATAAAATATATGTATATATGGCAGCACCTATATGGAGTGCCAGCAGCCTGGACCTATTTCAGAAATGGTAATTTTTCTCAAGAGGCTGGTTTTCAGTGTTATTTTTTTTTCTGTGTCTAATGGCAAAGCAGAAGTGCAGAATATATTGGAAGGTATTTTGAAAGCAGTCATATGCTTTTTAAATAAAGCATTACTGCTCTCTTCTCAGTGCTACAAAAAATAAAAATAGATCAAGAGACTTAGTGTGCCTGGTACACGTCACAGGACAGTTACTGTGGCTTTTGGTGTTGGCCTTCCCCAGGATACTTTTCTGTTTAAGCCCAGCTTTCTCCTTGTTCATTTTATTTTATGTACAAATAATCCTGTAAAGATTTCAGTATTTTGTCAGACACTCAAAGCAGAAGAAAGAAATTGATATTCTTAAAATCTACTCTATACTGACAAGTGAATGTTCTTTCTCCATTTATCTTTAACATAAAGTGAAGGGGTTTTTTCATGAAAAACTTGTGAATTTATTTGTGGAAGTGGAGTTTTTGCCTTGTGCTGTGTAGATTGTTGTAGAAGAGATATTGCAAGTCTGTCTCTTCAGTGGAAGAAACATCTTGTTTCAAATATTGGAAGATGGAAGGTGACTGTGTCCTTGCTTGTCTGGCAGGAAGTCAGATTCTTACAAAAGCATTTTGCTAACAGAAGACTTCTTTTACTTGTTTTATTTGTTTTTTTAGTTCTAGCTGGCACATTCCAGTTCTGTCCTTTCCTCTGCCATCTTAAGCTTCTTGAGCAGATGTTCTTGCCAAAGCAAATTTAAATTTGCCTTTACCATATCTGATAATTAGTGTGCAGAATTCCTCTTGTATAATAGTAAAATGGAGTATGTAATTTTTTCTGCCTTGTTTTTCAATTCCAGGTGCAGGTGAACAGCACCCATGGCTCAGTCCATTCCTTGGATGCAGACTTGCTTCTTTCTTCTGGAGAATCTTTCAACAAATCAGATACTGATATGTTTAAAGATGGACTGCGGAGAGCACAGTCAACAGACAGCCTGGGGACATCAGGATCTTTACAGTCCAAAGCTTTAGGATACAACAACAAAGCAAAATCTGCTGGGAACCTGGATGAGTCAGATTTTGGACCACTCGTTGGAGCAGATTCAGTGTCTGAGAACTTTGATACGGCTTCCCTTGGATCTCTGCAAATGCCAAGTGGGTTCATGTTAACCAAAGATCAGGAAAAAGCAATCAAAGCAATGACACCAGAGCAAGAAGAGACTGCTTCCCTGCTTTCCAGTGTCACCCAGGGTGTGGAGAGTGCTTATGTGTCTCCCAGTGGGTACCGCCTGGTCAGTGAGACAGAGTGGAACCTGCTGCAGAAGGAGGTGAGTCCTCACTGCTGTTGGCACTGCCCTGCCAGGCCAGAGCTCTGCCCTCTTTGCTTTACACAGAGCCAGGAGTGAAAGTAGAGAGCACAACTCCATAACCTGCTCCCTTTGTCTCAGCATCACTTAAATAACAGCTGCTGTTCTAAACACCTTGAAAGCCACTGCCAGCAACCCCCCTCGAGGGCTCCACGTAGCTCTTTGAAACCATGATCATGTAATCCCAGAATGGTTTGGATTGCATGGGACCTTAAAGACCATCCAGTCCCACCCCCTGCCATGGGCAGGGACACCTCCCACTATGCCAGGTTGCTCCAACCTGGCCTTGGACACAGAATATAGGCTGGCTCTGCTCTTGGGACAGTCACCTTTATTAAACATGAGATGACCTTGGGGAAGATCTGGCAGAGGTGGCTGTTAATCTCACAGTTGTGTGAGAGGGTGAAAAGAGATGGGGGAACTTTAAAGGAAAGGAGAATATGGGAAGCTAAGGAAAGGGCTTCATAGTGGAACTGGAGATGCCAAGGAGAGTATAGAGATTACCAGAAGGAGCAGAGCTGACAGTGGTGCCAAGGCCTTTTACCGAAGAATGTGCATGGGGGGAATTTGGAAATGAGCAGCCAAGAAACGCACAACACACAAAGCTCCCACAGAGGCAGCTTCAGGAAATTTTTAGGGACTTGCATCATCAGAAACTTGACTTCAGAAGCAGCAGATTAGGCTAAGCCCTGTGCCAGTTTCAGTGTGGATGACCAAGGAAGTTGTTGCTTCTGGGTGTTGTGCCTGTAGTTTTTCAGCAGCTTTGTGTGATGCCAGTTCAAAGCTTGAATTTGGTTTCTCGTTGAAAAGGGAATGTTTTGGGGTTCCTGTGGTTACTCTTTCAGAGGAAGAGAGGCCAAGGAGCAACACTTTAAGGGAAAGAAAAGGCAGAGGGAAGATAACGAGCAATGAATGAAAAGGAAAACAAGTTGGAAAGAATATAAGAATGTAGTGAAGAAGAAGAGACCAGATAAAAGACAGATTAAATGAAAAACTAGTGATATTTTGTCTTTTATTTGTTGGAATTTAACTTATGTGCAAATCCTTACCTTAGGAGGTCTCTCCAAACCTGTTGTAAAGTTGCCTTTTTTTTGTTTTGTTTTCCTACTGTTTTGCTATGTCTGGAGAAATGACACCATCCTGATCTCAGAGCTGAGTTGAATCCCCTACTCTTGAGTGTCAACATTCTGATGATGCTTTACTCCAACCCTTTCTTAGAACTCAGCAGAAATGTGCTGCTTCCCATGTGTTTCTGGAGGCAGGAGAACAGGCTGGGGGTGTGAATGCCACTCAGTGTGGGTGGGACATGGAGCACAAATACAAAAACAATTTCAGCTCGAACCTGACTTGCAGCTGGAGCTTCTATTTGTCCCCTTGGCCAAAACCATTACAATTCCAACCTGGCAGGAGGTTTACTCCTTTGTTTCCCTGGTGCATGCCCCAAGACTCTTTTTTTAGTTCTTTCCTGTTTGATTTCTTTCTATGAAAAGGACACACTGAATGATTTGATGAACTCTTACATGTCCTGGCTGGTTTTGTGCTGATAGTGGGACTCATGCCAGGAACCCCACAGCTGATTCACATTGTTATTATTCCTTTCAGAGCAACTTAATCTTGCCATTCCATGTTTCTGCCACTGTCTCTTATCTGTAATATTTTGTAATCCCACGACATGCCTGAGAGTATGTGGCATTCCTGTATTCCTTGGGGAGCTTTGTGGCCTTCCTGGCAGGTGATAACTCTGTGTTCTCCAGGTGCAGAATGCAGGGAACAAGCTGGGCAGGCGCTGTGACATGTGCTCCAATTATGAGAAGCAGTTGCAAGGTATCCAGATCCAGGAGGCTGAGACAAGAGACCAGGTGGGATTTCTCCTTTTGCTTTAGTTTTTCAAATCCTAAGGATGCAGCATTGAGCCATTCATTGGTTTCAATTGAGCAATGACAACATACTTAAAATAACTTCTGTCATTTTGTAGACATAACCATAGGCCATGAAGTAAAAGTATTATGCCCATGCTGAAGTCAGTGTCTTTCATAATTTAGATTTTAAAATGCTTTTCATGCATTAAATTCTATTATCTTTGATACTGTAAGAACTGTGAACAAAAAAGGACCTTATCCTAACAGCATAAAATGACTGAATGTAGTGTCCTGGAGGACATTTGTTTCCTGCCATGCACTGAAGAACAATTTTCAGATGGGTGTGGAAAGCATGAGTCACATTCTGCTTTGAAATAAGTGATTGAAGTCATTACATGGCAATGGGCCAGTGCAGTTTGGTGTCCTGTGCTTCCTTAGAGGGATAATCTGTGCTAGAGGGTGTTTCAGAAGAACAACAAAGGAATTTTGGGGTTGCATAGGATTTTTGAGGGATTTTGTTTTGTGGTTTGTGGGTGTGATAGGGTCCAGGAAATAAATGCTCCCCAGTAGAATGGAAAATTAAAATGATATTGTTGTGACAATGCAGGTGAAAAAGCTGCAGGTGATGCTGAGGCAGGCTAATGACCAGCTGGAAAAGACAATGAAAGACAAACAGGAATTGGAGGATTACATGAAACAAAGTGCTGAAGACTCCTCTAACCAGGTACAAGCATTTGGTATTTGAGATGGTAGGAATATTGTTGTTCAAAAGTATGTAACAGGAACTTGTCTTCTCTTAGATATTGAGGGACTTCTCTCTGTAGAGGCCACACTAATGAGAATTTCTAGGGTTAGTTTTGCTCCACCTGAGTCTGCAGTTTCTAGATAAAACTAACAGGACTCTATTATCATATGATCCAACTTTGGCCTTAAAAATATCAAAATAAAGTTCAGTAGATTAATTTGAAATTTCAAAGTACTTATTAGCAGTAACAGCAAGAGAACTTCAGTGGTCATTTCTTCAAAATCTGTTTTGTGCTCTATATCTTACATATCTCTCTGGGTTTTCTTTTTTTAAGATCTCTTTGCTTATGGCCAAGTGTCAGAAGTCAGAGAACTTTCTCAGTGAGCTGCAGCAGGCATTTCTGCAAGCCAAGAGGAGTGTCCAGGAGCAAATGGTAAGGCAGGATCAGCCTGGGAATCCTTGCCCAGCCCTGTTTGTCTGACCCTTGGAGCTCAGTGTGTTTGTGAAAAGATTTGTCTTGCTGCCCAGCCAGGGTTGGCTGGAGAGAGCTGAGCATCTTAACCAGTGAAGATACTGGTGAAGTGAGCTCTGATGGGACAGTCTGTGTCAGCCTGTCAGACTGTGCTTGCAGAGATGTTCTATCTGGTGTTCTGTGTGAGAGCACATCTGTGGAGCTGCAGGAGATCCAGAAAATACATTGATCTGAGTCTGCTTCTCATGCTGCCCACCCATATCACAGCTCTTGTCAGAGCTCAAGTCCCTGATTCCCCACACCAAAGCAACTATTCCTCTTGGAAAAGTTCACTGGATGCTTTTTCTTTTATAATGCAAGCAAAGCAATGTTCTCTTAATCCTTTTTCTTTACAAGGGATCAGCTGTTTTCATGTTTTCCTCAAAAGGCAGTGGTAGGCAGACATCTACCATGGAAACTTTCAGGATGAGTGTTTCAGGTTTTTGAATAACCTGCTTTTTAGTAAACATCACTGGCAGTCCCTGAAACCACATGTGATTCCCCCACTCCTTCCCCTCTGTGAGCACAGATAAACACATAAGAAAAGTAGGAGGCCGAGCCGTGCTGTATTTATTTCTTACTTCTCCTTTCTGCCTGTACAGCTCAAATTGATCTTGCCTTTATTTCTGGTGCACAGCCCAGGTAGGAGGGAACTGGTTTTGTTGATCCACACCATCATTTTGTTTCCCTTCTTTACAAAGAAAATCAGTTGACCAGACTTTTGAATGCAGTGATAGTAAATGGGACAGAAGAGATCAGAGCATGACCCTAGGTGTGAATTTATTCTTTTCTTTGCATTGGAGGCTGTCCTGACACAGTCAAGGGAGCAGGTTTCAGAAGAGCTGGTGAGACTGCAAAAAGATAATGAAAGTCTTCAAGGAAAGCACAGCTTGCACGTGTCCTTACAGCAAGCTGAAGATTTCATTCTGCCAGAAGCAGCAGAGGTAAAACATTTTTAAATCACTAACACCAGGAATGCATGTGGCCAGATCTCACTAGAATATTGTTCTTTATCAAAAAGCTGTCTCAAGTAGCACATTGAAGAGTGGTTGAGATATTAACCCTAGAAGTCAGATGTACAAAGTCAGCACTCTGATGCCCCTGTGCCATTGGCATAGTTTATGGTATGGGTAAATTATAATAAGATGAGCTAACTATGGCCTGACAGCTACTCTGTTGTCAGTGGAGAACATGTAGTGGGGTAACTGGGTTTATCATACTCCTTTATAACCCAGTAAACTGGGTTTGTCCCAGTTCAGCCAGTTTAAGCTGTATTTTGCAGCTGGGCACACAAGTGTTCAGTCACCAGGGCTCCAATATATTGATTCAATAAGTGAGGTGAAGTCACTCACTTCTGTCCAGTTAAGACCAGTAGTAAACGTGAATCAGGAGTAATTACAAGCCTTATCTTCCCTTTCATGGCCACTCCCCATGTTCAGGCCTAAAAGATTGGGAAAGGGATGAAGGGCAGGCAGAGCATCACATGTGAAGACACGAATCTCCACATGTTCTTCATTTCCTGTGGCCAAGAAAACTGATTTTAATTCCTAAATCTGGCCTGATGGGGCAGACCTCCATAAGTTTGGCTGGTGTGCTGATAATTACAGTGCTGTGGGTGCTAAAGATCATAACACACGTTTGCCGCTCCTTGGTGCAGGAGCTCCGTGAGCTGATTCTCAAGTACCGTGAGGACATCATTAGTGTGAGGACAGCAGCAGATCACCTCGAGGAGAAGCTCAAGGCAGAGATTTTATTCCTAAAAGAACAGATTCAAGCTGAACAATATTTGAAAGAAAACATAGAAGAGACTCTACAGCTGGAAATAGAGAATTGCAAAGAGGAAATAGGTGAGCGGGGGGAAACAGCCTCAAAATAGGAATATTAGGAATTAATAAGATCCACAAAGATTTGATTTTGTGGTAAGTAAACTTACCTAAATTCTAATTACTGGCCACTTTTGATAGCAGATACACCAAGGCTGGGCAGCTGGAAATGAAAGTACAGCTACTCGTTTGCTTTTGAGGTACTTTTGATGTAATGTGGACTTAATCCTCCTTTAAATATTAATGGAAGTAAACAGGGTATGAAACATTTCCTCTGTTTCTTGCATTTAAGCTTTAATATTCTTGTTTTTCAGCTTCCATTTCCAGTTTAAAAGCTGAACTGGAAAGAATAAAAGTGGAAAAAGAACAGGTAAGGAGCCCTTTCACTGCTGGATTTTGTTTTTTTTGTTCTCTTTTTTTTTAATTCTAACAAAGGGTTCTTTTTTTCTGTATTGATGCCAGTGTAGGATTGGGACACATTCATGGTTCTGTTCCTTAAAAGGTGTTTAATCCACCTTTAATCTGTTTATTAATCCACAACCTAAAAATTGGGTTAATAATTCCGAAGTAATGTTAGACTGCCTAATGCTAACCTAAAATAACAGATTTGAGCATTTCTCTCCAGCTCCAAAAAGAAATGGAGAGAAAGAGTTGTCAATTCAGGTGCTTTCTCTGTCCCTGGAAGAGGTTATTTGAGTGTATTTCTGAGTCCCAGAAAAATACTTAGGCTGTGCTTCCTTATGGAGGGACTGTGGGGGATTGTAATGTTAGGAGGTTTAGTTAATACTTTTTTAATTATTATTATATAGTTGGAAAGTTCTTCCCAGGAAAACCTACAGCAGCTGGAGAGTCTGCAGGAAGCAAAGAACACTCTAGAAGAGCAGCTCAAGAAGGAAACTGCAGCAAAGGTAGTTATGATATCTGGATATGAAGTATCTGTATCTTTTATGTTGGTCAGCTGTGGTCAGAGAATGTGTTACTACTTAAGAATGAAAAAACCAGGCTTTTGAACATTGGTAAAAAATTGGCAGGGAAATTATGGGTGTGATTTTAATCCTCACCCCAATCACTTTGGATTTGTAAAGTAGTGTCAGCCCCCCTGCTCTCATTTTGAGTTTTTTCCTTCCTTTTTTGTCTAAAACTCATGACAGCAACACAGTCATATTTTCATCAGCAGATTACTGCCCTTACTTATGATCATGTTTCATTAAAACTCAGTACTCTGCCTTTGTACTTTGAGACCCTTGGTCACAGTGCTGTTAAAAGACATTGGGCTTTTCTATGCTGTAACCAGTCTCATGACACTTGTTAACAGGTATTGGCCCCTGATTTTGCAGTTAGGAAAACTGAGGGGTAGAAAGATTGGTTTAATTTGGTGCCAGGACACTGAGAACAACCTACTGCTTTGCTCAAATATCATTCTTTAATCAGTTTATACAAGCTTCTAGTTTTTATCCAGTTTAAACATGGCATAAAGACTGTTTTTCTCTTCAGGCCAACCTTGAGCAGCTGGTGTTTGAAGAGAAGAACAAAGCTCAGCGGTTACAGACTGAATTAGATGTCAGTGAGCAAGTGCAGAGAGATTTTGTAAAGCTTTCTCAGACACTTCAGGTAAGGGAAATGCAATCAGTTGCTACTTTTGTTTCATTATTTTCAGAGCTCTGTAAAATAAGAAGTAGCAGTTGTAAATTTTCTTGTTTCTTATGTTTCTTATTTTCTTACAAACTATTTTAAAAGTTGCTAGTGTAATAAACTGATCAGGTATTCCTAGAATGTTATTATTAAGTCCTATTGGGATTTTATTCTTGATTCCAGCTGATTCTGAGCAGCAAAGATACACAATTATGGTGCTAAGGAGCTGTAAAGAGCCATAAATGATGGTGCCTTTAGACTCATGTTTTTCATAGTCCATCTCCTGTTGTTTGCAGTGTTACTTTACATAAAAAATTTTTGAGGAACTTGCACTGCTTGATAGGCAATATATGAAGGGGTTCTTTGTGTTATAGCCACTGGCTTGTTTGGACTAAATAAAAGTCTTATCCTTGCTGTTGTCACTGTTGCTATCCTCGTATTCCCTCCAAAAAGGAGAAGCTGTAGCTGGTGATGAAGTGCCAAGAGGGGGCTGAAGGGAGTTTTGTCAGGGGTGTTCACTGAGGCTGAGTCTGGTTTGTCAGACTGTTCTGTTGCTGTAGAGAGCACAAAGGGACCCGCACTCTGTGTTTGCAGAGTGGCTGGCTGGCTCTCAGGAAGCCAGACTAGGCTGCTGTCACCTTCAGGGTCTGTGGTTTTAGAATTTACACCCCTCTTTATATTCCAGCTTATTTTGCTCACAGAGGTGCTGAATTTGAGGCCCATCTCCTCTGAGTCCTTGGCCAGGCTGCTCAGTGACATTGAGCAGAATTAAAATTACAAATTTCTTTGAGTCAAGCATTCAGGTTTATTTGGAAAACTAATTCAGGCATATGGGAAATTGTTCAGTAAACAGTTTAGCTGAATGTTCAACAGAGATCTGTCCTCTCTTGTGGCTCTCTCTGGAGGGGTAGGTAGGACAAAGGAGACTATTGAATTGTCCTGGCTTGGGCACTTGTTTCTTGTTTGTTATCATCCTCTCTCCTTTTTTTCCCCTCCAAGCTGGTTTGTGCAGTTCTTAGAGCAAATATATCCACCACTTGGAAGATGTGTGGTGGCCTCTTCCAAAACTTGCAGGTAGTTCAGTAAAATTTCAGTGTGAGCTCAGTAAGGAGCTGTAGCTCTGTGTTTTGTGTGTTCTTTGTGCCCTAAGCACTTTTTGCAGTTTCTGAGCACTTTGTGCTTCCAGTTTAAACAATGGCTTGTGCCATCTCCACTGTGCATAGGACAGGATCTGCTGGGTGAGATTGTCATGGAATGAGGTTTGTGGTTTCCTGACAGGGTCCTTCCCTTCCCTGGCCTTGTCAGTGGAGTGCTGGGCAGTACCTCTTGTGAGAGGGGTGCACTGGCCAAATCAGGTACCAGCAATGCAGAGGAAGGGCTAAATATCCATTAAATGCTAGTTGGGAATTTGTAACTGAAAGCCCAGATCCTAATGCAAAAAATGTGAAAGTTGTGGTAAATGAATATGTGATAAATAGATAGTTGTGTTCTCTTTGCATTCATGTCACCTCAGTCCTGCTGGGCACTGTTTCAGCACATAAGAAACAGTTTAAGCTGGATTATCAGCAAAGCAAGTAACAGGGGTGAGCTTGGAAATGGGATGTTTCCCCCAGGAGCATTTGAGCTGGGATCTTGAAGGCTCCAAGGCACACCTTAGACTGTAAAGGAAGTCCAGAGCAGCCTTTCTGTGAAAGTTTACTTTACTTTGCACATCTCCAGTGTTTGCCAAAACACAGAGTGATGGTGAAGGTTTGCTTGAGCCTCCCAGAAAGAGGGGTTTCATTGTAAAATCCCAACTGCCTCATGTCCTCCTTCTTCCCATTCTTGGGCCTAAATTAAGCTCATGCTTAATTTTCCAGGTGAATTTCTCAGCCCATGGCAGTGTTTTCTCTCTCCTGCTTACACAGTGCTAGGGCCAGGCTTAGCTGTGGGCTGGCTCTGTGCTCTGGCATCAGCTTTGGCCACTCAGTTGCCTGTGTTGGTTTCCTGCAGGTGCAGTTGGAGCGGATCCGGCAGGCGGATTCCCTGGAGAGGATCCGAGCAATCCTGAACGACACAAAACTGACGGACATTAATCAGCTCCCTGAAACATGACACCCTGAGGAGCGAGGCTGAGTCTGGGGTTTTTAACTCATCTTTATAGCAACATTAATTATTATTTAACTCTAACCGAACGAGAAGACGACAGAGGGGAGCAATGGCTTAAGTTTTGTTTCTAGAGGGGGAAAAAAGGTTTCGCACTGGGCAGGAAGAGAGCACAAGGGTGACTTGCAGTGCAGGAAGGAGAACTTTCTAATGGAAACACTAATGAGTGCAGTGTTTCGTGTTCCACTGAGTGGGATCAGTCCTTACATTCTGAAAAACCTCCCTCTTTCAGCCGACTCCGTAACCTAATAGAGAGTTTTGGAACATTTACCCCTGTCTTTCCCTCTGTCCTTTCCCCCACTACTGTGATCAAAGTAGCTGCTGGAAACCGTATTGTCCCTCCAAAACGTTGAAGAGCAAAGTGGTTGAAGTTTTTCTGTTTGAATAGTCAGTAACAGTATTCAGCTAGCAGAGAGAATGAGGTGTAGAGTATGCTGTATGAATATTTTATATTAAAATATGACTTTATTAGCAGGACACTGGATATTGATCTTATTTCATAACTCAGTACTTTTTTTAAAAAAAAACCCATTGGCTCTGTGAAGAATCTGAATGCTTCTGAAATGTGGATATGAGTGAGCTGTGTCTCTCCTGGACAGATAAATGCTAATCCAAAAGAAAAGGAAAACTATACTGAGATTTAGCTCCTTGCCATTTTTCTGTTGAATTCAGATACTGAAAGAAAAGCACAAGAAATGCACTGTTTTATAATCACAAATGTAATTTAGAATACAGAGCCCATTGTTTCTCATCTCTAAAGCTGAGCAGTACCTGGAATCCCTTCTCTGTGGGGGAAAATCCCACAAAAACAAACAAGCTGGCAAAAAAAGTCCTGTGCAGTGTCTGAGCATTGGCACGAGGTGATGCAGGTCTGCTCTGCTCAGGTGGGTGACACCAAGTGAGAGGCTTGGAGCTCTCACTGGAAGGTGCTGAATGAAGACCCTCCTGTTCTGGATCAGGCTCCTCCTGTGTCAACAGGGATTCACTCCCAGGCAGGGCACAAAATGTGGAGGAGCTGCAGGATTGTGCTGGTGCAGTTGGAAGGCACAGTGCAGCTCTCATTTGAAGTCTGGTGTCATGGCTTTGCTCAGAGGTTGACTGTCCTGTATTTCTGTACACTATGTAATGTGGCAGCAGAGGCAGGGAATTCTTGTGTTACAGGAGTAACATGATCATTCCTCCTCCTTCTCCAGCTGCTGGAGTTCCATGCATACACCTGGGTGGTTTTCCTGTACAGTTGCAGGTGTTGATGATACTGGTGATGCAAACCCAGTCCTTGAACTGGCCCCTACTTACAACTCAGTTAAAAGAAGGAGGCTGAAGGAGCAGATCACACTGTCCAAAACTTTTATTTTCCTCCATTCCTTATTGTTCTTTCTATACATCCCTGACCAGAGATCTGCTCTTCTTCTTCTGTCACCTTCAGAGGTGACAGAAAATGCTCCAGACTGTAATGCACATGACTGTATTTTAAGTGTTTAGATCCTATTTTTAGCAGTGTATATCCTGCTACTGACATAAAGTCAGAGCTGGTGGTTTTGAAGAGGAATGCCTTAACAAACAGCCAAAAAGCAGCATACAAGCTCAATTCCTTGTCACTCCTTGCAAGAATTAAAGCATTTTATTCACCCTAGCAACTAATTCCCTTCATAATCCTGGTACCCAAAAGCCATTTTTCCCACCTTTTAGTAATAACTAACTAACAGATGGCAGAGCTGTCATCTTCTAAAGATGACAATTTCACATAAAAGTGATACTGAAGTGTGGCTTGGGTCTTCAGTATTTGGCTATTACGAGGTTTTGGCTTTTTTAACCTTTCTCACTATGTGCTGAACTGTGTGTGACAGCAGCTGGGTCCTGATGCATAAATCCAGTACCAGGTGTTTTGCATTCAGTTTTCCAATGGTTGGGGTCCTGTTGTGTTGGGTAAACTTCTTAGACAAAACTAGAGAGGCCTTTTTGTAGGAGCTGCAGAATGAAAAGCTTTTTTCTCTATTCCCTCCCTTCCCAAAAATAATGTTTAACTGGTTCCTGAGTTAGTTACTGTAACTGGTGACCACTTGACCTGTGCAGGAGAGGGGGTAAAGAAGCCTTTTGTCTGGCAAAGCTACACCACATCCTGTACCCTCTTCATCCAACTGAGCACCTGAGGAACTGCACCTGAGAACTTACACAGTAAAAGAATTTTTGGTTGCATTCCTGGTCTGTCTCAGTATAAGAGAGTAAGGGCAGGGCTTGTTACTGTCCCCCAGTATCCCTTACTGGTCTGTTCTCAGCAGCCCTGCTCTGACCAGCCGTGGCTGCAGATAGTCCAGGGCTGGGATGGCTTCTCCTTGGGTGTGTTTTTAGAGACCAGTAGCAGGTGTACTGGTGTCAGGGTGACATAGTGGCTCCTTCATGGCCACAGTACCAGTGTAGCTGTTGCCAAAAACAGCTCTTCAGGCCTGGTGGGATGTGTGTGTATATGTGTGTATTTTCCCTTGCTTGTGACCAGGCACAGTTTGAGTCTGTGAAGGAACTTCCTTCCAGTTTGGAGAGAATTCTTGCACAGCTCTTTCCCTTTCACCACCTTATTCCATCATGACCCTGCACACCTGTACTCCTGTTCCAGTACTAACTGTGACCATTTTAGTGTTGGAACATGAGTCACCTTTCTCACCAGCTAGTGTAACTTCAGATCAGACCTTTTAAACCGTTTATTTTGAAACTGGAACCCTGGCTGTTCACAAACGTGGTGGGGAGATGTGTTCCCTACAAACCCTGCCCCTCCTGGGGAAGGACAGCTCAGCTTCAGCAGCTGTGACTGAGCTTCTGCTGAACTCAAACTTAGGGGCCTTGAAAAACAAAACAAGACAGTTTGTGCCAAATTTGCAGAGCAAATTTAAAAGACTGTAAATGTAGTAAAAGCTCTTGGTGTAGATACTCACTGGGTGGTGGATTATGGTGTTACTACTCATAAACACTAGAAAACAAATGCTCTTCCTTCCAGTTCTGGGTATTCTGGAGTGATTTGGGCCAGGGGGTGGGTTCTCCTCTCCCAGGCAGTGCTTTGTAACCTGGTCAGCTGCGAGTCAGGGGCTGAGCTGTTGGTGTGGGCTGTGACAGGGACGAGATCGAGTTGTGTCTGCATTCCTGTACCTGTATAGTCTTAATCTGTACAAAAGTGTTCTTGCAGCATGTCTGGTAGCCCTGTTACCCCCGGGTGTACCAGCCCCCTCCCCAGCAGCTTCCCTGGCACCCCTTGCTGTGCCACGTTCCAGCAGTGCAGTAACTACTGTTCAAACCTGAGCCTTTTCTAAGGGGAAAGGGGGGAGGGACAATTCTTTATTGTCCACTAGTCTGTCTACAGCAGATACTGAATTGGCCTTTGAATGTCAAGAGGGACTCCAGAGCCATCTTTTGCTCAAGGCAAACAGTGTTTGGAAGTTAATACTGCATTCCAGTGAGCCAAGCCATTGGTGTCCTGTGCAATCGTGGGTGTAGAATTCTGCTGTCTCCAGGATTCCAGTGTAACCATTTGTTAACTGTATTGAAGGTGTGTCCTCTATGGAGAAAGTGTTCCAAATTAAAAAAAGCTGCTGAAGTGTGTGTGTGCACTGCTCTGGTCTTTCTTCTCTGCCTCCTGCCACAGGCCTCCCCCTGGGAACCCCTCATGGAACAAGGGTGGGAGGCTATCCTGGGATAACCCCAGGGAGCTTTCTGAAGGCAGCACAATCCCTCGCTCCTGAGTAGCTGTGAGTATGACACTGAATATAAAACACCTGCTGCACCATCCCCTTCCCAGGAGGAAAGCAGGAAACACAGCACCTAAGGAATCTTATCAAAAAGTATTTTATTTCACAGTTCTTTACAAAAAAATAAGTAAAAGGTATATGGTTAAACAGAAAAATGGTAAATATACAAAGGAAAGTACCCGAGACAGTTAAAGCTCAGCCAGCCTTTTGGTGCAGGTTCCTCACCCCATGGCATGTTAGAAGTTCATGTGGCTTCTGATGTCATTGATCTGTTTCACCATCTCCCTGATGTGTTCTCCCCTTCAAGGAAAAATAATTCAAGTTAAAAGGCTGCAGGTCACATTTGGTCAAAACCAATAAGGAAGGGAAACACTTCAGGTGGTAGAAAGAGGGAATGGGAGCACTGTTTCAAGTTGTTTTGCAGTGCTGGGATCCTGGGGCAAACAGCACTTAAATACATTGACTTCAGAGTGCTGCTGGCAGGAGCTGCATGTCCTGTGCTTCAGGCCCTGTCCCTCAGCACAGCTCCAGTGACCCCTGAGACTCGTGGATCCATTGTGGGTGCCAGGGCCTGGATTCTGCAGGAGGAGCCGAGCTTGAACTTACTCCTCTCTCAGGATGGTTTGGATGCACTTGCTCTGGTAGGCACTGAGGCTGATGCTGGGCTTTCGAGGGCTCCGACCCTCCTCCATCTGTTTCTGCTGGTATTCCTTTTTCATTTTAACCTGGAAATCAGGGACAAAAAAGGCCCCAGTCAGTGCTGGGCCTGCCTATCACAGGGAAAGCTTGATAGTTATACTGCAATGAATTGGTTCTTTTTTGGGTTAAAATCTGCCTGCTTTTGCACTCTTCCTTCCACAAAGAGAAGAAATGTCCCTGCCAGGGCTGAGAGGAAGGGGGAGCTCTCAGAGCTTGTACTGGGTGGTGAAGTTGTGTCTCTATTACCAACAAGGACCCTTTAGTCCATTGTTGCTAATTGACACAAGTCCTGAGTGAGGAGCTGTCAATAACCCACCAGCCAGGCCTGTCCTCCTCTCACCTGTCTGATAGCATTGCTCAGGTGCTGCAGCTGGTCATGGATTGCCTGCAATTCCTTCTTCATATCTTTTTCAGTGTCGGATAGAACAGGAAGCTGAGAGTGGAAACTCCGAAGGACTTTCTTCATCCTTGATGCACAAAGCAGGAAATGGAGCTGCATGAACTCACCTGGTAGCCCAGTTACACTAAAACACCTGCAGCCTGGTGCTGCCTAAGTCCCAGGGGCCCTTTCAGCTCATCTCACATGGCATTTCCAGGCTGGCTTAGGCTGGGCCTGCAGTGGCACTGACAAATCACCACTGAGCCCCCACAGAAGGAATTTCTGCTCACTCTGTTCTGCCACACCTACAAATCTCTGTGGAACAGGGAGTGCTGTGCTGAACCAGAGCCAGGTGTGCACTCACCTGTTCATGATGTCTTCTTGCTTCTCCTTGGCCTCTTCGTACTTGTCTGCCAAGCGCTCGGCCATTTCCCGCAGACTTTTCCTTAATGCAAGTGGGAAACATTTATTTCCTTCAGATTTACACACATGACAAGTTTTGTATGTGGAAACTGGACAAGGAGTCCACAGAAGCCAGCTGAAGCAGGGACTGAACCTACAGGCTTCATTATGGCTGGGGATGCCTTCACTTCTCACCTGTTTCACACAGGGCCTTTTTGCAGAGAGGAGCAGCATTCCTGGTGTTGGGCTTGATAAAGGCAGACAGGTTTTACTCACCTTTCCTCTCGACAATAATTCAGATCTTCCAGTTGTTTCTTTTTCTGTCCCCAAAGAAGCTTCACTCTTAAAATAAACACAAAAAAAAAATCAAACTACCTGCAACCAGTGAACCAGGATTTACACCACACAGAAAATGCTGGGAGCAGGAAGAACTGTAGACAAAGAAAATGGACAGTGGTGAGAAAGAAACTCTTCCATTTTATCCAACGGTATAGTACAAATAACTAACTATGATTTGAAGCAGCAGAGGCTCAAGGCAATTTTCCTTTGTCAGGATTAGTGCTGAGGTCATATTTCCTGCCACTCTGCACTGGCAGACTGACAATAACGTGAAGTATTTAATTGTCTTTCCCCTATGAGGCATTAGAGAGATCAAATGTTATACTTTCCTGGTACCTGCTTTCCCTAGTAACTCAATTTCCAGTTTTGATATTTATTACTAGTCTTACATTTAGCACATTTACTCATTCACAAGGATTAGCCCCTCAGAGGAGGATGAGTGCTCAGTACTTTGTGCTGCTGTATCACAGAGATGTCCAGCAGATATTTGTGAGGGTTTTGCCTTACCTTTGCTGAATTTCCTCTTTTGCCAGGTCCTGTTTCAGTATATATTCCTCTCTGAACACTTGGGTGGCTCTGCTGAGGAGCTGAAGGCATTCTTCAGGGGGAGGGGCAGCATCTTTATCTGAAGACCTAAAGGATAAGAGAGAGGGTTTTGCAGTCTTACTCTAACACACCACACTGAAAGGCTAAACCACTTCCAGCGTTCATGGTAAAGGCTCAGGGAGGCTCTGCTACAAAAGTGAGGAATTACAATTAAATCCCTTTGCTAGAAATCATTTTTCTTATATGAGGAAATCCCAGGGTATCCCAAGATACTCCAAACCCAACAAGCCAAGCACTGAACAACCTCACCAGCTGAAGGCAGCCCTGCTCTGAGCCAGTGATCCCCCTCCCAGACTCCATCATCTCTGGACTGGGTGCCATTCCCATACGGACAGAGGCACCAGTGTGCAGGAGCTGTGCCCCCATCCCTGCCGTGTCCAAGACCCTGTGCTGTTCAGTCAGGAGCTGATGAACACACACTCTTCAGATGCCCCAGGAAAACCTATTTGCTCACTTGAGGTGCAGGGGGTTGGCAGAGCTGCGCTGCAGGATGCTCTGGATGTGCTTCTCAAAGGAATGCTCCGACTCGGCCACGATCCGGAGAGGGGAAACTGCCGGGTCTTTGTCTTCCCTGGTGCACAGCAGGGGAGGGGATGCAGGATGGACTGTGCTCCTGCCACAGAACAGCAAAGGGGAGAACACGGTTCAACCAGAAAAACTGGAACTGTCAGGGGTTAACTGGTAGTAACTCATCCACCGTGGAGTTATGGGGGCTTCTGAGAGAAACTGTTTAAATTCCTGGTAAATCCAGCCCTAGACAAGGTTGGTGGAGCTCACAACTCCAACTCCCAAGAATCATAAATGTCCTTTGACTTAAGGAAAAGAAAGTTCCAGAACAAGGCAAGGAAGTGCTGGAACAGCAGTGACCTGCTTTCCACAGCAGCCTGCCAGATAACTGGCCACCTGGGTGGAAACGGTTTAAATGAAACTTCTGTAGGAGAACCTGATGTTAACACTGGGTGAAAGAATCAAAGAGTAATAAAAAATACTCATATCCTGAGATCTGTTCCATGCATCTGTCATGGATTTTAAACCAATTCAGAGCCACGTACAAGAGAGGCCTTGTAATACACTCATAGGTGTTGGTGATGCAGATCATTGTGGGTCCCAGGATGTCAGAAACAATCCAAAATCCTCTAATTGGAGCTGGCTGCCTGAAGGGAAGAAAACACAAAAATTACCCAGTCAAAGATGTTCTCTGTTCCTGAAATTGTGCACATTCACTCTGGAAAAGCTCCAGGTAAATGGAAGTGAAAGTTTCTGCTGGTCTGACAGAAGATTTTCAGGCAGTAACACAAGGATTTAAGCTACTTCCCTAACTGAACCAAGAACCCTGATACACAAATTGCTTACTTGTATTATTTGAATTCTTTTGAACAGACTTTATTACTTTTAATGGCAAGAAGGCTGCAAAAGACAACAAAAGATAGTATTTCCCACAGCACCTCCCTGATTTGAAAGCAATTGAGAAAGAATTTGGTTTTTACCTGCACGGCAATGGTTTTGTACAAAGAATATGTTCAACAAAGCACTTCTGTTCTGCTCCCAGCTCTTGTAAACTGTCTTTGTCTTCCTCATCTACCAAGAGATGTCAGGATGCATCAGATCCACTTTGCAGGGTAAGGGGTTCAGAACTACCTGCATCCACCAACCCGTCACTGGCACAGTCCAGTGTTTCAGCTGGTACTCCCTGCCCTCACTCACCTGAAGCAAGGAATTTGTGCAGTTTATTGATCCATGTCAAGCCCACACTGTGGACACCAGCTTCATGTATGCAATGGTATCTAGAGGGACATTTGGGATCTGAAATTTAAACAGCAAAATATAAGAGAAGTCACTGAACTGAGAAAAACTCATCCTTCACACCCGCACTGCTGAACATGCGTGTCACCACTCACACACAGGTCAGCACAGATACAGCAACTTCTACTTTATAACCCACAGCTGAAAGGATTTAGTGCTCTGTGACCACGTGTAATCTGCCCTGGAGCAAACACTGCAGCTCCTCCTGTGCTTGCTCCTTCCACAGCTTTATTGAGCACACCAGGCAAATCCTTACTCCAATCCCCCTCTTTGTTTGACATCAATAAGACTTTGCAAATAGCTGGATCCCAAATGCTTGGAATAAAGCTGAATGACAGCCCTACCTCGGTGCAGTTTGATGGGGCAGGAGAAGTCTGACTCCAAAGGATCTTCTTCATCTCCTGTTGCCAGTTTCAGTGCAAGTTCCAGCTCAACGCATTCAAACACGTACAGGGAAGGAATAAGATCAGATCTCGGGTCCCAGGATTTTTCTGACTGTAAAGAGCAGAGACACCATTTAAATATAGACACTGACATAAACAGCATCAAGAAATAGTTTCAAGGCAAGAGTATTGTCAGGGAAGGTACTTCAAGTTTCTTTTTTTTTTTTTGTTTAACTTAAAAAAAATTTAACTGAAAGCCAGGGTTTGATCACAATTGATTTAGTGTCAGGGTACACAGGACTGAGATCTAAAACAAAAGCATCAGGGAACCAGAGTGCCTGGCTGAAACAGGAGGAAGACTCAACACCTCACTCCAAAAGAATGCAGCTTTGGCACTTGGCACCGCACTTCCAGACACCCTGCTGCCCTGCAGCCAGGAACTCGGACTTAAGGAACAAAAATGCCTATAGGACAAAACCAAGGCCAGGTACCTGCTCATCGTCCTCTTCCCCTTCCAGCACCATGCAGTGGTAGAGCATTCCCGACTCGGTGGCAATGACCAGGATGTTTGGGACACAGGGCAGGCACAGGATGGCGCAGGCGTCGTAGCCGTAGTTGTCCTCGGCAGCAGGGTGCATGGGCAGGGGGCCCAGCAGCTTCCCAAGGCTGCCAGCACTGGGAGAGAGATGATGGGTTTGTTCACAACACAAGGTGTGGAAGGGGACTTCCCTGTGGCTGTCAGACAGCCCAATGGCTGGGAGTTCTAATTCCCATCAAACAGCAGCAACCCAGACTTGTGGTGATTACGAGTCCGACCTGCACCTCCTCTGTGGTGAACCTTCTATGCTCTCCAAATATTTCTTTTCCTAACACACCCCTGGCTTATTAAAGCCTCATCCAAAGCTGTGTCTGTGCTGTGAACTGAAGGCCTCAAAATACACTTAAAAGCCTTAGACCCACTGATCTTTTCACAGTTTGGTGTCAGGTTTTTGATGGTAAATAATGGACAGTGGATTCTCAGCAGTGCAAACTGTACCCTTAATATCTGGATGATAAAAGGTGACACACTGTTTTTGGTTTCCAGTCTATTAGAGACAGAACAGGCTGCAATACAATAAACCCCAGCTCAGCATCCATCAGAGTCCCAGCCAAGCCGAGAGGTGACTCTCCCACTGTACAAACACCCAAGACACCCCACGAAACCCCAGGGGGAGTGTGACCCTACCTCTGCAGCAGGCTGATGTAGGTGAGGAAGGTCTCTCCATTCTCATACAGTATGTACAGGGGGTAGCCCAACACCTCCTCACGCCCTCGCTGCCCCAGGATGTGCTTTGGCACCGGCACCTGGGGGCCGAAGTCGAAGGCCACGGCCGTCTCCCCCAGCGACGCCGTGTAGGCTCTCCTGGGACAGGGCACACCAAAGGCTGTGAGACATCAGTGTCTGACATGCCACAGCCCTGCCACGTGCCCCTAGGAGCAGCACCAGCGTGTGACAACTCTCCCATGACACCTCAATCCTGCAGCGCCCCCGCAGAGGATACGAGAGGAGGGGCGCTGGTATTCCCCAGGAGCTACAGCACTCTCTGACCTCACGACTAGACCTCAAGATTTTCCTTTCCAGCTAGGCACTAGAGGGACACAAAAAGATGATCTATTTTCTGCATTCCTCAGTCAAAAAGACCATCCTGACCCCATCTTAAAGGCAAATACTCGACTACACAGTTTGCTACCACTTTGTTTTAGAAGGAGGGAGAGGAGAGGGAGAGGGGGAAGAAAGGAGAAAGGAAAAGGAAAGGAGAAAAAAAGAGAAAAAGACAGAGAAGAGAGGCAAAGAGGGGAAAAAAGAGGAAAAGTGCAAATACTGTGCTAGCACTGAATTAATCTCAGATTTTCAGGTAGAGTTATCACTTATTCATTAAAAACACATCTTACAATACAGAGCATATTCTACAAAAGCATTTCAAAATACAAGGAGCCCCACAAACCCTTTTTTGATTGTAAGAGTCTCCTCCTCAGTGTCTGAAAGCGTGATCACTTTGATGGGTGTCTGAGGCACCTTGAGACTGTAAAACCTGGAGGAAAGAAAGAACAGCCAAGTTCATCCTGCTGGCAGTGCTGCACATTCCAGTGCTGCAGGAGTATCAGCTCGTCTCAGTCTGAGACATCTCCCATCCTATTTTTTTACTGGTAACCCTGGTAAGAAATCGAGACTGGGCAGGACAAAAAACCCCTCACTCCAGATGAGCAGCCACAACTGGGTTTTACCTTATAGTGTTATCTGAAGTCAAGAGCACAATGTGGGGCTCCAGGGTGTCACAGGGATACCAGGCTGCATGCTTCAAAGTCAGGGATGTTGAGCTGGTGAAGAACCTTTCCGCAATAGGAATGGTGCTGGAATACAGAGCAGAGGCTTGGACTGTTACCACAAACACACAAGTTACTCCTAAAGAGAAGTGGAGGCAAGAAGGGTTGAAAGATACAAAAGGTTTCTAAGTCTTTATCTGTGCTGTTCTGAAAGTTGGAGGGACAGCTTTAACTTGAAGCCCTTTGTTAATTCCACATGTGCTTCTGGCTATCCCAGACCCCAGAGACTGTGGCTGTCCCATCCCTGAAGTGTTCAAGGCCAGGTTGGACAGGACTTGGAACAGCCTGGTCTAGTGGAAGATGGCAGGGAGGTGGAACTGGATGGCCTTTAAGTCTCTTCCCGACCCTATGAAAGGCCAAAGAATATTACAGAGGAGCACCTCGCTCCTCAGCTACTGCAACGAGTGTGGGTCATTTATTTCGGTCACTTGACAATCAGCAAATTCCTGAGCCAAAATAACTTCATTTGTGCCTGTTCCTGCAACCTTGATAAAACCAATGCTTTCCACCAGTGCCTTCTGTATCTATCCAGCCCCAGGAGAGGGAGGCTGTGGAGGAACGATGGCAGGAGAAGGGCGAGGATGTCATTAACCACCAGAGGTCTCACCCACCTACAATTCACCGTGGATTTCCCACCTTCAAACTCCGAATTCTTCCCCCAGCGCTTGGGCAGCTCCAGCACCATGAGCCCCTTGGTGCCAATGAGCGCCACATGGTGCTGGGCGGGGCTCAGCAGCGTCTGGTGCACCTCGAACAGGGGCGGGTTTATGCACAGAAGGGTCTGAAAACACCAATGTCCCAGTGAACCACGACCCGCCCGACGCGCTCCCAGCAGCACATCCCAGCTCGGCACATCTTTATCTCGGACCGTGCAGGACGAGGACCCACAGCACAGCGCACGGGGCTGCCTGAGGGCGAAACAGCGGCCCGAGGCCTTCGGGGGCCTGACCGCCCTCAGCTCTGCCCCCGACAGGGTTTATCCCCGTCCCCTCACGGCCCCCCATCCCCTCCCTCCCTCCCAGTTCCTCA
>VXBA01002276.1:785705-1051414 GCA_013399895.1 Serilophus lunatus
GGCCCCTCCCGGGTCCGGCCGGTCTGGTCCGTCCCGACCCCCATCCCGGCCGTGTCCCCACCTGCCCGGGTGGGTGCCCAGCGCTGCCGCCGGCCCCCGGTGGGCGCTGTCACCCCACTCCCGTGCAGCCCCTCCGGGCCCCCCCCCCCCNGTGCCCCCCCCCCGTCCCATCCCCCGGCGCTGACGGGCCCCGCGCTCTCCTCTCTCCGCAGCGCTGCATGGAGCGGCTCAGGAGCAGCCGGGCCAAGCTGCTGGACCGCTACCGCCGGGCCGGGGCCGGGCCGGGCCCGGGCGCGCTGCTGGTGCAGGAGGTGATGGAGCAGGAGTGGCGGGTGCTGCGGGACAGCCTGCCCGGCCTGCGGGGAGAGCAGCCGCTGGAGCAGGTCAGTGCGGGCTGCGGGCCGGGCCCCGGCAGCAACAGTGGGGGTGATGTGCCCTCGGTCGATGTGCCCCCTCCGATGTGCCCCCATCCAATGCACACCTCTGCAGCTGCAATTTCGATCTCTTGCTGGAGCTCGGAGCTTCTGGTTTCCTGCTTCCACAAGTAGTGCAATAGTTCTGAGTTGTGAAAGTGACTTCAGGCCTGTGAGTGAGAGGGATCTTCCTTGTTTCCTTCACAAACTGCCTGTGAATCAGGGCAGAGGGTGGGTTCCTCATCTGTGGTGTGTCGCTTCCCTCTTCTGAGAATGAGAATGCAAAATGTATTTAAAGGCAAGTTCTTGGACAGGCTGTGCCCAGATCTGTTCTGGCTGGCTTTGCACAGGTGGTGACAGGACAGATTGCTCTCTACAGTGCGTGGGTTTGCCAATACAGAGATATAAACGAACTGAATTTATGTTGGAGTGACAGCTCAGTGAGGTGCTGGAGGTTAAGTGAGAAAGTGTCTGGAATGGGAGAATCCCTGACGGATTCACTTTCAGATGCTGGAGGATCCTGATGAGCTGGCGGTGCTGGAGGAGATCCAACAAGAACTGATCTTGCAAGGTAAGGTTTTTACACTTTTTCTGACTTCTGTTTGATGTGTTATGTTCTTGACTTCCCAGTAATGCAGAATAGCTGAGGCTGCACTCCTTGGTTCTAGCAGACCACATGACAGAGGGGAAGAGCCTCCTTGGAATTCTTGGTAACCTCTCTATTGAGGCTTTGGGGCACTGAGCCACTTAAGAGTTTAAGGTCTGTTAGAGAGGCCACAGAAACAGGACTGAGGTGTTTGGAAGCTGTATAAATCCATCCAGAGCATTTCTAAACTGTTGATTTAAAGTGAGACCACCTGAGTCACGGGAAAAACCGGATTGGCAGGAACGGTTTCATCAAATGTAGAAATCTGGTCCAAAGGAATGAGCAGCTCCCTCAGCCTTCAGCTGTGATGCCCACAGAGCCCTGAGGGTGTGTTGCTGGGTTGTTGCAGAGCAGTTGGTGATCGAGGAGTACGAGCAGAGCCTGCGGTTCGATGAGGAATGTCTCAATGCCACGCTCGAGGGCTTGGATGCCAATGACAGGATCATCTGCCCCGTGTGCAGGAAGTAAGAAAGCCCTTGGCATTGGAATGAGATTCTCCACTCCTCTGAGGGAGTGGAGAGAGAGCTGCTGTTTGTTTTAAAATAAAACCACTGAGCCATGATCTCCTAAATCTAATAGGGTTTTTTTGCTTGTATCTGCCCTTGTTCTGGCTGTGACGATGCTCATTGTTTGCTCTTCCCAGGAATAACTTGACTGTGAAGACTCACTTGGTTTGTTGCCAGTGTGGGTTATACATCAGCACACAGGTAAGCTGAGCTGTGACATGTTGTGTGTGACATCTCTGCTGCTGCAGAGACAGTTTGTGACAGAGCAACTTCAGATGACATTTAATTCTCAGGATATGACAGAAGGGAAGCTTCGGTCACTTCTAGAAACCACTGTAACAGAGCACAGCCACAGGTGCTGCCACAACCCAGAGTTCACAGTTACCAGTGGCATGGAGGAGGAATCCAGTCTTCTCATGAGCTGCCCGGTGAGTCTGAATGTCAGGGTCCTGGAGAGGATCTCTGCTGGGATCTACTTCCAATTACATGGGCAGGAACCAGTAGTCCAGGGGTTTGTGTTGCTGGTTTTCCAGACTTCTTTGGAAATGGCTTTACCTTTGACCACCAGTAACCATAAAAAAGAATAGCCAAAGTACACTCCATAACTGCTGGATTAGGGAATCTTTCAAGGTCCTGTCAAATTTAGTGCCCTCCCTTTGTCACCTCCTAGAGAACACACCCCAGCCCTTTGGCTCAAGCCAGAGTTGGCACGTGCTTTGCTGTGTAGGAAAAATCAGTGTAAGAAGTGATAAGAGCAGAGCATTTCAAATACAATTATGGAATTGTTTAAGTTGGAAAAGACCCCTTTAATATAAAGTCAAGCCATTAACTCAGCACTGCCAAGGCCACCACTAACCATGTCCCCAAGTGCCACATCTACACATCTGTTAAATCCCTCCAGGGATGTGACTCCACCACTGCCCTGGGCAGCCTCTGCCAGTGCTCACCAGCCCTTATGTCAATTTTTTTCCTCATCAATAGTTTTGAATACTTTTTCCTGTTCAAATAGTTTGGAATTGTATCTATTAACATAACTTCTCTGTCCAACTTACCTTTTGTAAAGGTCTGTGACTCCTGGACGATTCTTCTCTAAGTTGATTCAGCTGCTGCTTTATTTCTGGAGGGACTTCAATACTAAAATCCACACAGAGCTGCTAGGATTGTTGTGTACATATTTGTAACTGCTGTGTCAGAGAGACACTTTAAAAGGCAGTAGTATTGCCTTGACCTGCACTTTTTAATGGCACAGTACATGTTTTGAAATAAATATATTTAGTTTATTTTGGCCTTTGTGTTGTCTTTTACACTGCATCAGTGATCTCACAGCTCCTGTTGGACTTGAGCCTTCTGTTTAAACTTAAATAAACTTTGAAGCAACAACTGAAGGCGCCAGGCAAGAGTGGAAGTTTGCAGCTGGACAAACACTGGCAGCACTTTGATGGCAGCTCTGATCAGCGGTGGTACAGCAGGAAGAAGAGAAATCACCATTTTCAGTGATATGTTGAACAGTTTTTATTCTTCACATTCATTCTTAATTGTACAAAACCCACCACGCAGGGCGAGGCAATTCCAGACTTGTAACATCAGTGGACTTGATCTGGGCTGTAACATAAATACAAATCCTCAAATCCAAGTGAGAATCCTTGCTCTCCCATTCTCCAAACTGCACCTTACTCTGTATCCACTGTGAAAATATATTTGGGTATTGCTGGATGAAGCAGCAGTGGCATACCCACACTCGAGGCTAAGTTTCCTAGCCTAACCTACTGACATTTGACAAAGCTTTTAAGGTCTTCAAGGAATTTAATGTACTCCTGGTGCTCCAGGGCAGTGCTGAGCTCTATTAACTCATCAGCAAATGTGTTGTCCACTCCTCTGTCAGCCAGGAAATCCATCAAGTGATCATAGAGAGCCTGGAAGCAAGGAACAGGAAACGTCCTTAACAGAGAGTACCCGGGTAGGGGTTGCTTTTAAATGGCCCCTGGCAGCTGGAACTTGTTTCTCCCAGGAAGATCATGCCCAGCTGCCAGAGGAGAGTATCCAGCCCTGGCCTCAGGTGCAATATTGGGAGGGATGAGGCCATGGAACAGGTCATATAAAACCAAACCCAACACTACAAACAAGCTGCTCCCTGGAGGTGATCCATGGACTGTGGGAGTCATCAAGATGCCGGATTTCTTGGGCATATTTAGTGTTACAACTTGTAACAACACACCTGGAAAACCAGGACACAATGTAATTTATCAGATACCACACACTTTTATCTACACATGGTATCTGATAAGCTTACATTGTTAAACACACGGATCAAAAAGATGTTTAGCAAGTGTCAAAGCATCTCCAGTGTGAAATCAGCCTATGAAGCCTGAAACAAGAAATTCCACATGTCTGTGTCTGGGATGTGATACTGTGGACCAAGTACCAGCCCTCAGTCTGCAGCAGAGTCATCCCATGGGAAGCTGGGGCAGAGCAGGGGAATCCCTGTCTCAGACATCAGATTCATTCCCAGTTCAGGAGCCAAGGAACAGCTGAGTTCCCTCTGCAGCCTGTTGGCAGCACTCACCCAGTCCAGGGAGTCTGTGTTGAGGGTGTAGTTGGTGTCCTTCCACTCGGATTCTCCAGTGGGCTGGAAACTGACCTCCCGAATTGTGAAAATATCACTTTCCTCCTCTCCTTCATGTCCAATCTGAAACAAGAAAAGAGATGCAAGACATACAATTAGCTCCACTTAGTGGGCACGCTCAGAGACCTAATCCCAAAGCTGGGAATACTGCAGGAAAACCCCAAGGCCAGACAAGCTGTGCCTCTCCCCTCCCAACACGTGCAGGACAAGCACAGATAGGCAGAACACAGGGAATCCCTTCAGCTCCTGCTGCCAGAAGCAGCCTGATGCAAATCAATGGCTTGATTTTTATAATATATAAAAAACTTTTCTGTGGGGTTCTAAATCTGTCTTCCCACGTCTGTCTCACCTTTGTCAACCAGGACTGGCTGCTTAAATATCTCTTAACATTTACACAATAAACCACAAAGATCAATGTGAACAAAACTTCTCAGTTTAATTTTCTTCATGGCTTTTTTTTTTAATCCCTGTTTCTCCTTTTGACACCTTACAACACTGAGATTGGCAAGTTACTGACACACTGTATTGAACCTCTTGGTTTGGCCATTCCTGCTCACCCCTCCCAAGCTGCCATGATTTAAGCTGTGCCTCCCCAATGTAATTCAAGGAACAGCCCAATAAGCAGCTGACCAGAAACATCAGGGGAGGATGTGAGGAATGTATGGCACATCTCCTTCCCAAACAGTGTTTTTGCAAACACAAAGCCTTTTTTATGACTAAAAAAGAGATATGAGTTTGCATAAGGTGCAGACTCAGAAAAGCCCACGAAGAGCAGTGAGACCCAAGAGAGGCACAGTTACACCACAGTCAAGCAGGAAAAGTGAGCAAGTCCCAGCCTAGAGGTGGTTTTGGCTGCCACTCAGTGATACCCACCTCATCTTCAGGGTAATGGCAGTCAAGGACAAGGGTCTGTTTTGTATCATCTTTTATTACTTCCACAACAAAGTTTGGAGTTGATGTCAGTTCGGGCTAAAAAAGAGAACAGTTGCATCAGCATTGGAATCTGAAGAGGAGCTGATGCAATCACAGCAGAGCCACACAGCCCATCCAGCACAGGTTATTGCCTGATCCACTATCCCACATTGCTCCAGCCTGGCCTTGGACACTTCCAGGGATGGGGCAGCCACAGCTTCTCTGGGCAACCTGTGCCAGGGCCTCCCCACTCTCACAGCCAAGGATTTCCTCCCAGTATCCCATCTAATTCCGCCCTCTGGCAGTTAAAAGGCATCCTGCCTTGCCTTGACACTCTATTCCCTTGTCCAAAAGTCCCTCTCCAGCTATCCTGGAGCTCCTTTAGGTACTGAAAGGTCTCAGAATTCCTCCAATTTCTCCTTGTAGAGCCCTCTCACTGCTCTGCCTTCCTGCAGCAGAGAGGAAGGTCACAGCCAAGTGACAGGCAGTGCTGAAAAAATCTGCATTTTGTGATTTAATGCTCCCAAATATCAGGTGAGGGAGGGAAAAAGTCTCAGCACTTGAGGGGAAGGTTCCAACTTTCCTCTGTCCCCATCACTAAAGTGAACACCAGGGGCTAAGTTACCTCCTGCTCATCAGGTTTCTGCTCTTCTTGTGTGTCTTCACCATCCGAGGGTGGAATGCTGTTGTTGATGTTGAATGTAACCGTTATCCTTCAAGAAGAAACGGAAACAGTCAGTTTAAACAAAAAAAGGCTCACCAAAGAGGGTATTTGAAGCCTTCCCTCAGAATTCACACAAAACAGAACAAAACCACGTGCCACAGTTGAAGCCACACCTGAGAGAAGCTTCTCCCTCCGAGTGCTCTCGCAGACCTTTCCCTGGTTTAACTGAACTGAACTGTTATTTTTAATGCAGGAACACCACGTGAAACTTTGTAACAAAAAAATACAGTAGCAAATTCACGGGAGAAAAAGCATCTTTGGTCTAAAGTGGTAAAATAAAGAGCCTCTGCACCAGCGAGTTTGGGGCATGAGCACTTGGAGAAACCTGGTCACCGTGCTCCACCCACCCTCAGGCCCAGGGAACGGCCCCTTCCCAGACCCCACTTACTTCTCCCCCGCAATCTTCCGCACCAGCTTGGCCTCCGTGCCATGGACCTCCAGCTCCCACCCCCCGGAGACCTTGGGCAGGGACTTGTGCTTCTGGATCTTCTTCTCCTCCTTGATCTCATCCGTCAGGAACTGTGCAAAGGCTTTGTCTCCTGGCGGGGAAAAAAAGAGGGGTCAGGAAAAGGGGGGATTTGGGAAAGGAGGGGTTGGGGAAAGGGGGTTAATGCAGGGGGGAGTTAGGGCAACAGGGTTATGAGATGGGGGGCATTAGGAAAGAAGCAGAAAGTTAAGAAAAGGGGGAAATGGGAAAAATAGGGGTTGGGGAATGGGGGTAGAGAAGTGGGGCTTAGAGAAAAAGGGGAGGACTAAGGAAAGAGAGGGTAGAGAAGGGGGTTAAGTAAAGGGGTAGGGAAAGGAGGGGACAGAGAAAAGGAGGGATTTAGGGAAGACGGGGAAAGGCGGAGTTTAGAGAAAATGAAGGGTTACAAAAAAACAGGGGTGAGGTTAGGGAAAGACAGGTTCGTGTTTAAGGGTGTGGGTTAGAGGACGGAGGGGCAGGGAACGCCCCACGTGCTGCCCGGGATGGGGGCGAGGGGCCGCGCACGTGTCCGCCCCGCGCCCTCCCAAGGGCGGCACCTCCGTCCCCTCACAACCCCCTCCCCGAGCTCCCCTNGGCGCAGCGCGGCCACGGCGCGGAGCGAGCGGGCGAGAAACATCGTGCGGGAAACACGAGCAGCGGGCGGGACACGGGACGCGAACCCCGCCCCGGAACCGCGCCGAGCTTCCGGCCCCGGCGGGCCCCGCGCCGCGGGCAGGCGGGGAGCGAGGGACGGAGGCCGCGGGTTCGAGACCCGACCCCGGCAGGAAGGAGCGCGGCACCGGGCGGGCTCGTTCCTGGGACACCTCCCAGTGGAGGCACGGACAGAGCACCGGGAACGGCCGCACAGAGGGGGACTGAGGGGTGTGGGACACGCGCACAGGTTTCTATCTCAGATATCATCACACTCCTTAAGGCTCCCCGCAAAAACGGAAAATAAGTGTTTTAGGGCTTTTTTTGCTCATTTAGCAATGAATACTTTAGAGGGAAGATGGGCCAAGGCAATGTTTCCTGCCATAAAGTGATCCTTTTGTTCAAAGGCTGGCACTAGTGCCCACTACTGAGGAGAAGCCGTGAATGGCACAGAAGGCCCACTACTGCCCTCCATGAGGCTGCAGCAGGAGAACATCGATGCGACTCCATCAAAGGACCGGAATTTTTAACTCCCAGCTCCACACTGGTATTTGGGCATTGCCCATGGAAAGGCAGGGTCTGTTCTGCACACAGAGCACAGATTCACCGACCCCGGTTCACATCTCTCTAACCCCAGACTGCCGACAAGGAATGCAAACACCAGGGCGGGCCCCCGAACAGCCCATAATCATTTGCTCATTCCCACAAGCTTTTGTACCTCACAACACACAGGATTTTGATTTTTCACAACCATTTCTTTATTCTAGGGGGAAAAAAAAAATATAAATCAGTTCTTAATAAATACCCACTCCCTTGCATAAAAACTACCCCGCCTAAAAAAACCGCACTTAAATTCATTAAAAAAATTTTTAAAAACTCCATCTTTGAAGGGGAAGCCAAACCCCCTGAGCCTGCTGGTCGCAGAGCCAGGGCTCAGCTCTTGGCCGTGCGGAGCCTCCTCCGGAAGTACTCGGGCGCCGCCTCGTAGAGCCAGGCCGCGTCCACCAGGCACAGCTCCCGCATGTAGCAGCGGTTGGTGCGCAGCAGCCCGTTGTACACCACGCAGGAGGGCCTGCAGTGGAACAGCACCGAGGAGGGGTGGATGGCCACGGCCTGGTGAGAGCCCACGGTGCTGTAGGTGCCGTCGGGCTGCAGCTCGGCCGCGTCCATGAACAGGCTGTGGGCCAGGCAGCGCCGGACGCTCTCGGTGTCCGCGCGCGACGACTCCAGCGGTACCGACAGCTGGGCAGAGAGACACGGTGTCACCAAACCCACGGATTCTTTCACAGAGTTGAACCATGTATGTTCCAGAGGGGCTCTGGGGAACATCCCTTCCTCGAATTTTTTGGTCACCAGTTTCTCCTTCCTCAGTGAACCCCAGCTCTGTGGTCTGGCTGACATACAGCCTCTTGTCAGCGCTGTTCAGGCCCACAGGCTTCAGTCTCAAGGCTGCAAGACACCCACTTGCACACAGATGTGTGTGAATACACGACTAAGGACTGTCTGGTAAAGCTAAAGGAGTTCACAAGGCTAAAACACCACTTGTTACAATCAAAGATTTCCCCAGTAGGAGTGAGCAGCTGTGTATGTGCACTCTTATGGGGACACAGCTCAGTTTCAGTGGACTCTGAGATCAGGCAGTGTTGTGTCAGAAATCCTGCTGGTCACCAAAACCCAGGGAATAAACTCTGCAATCATCTGGTACGTTAGAAAGCTGACATGATTTTAGTAACAGGGCTGGGTGCATGGGGATAGCTCCACAAAGCATGCACATCCAGCAACCTAAAACACTAGGTTAAATTTATTAATCTATTAATTAAATTAATACATATTCGCCACATTTCTATCCAATATTCATTATATTTCCTGAATACATGTATGTATTCTAATTATTTCCATGAACTTATTTGGGTATGAGTAGGGGTCATTTCAGGGTCTTTGGTGGTCGTTTGGGAACAACCCATTCCTTAAATTTCCCTTATACAGTCCTAGATCTTCTGATGAATCTTCTTTCCCTGAGAGTATCTCAAATATGTGGTCAGGTCGTAACATACTTCTCTTACCATTCTTTGCTCTGACACACAGTCCTGGTTCTCAAGACTAAGACATCTGCTAGGACACAGGCCCTTGGGAAAATCCATCCTCTTCTTGAGAAGCCTTCCCAAAGCCCCCTGTCTCTCTTCACCTCCCCTTGACCCACTAAGCCCTGCAGCTTTGAGATGCAAAAGCACATGACCATTCATAGGAGACTGAAACACATTCTCTCACTCCTGGGACCTGGTGCACAGTAACATCAGTTTGGAGACAAACAGGAAAATACCAACAGGTGAAACAGAGAAATACAGCACAACAGCAAGTTACCTTTACACAAATGTCCCTGAGCTGAGCTCTGACTTCTGCCATCAGCCTCATGTTCCTGCTGTTGATAAAGTTCTCTTTGCACCATTCCTGCAGTGGAGACACCAGGAGTTAGAAGGGAATGTTTGGATACCATGAAAAGCAGAATCCCCCAAACAACCTGTCTCAGACAAAAGCTGCTAACCCATTTTCTGGTCATATGTCTACCCACAAGCCCAGACAGCACTCTTGGAGCATCCCACCTTGTTCCCATTGACACTCCTGAAGGCTCTGTACACGTTGAGCAGGGTCAGATGATCCCCCTCACTGGAGATAAATTTCTTCCTGACAGCCTGCACTTCTTCCCTCTGGGCAGGAGGATTGTGGAGGACACTGTCCACTGATAACAGTGACACGATGGTCAGGATCTCCTCAGCACAGTGGAACTTGGGGGACAGGAGGATGGCCTGCAAATCACATCACAAAACTCAATTTTTGGGAGACCACTTCAGCTGGGCAGATTTTTCTGCTCCCTGGCAGGCCAGGAACTTTACCAAACATTGCTTAAGACAATTCCATAAACATCTGGGTTTAGGGACAACTGGAAATCCTTCTATAAGCCCACCAAGCACCTTGAACAGCAACTGCCATGCTCTTCCCTGAGACGGGTCAGTGCATGCACAGTACAAACATGGTGACTGAAATCAACTACAGCATCAGACGGTTCATGGACTTGCTAAAGAATCCTAGAAATTGCAAGGAAATTTGTCTTGTTTCAGCTTCAGAGGTGCCACAGGAAAGAAATTCTGCTTTAAAAAAACCTCCCTGAATTAAACAACAAATGACAAGGAAACCAGCACAAGAGCTGTAAATAATGTACGTTAGTGTATAGCAAGTCCACCAGTACAGCTGCAGACACCCTGAATTCCACACCTTGTTTAAGGAGTTTGAAAGAGAAACACCAATGGTACTGCAATGAGCACATGAGATAAAAATCAGTTAATTTTTCAGCAATTTCTACCTTAGAGAACTTCGGATCCAGAGGAAAAGCTGCCATTTTCTTTCCCAGGGGGGTGAGGACAAGCTGACCTTCCTTTTGTGTCACTGCTCCCAGCAGGTCCAGCTGATCAATTGCTGCTTGAATTGCATCTGCCAAAACAAGGAGGTTGAGACTGCGAGGGAATCCATCACTGATGGATGTGAAGGATCAGCTGGTACCATCACTGACTCTTCATCCCAGCCAGGGCCAAGTCTTTCCATTTAGAGAAATTAGGGTCCCCAAATGTGTTTATCCACCTCTATCCAAGAGAACAATCACTTTTCCCAATTTACCCCGGCTTTCCTTGGCAGTCAAGACACACATTCATGTACATTATGACCCAGGACTGCTCCCTGCTCCTTTTTCCCAAAGGCTGCCTCTGTAACCACTTACCAGGAGAGGGTTTGGACATGAAGTCAAAGGTGAGCACGTTGGGAATTTTCAGGGCCAGGAGATGAAGCACCACACTGGCCAGGTTACACCTGCAGAGGCAGAAAAAACAGATGAGATAGTTCTTTAATTTTTTTCTTTTTTTTTTCATATAAGCTGAGATCAGTCACAGAACAGACCTGAGGACTCTAACAGAGACTGGGCTGATGCTGCCGGTGAAACCTCACTTCCTAAACCAGGAAGAAGTTAAGTCCGATTTGGAGGACAGTCAGAACTATCCCCCGTGTGTTTGGAGACTCAGTGCCCAACTGTTCCCCCTGAGCAAACACCTCCTAGACTTTCTGTTTAGTCTCCACACTTCATTTTTCTTAAGAGTCACCCAGTCAGCCCTCAGATCCAGTTTTGACGCTCAGCTCTTCCCACAGCTCCAGCTGTAAAAGTACAGCAAAGAGGTGTGGCAGCAAGTCTGACAGTACCAGGGTTCTGTCCTCACCTCTGTATCTCAGGTGTTGCCATCTCATCAAACTTCTCAAAGTCCTCCTCCGTGTAGAGCCGGTAGCAGACGCCGCTCTCCTGCCGCCCTGCTCTCACCGTGCGCTGCCAAGCCTGAGCCTTCGACACCTGCTGCACCGCCAGCACCTCCAGGCCAGTGTCTGTGCATGGAAAAGCAGCCCATCAGTCCCTGCCTGAGTAAGGCACAGCTTTGAAAAACATGGAGTAAAAATCTCCAGGGGTTGCCATCCAAACACTGCTCAGTGTTCACTTGGTTTAGCACCCTGAGGCACAGGGACATATCCCGCATTGTCCATGAAGAGGAGATTCATATTTGACAAGTTTTACCCCCACATGGCTGATACTCCAAAAAACCCCACATCTAAAAGCTGGGATATTAATTCAGACAGTGCAGAGGGTGTTTGAAATCACCTCTCAGAGAGGCTCATGGCCTTAAGGAAGCTCTACAAACCCAAACCCAAGCTCTGTGTTGTTCCTCAGAATTCCTCACCAGGGCTGTACTTCTTGGCTTTGACCATTCCTGTGTCCACAACGTATTTTATCCCTGAAATGGTGATGGAGGTCTCTGCAATGTTGGTGGAGAGGATCACTTTGCGACAGCCCTGTAAAGGACAAATTAAACCCAGTCCAAAGCCAACTTAGAGCTGCTGCAACAAAGAAATGCTGCTGCTTTTGGGAAGTGTAGGCTGAGCCCACCTATCCCTGCAGCACAGTTCTTGCTATGCCAGCGCTCATAAATTAAAATAATCTCTATTTTCAAATCGGTTTCTAAAAGATGTGCTTACACTTGCAACAAAACACACCACCAGAACAGCTGTTCTCAATATGTTTCAATGATTTTGGTTTCTTCTCTGGGACATCTGTGTTCTTATTTATCTGCTGAGTAGGTACAAGAGCCTGAAGCAGCACAATTTCCTTTTCTTATAGTTCTGACAAACATGCCCAGGTTTTCATATTATTTCCCCCATTAACTGCTGTAGCTTTTCTGTGATCTGAACACAGAATTCCTACAAAAAGGGGCAAATTTCAATTCCTCTGCCCTTTTCACTCCCTCTAATCCTTCCTTCATGATCAGAGGCATCTGCTAATACCATCACACTTGCATTGTCTTACATCACTCTGGAGCCCTTCAGCCTAAAGCCATTGGACAGTGGGGACTATTACTGTCAGTCCAGATTGCTTTAACCCTTTAAATTCCACATTTTTTCCACTCATGCAAACAAACTGCTCCTGTTCTCCCATCACATTCCCTCACCTCAGGGGTGGGTTTGAAGGCACGGAGCTGCTGAGAGTGGGGCAGAGAAGCATAAAGAGGCAACACTGTCATCCGTGGGCAGCCCTCGGGGAGATACTTGGAAATGTCTCGACAGGTTTTGGTCGTTGCTTCAATTTCTTCCTGACCAGTCAGGAACACCAGGATGTCCTGACATGCAGGTGCTTCCTGGAGCCAGAGGAAAAAACAAGTTGGGAGGCTTTGGACAGGGAAGGACAACTGAGATGGTAATGACACGTGGTCCTGGCAGCCAGTCAGCAAAGCAGGCAAGGAAGAAATAAAAGTCACACATGTAGTGCAAGGTATGCAAGAGCCTGCTTATTCATCAAGGGTGAAGAGTAAATCACATTTTGTGGGATGAATCTTAACAGGAGGGAGGAATTGCTGTGTCTTTAAATAACTATCCAGGACAAGCAGGGAAAGCCAGCAAGCACCCAGGCACAGCTGAGAGGAACATCCAGGGCATTAGGTATGAAATGACATCGGAGAGCTTTGCTCAGCACTCTCCTTTCAGCTCCAGCCTTGATGTACAGGTCCCAAAATCCCAACAGCAGCAGCACCTTCAAAGCATTAAATGCAGTTTAATTAAACAACACAACCATCCAGCAGTTTGGCAGCCAAACATCCCAGCACAAAATGCCAATCCCTGGCCCCAGAGACACAAACCTGGTGAATCTGGAAGATGGACACCAGTGCTGCCTGTAGGTAGTCACTCTGACGTTCCTTGGTGTAAAAGATCTCAATGGGATGCTGTCGGCCTTCCAAATAAATGACAGGAGCTCCATTGAAATACTGGGAGAACAGGTCAACATCCATCGTAGCTGACATGATGATCACCTGCAAAGGGAACACAGGGTGAGTTAGCACTAGTTTCCATCCAGCTGGACATTGGACTAGTCAATAGTCAGCTTCTGGATACTGGGATATGTGCTCAGAACAGCTAAAAGCTCACAGAGTTTGGGACAGAAGAGTGATCTCCTCCCATTAAAGCCACCAGCTTTTTAACACAGGCATAACGTGTTGGTGTGATGAGTGGAGATGTGTTAAAATTATTTTCTGACATTTAATAGAGAGCCAAGTACAACACATCTTCCATCCTGCACTTTGGGGAGGGAAGCAGAAATGTTTTCCAAGGTTGCCAGAACCCAGCAGACAAATCCCCCCAAATCCAGCACTCCAGCATTGCCTGGTCTGCATTTATATTCATCAGTGATTAGGACCAGGACAGGGGCACATACAGGTCTGCAGTGAGCCACAAAGCTGGGCTGTACAATGGCCAGCAAACCAACACACCAAACCAACACACTTTCACACAAGTTCATGTGTCCTTCCCAGGAATAAGTGTGTCCCACAGCTGTCCCATCAGCCAGAGCTCCTGCACCAGTGCTCCCAGCAGCAGCACCAAATCCCACCCAACACCAGGTCTAATCTAGAGCTCTTACTGGAAAAGGTAACATGTTCAGAGGCGTCCTATCAGGCCCACACACTGTAAGTCGGACACCTTTAACTATCCAGATTTAAAGGACCTTTTAGGAACAGAGAAACGTGCCAGGCTGAAATTCCAAACGCTTTGGAAGACGCTCACAGCACGCAGAGCCCAATCCCCACCCTGCCCTTGGCTGCCAGCCCAGCTTCACACACCTTCAGTGGCTTCAGGCCTCGCTCCTTTCGTTTCTTTTGGGCAGCTTTCACCACCCCGAAGAGCACGTCCGTGTGGATGGTCCTCTCGTGGGCCTCATCCAGGATGACCACGCTGTACCTGTGCAGCAGAGGGTCCCCGAGGGCCTCCCGCAGCAGCATCCCGTCCGTCAGGAACCGGATCCTGGTCTCAGCAGACGAACAGTCGTCGAAGCGCACGGTGTAGCCCACCCGTGGGAGAGATCACAGAGGGATTACAGAGAGCACCAGCACTAACACTTGCACTTCTCATGGCCATCCTACCACAGGGAAGGACTTACAAAGCCTTCTGAAGCCACTGCGTCAGGCAGGGCCAACCAGAACTCCATGGAGGCTCTGGGAAGCAGAAGTTATTTGCAGTCTGTGAGCAACTGGTCTTGCAAATCTAATAATCCACCCAAGGATGCTCTCAACTGACTTATTCCCAGCTAGAAGTTCTTCACAACTGTTCCAAGTTTCATAGAACCATAGAATATGCTAAAGTTAGCTACCCTATGTTCATCTTATTAATTTATTCAGCTGTAGCCAAAGTAGCCATTTCTTTTCCTTCCTCCATTCTCTCCAAAGATTTTATGTAGGGGAACTCCTTCTCCTCTGCTTTTCTCTCACAGATCTGCACAGATCCAGCACCCTGCTCTCCTTGGCAGTGACTTTTAATACAAGGAGCAAGGGATGAAAGCACAATGGGTTTTGTTTTATTCATTGATCAGTAGGATTTCAAATGGAAGAACACAATAATTAGGAGGTAAAATATCACAGAGAGAGACAGGTAAAGGACCATTTCTCTCCATTCATTTAACTATAGAGTCACAGAATATCCTCAGCTGGAAGGAACCTACAAGGATCACCCAGTCCAACCCCTGGCCCTGCACAGGACACCCCAACAATCCCATCCAGTGCTCGAGAGCATTGTCCAAACAGTCCTTGAGCTCTGCCAGCCTTGGGGCTGTGACCACTGCTTTTTATACTGTGAAATTAATTAACCATCAAATTAAAACTATATTACCCCTGTGGCTACTTTTTATCTTGTCCATTAAGCCCTGATTTGACCCCATCTGCACTACAGCATTAAACCAACCCTTTAAAAGTTAGCCTGTAAATCAACCTACCAGCTTCCCCAGCTCTGTCCTCTTCTCCTCTGCCACTCTGGCAGCCAGGGTGACAGCTGCCACTCTGCGGGGCTGGGTCACAGCAATGACACCGGGGTGGCCAATTCCCACCTCGTACAGGTACTGAGGGAGCTGCGTGGTCTTCCCTGAGCCCGTTTCTCCTAAGGAACAACGAGGGAAGAGGGTTTGTTTTCCTTTTTATAACATCTTCAAGAAAGGTCCCAACTCTGGTTTTAATGTTTGACTTTATTAAAGGGGAGGCTGAGGACATGAAGAAAAAGTGGGAAGTTACATGCCTTCAGCTCCTGAAAATCTGGCAAAAAGCCCATTCGCTTGGACACAAAGTATAATAAAATCTGTGGAAAGCCCTGAAAACGTAGCTGAGGACACACGTCCGAAAAGGAGAGTGTTGCCACCTGGCTTTGACCGAACTCCAGGCAGATGGCGAGAGGAGAGGGAAATACTTTTGCCTTCTCCGCAGCAGCGGAGCCCTCGGCTGCCTTTAAGCGGCCAAAGCACAGAAGCAGCAGCAGCAGCTGCTCACCGCGTGTCACAGGCACAGCTAAGCACTCCCCGGGCCCGGGCCGGACTCACCGATGAGGACGGCGCTGTGCAGGGGCCGCAGCCGGGCCAGCAGCGGGGCCCGGGCGGCCGCGATGGGCAGCGAGCGGCGCTGCGAGTGTGCGGGCGGCGGGCGGCCCCGGGGCTGCGCCGCCCTGAGCCGCTTGGCCGGAGGCCCCTCGCGGTCCTGGGCCATCGCCCGCTCTGCCCCGGCCCGTCCCGCTCTGCCCCGCTCTGCCCCGGCCCGTCCGGCTCTGCCCCGGCCCGTCCCGCTCTGCCCCGGCCCGTCCCGCTCTGCCCCGGCCCGTCCCGCTCTGCCCCGGCCCGTCCCGCTCCGTCCCGGCGTTTCCCCGGGGCTCCGTCCGGTCCCGGCCCCCGCGCGGGGCATCACGGGAGTTGTAGTTCCCGGCCCTCGCGGCGCCGCCGCCATTTGCGGCGCTCAGGGCACGGGACGCTCGGGGAGGGCCCCGGGCCAAGGCACGGCCCCTACGCGGCTGCGAAAGGCCCAGGGCAGCGCGCCTGAGGGGCGGGAGGTGTCCTTACAGGTCATGACTCGTCCCGGTAACAACCGCTGAGGAGTTCTGAAGCCTCGCTTTTATTTGTGCAGTTCGGTGTTTTGATCCAATTCCTGTCTTCTAAGCTAAGCTGAAGTCACAGTGCCCAAAACACTTTTAAGTCTTACTCTCTAGGAGTACTAAAAGTGTGTTCTGGAAACAACCGAAACCCCCACAAAAAACACACACAGATAAAACCCCACCCATAAAAAACCAAACCCAAACTCCCTTAATTTTGCATAACCTTATAGATAAACGTGCAGATAGAGATGGCTTCACTCTGACACGCCGCTGGTGAGCACAGCATTCCCCACACATTCATGCCCTGGACTATGAACAGGTTAAAACCTGGAGCCAGGCTTTAAAAACAAAATCATCTGAGAATAAACGAGATAATGGTGTGCCAGGAACGAGCCTGTTCTGCAAAACTGAGGGAGATGCACCTCCAATCTCTCTGTTCATTTATTACCATATAACCAAGACAAACCTACCCCGTACAGTCCAGAGCAATTTAGGAACAACTGAAGGTGAGACGAAGCTCCAAATTCCACGTGTGGCTCCTCAGAGATATTTATAATCAACTTTAGGCTAAATCCCACCTAATGTCACTGGCCTGCACTGGACACAGAACACAAACTCTACAGTTCTGAGACACTTGTGGGAAACCTTGGCATTAACCCTGCCCCTCCCAGGACTTGCTTTTCCCAGCCTCTGCTTTTTCCCCCACTGGCTCAGAACCACAGGATTGTACAAAGGATCGACAAGAAATTATCCACAAAGACATTTTATTCAACTCATCACCCCAGATATTGGAGGAGCTCTGGCTCCAGACAAGCTGTGCTTCCTTTGTGCTGCAGGTCACTGAAGGCCTGTGAGCAGAGGGACCCACCTCTCCAGCCACCAGGCAGGCCCAGACCTGGGCACCTGAACACACACTCTTTGGGGGAAAAGCCACCAGAGTGTCACCGTGGCTTGCAGAACATTCCAGAAACCCAACTGGCAGAGGGAAAAGCTGCATTATGCTGCATGTTGTATTCCTTACAATTCAAAGGCTGGAAGAGCATCTCAGATTAAAAATCCTTTTGTCATTCAAATAGTGACTTTCAACCACCTTGTAGTTATTTTATCCAAGAATAAAAAAAATGAGTTAAAACCCAAAAAGTTGGGTTTGTCCCCTGTAAAGTTTCCCATAGAGGTTCATGTATCAAATAACTTGAAAAAAAATGCTTTAGAAATCACTTTAAAACAAGTACTCATGGTCTTATCAACTGAAGCTGACAGAAAACAGTTTCCAGTTCTCAATTTTTGGCTCTGCTGGATTAGATGATGTCCAGCACAACAAATCCCCTGCTTGGGGAAGACGCTGCAAGTGTCTTGGATGAGTCAGTCATTTCATAAAGTGCTTGTGTTCCAGCCCACAGAGCTGTCAGAAGGTGTCCCTCCCGTGGGGCAGGAGAGGCCCCCCGAGGGCCTTGCTGCAGGTCAGTGTGTCCCAGGGGTGGCAGGGCTGTGGCACAGGCTCTGGTTACCCCCCGAGGCGCTGACCTTCCCCCCAGGCAAAGCCTCCCGGCCGCTCCTCGGGCAGGGGGTTGTAATTGGGATCCTCTTCTGCTGTGTCAAATATTGCCTTCCTGGAAAACACAGAGCATTTCTCTCAGTAAGAGCAAGGCAGCTCAAATTCTGCACGTGGAACAGGGTCCTCCCTCAGGAACAGTCTGAGCACCGGGATTTAGACCTGAATGGAGGCACCAGGAAGGTGGGCTAGAGTTGTGTGTCCAGATCAAGGCTGAGGAGGTTCAGCTTCTGACTCAGGACATTCCAGGATTCCATAAAAAATGATCATCTGGGCTGTTCTGGGAGAGCCTCTACACAAGAGGGAACTGAGCAGGAGCACCATCTCTCAATAGTACCAACACTTCAGGGGTTTTTTTCCAAAACCCTGAAGTGAGGATGACTTACAGAAGAAAAAACTATTAGGTATCTTACACCCAGTACCTCAGGCACTCAGCTCACATCCAGCAGGACAGGCAGCCTTGGGGCCACCACAACCAAAGCTCAGTCAGCAGAGACTGACAAGAGTTACAAAGAAACCAAAGGTAAAGCCCTTTAGCCCTTCTCCCGAATTAGTTCCACTGACACGAGCACCAGAGCCTCTTCCCTTGTTTGGCAACATGAGTTCAGTAAGACAAGCACACACACATCCCAGTTCTGTCTGTGCCCAGCTGAGCACAAGTTGGTGTGACTGGATCCCAAAGCTTTCCACACAAACACCTTCCCCAGGCCTGTCCCAAGGCAGACCCCAGTACTCACAGGACAGATGGTGTTCTCAGGAGCCTCCCACCACCAGGCTGATTGGGAAAGACATCCTCTAAGAAAAAATATATGTGCCCAACAGCAATGCCTGGAATAGAGACAAAAGTCAAATGGTGATTTTTTAGTTTTTCTCCTTCATAATTTTCACTAGGGTTTCCAGGAAAGAAAACACATTGGTTCTTTCACAGAAAATATGATGACATAGAAATACAAAACCCAGGGGAGCAACATAACATCAGGTGAAAAACCTGCTTGTCATTATTAAAAATACTGATGTTTTGGCTTTATTAAAATTGATAAAATAGTAATACGAACTATTTTACTTCAGTAGATTGATGCCACAAGCAGATGATGCATCAGGGCTGATTCCAAGCAAGAAAAACCCAAAGCATCAGAAGCTCTTTCCATCCTTGTTGCAGCACAAAACTTGCTCCAGTGTTTATAAATCAGAAAAGCCTGAGACAATTACACCAGATGAATTAACACCAGGTCTCAGGGCATTCAGCCCTCGGATTTTTCCACACTGTTTTGTGTAAAACACCGGGAAGAACAGAGCCTTGTGATTCTTGCCACTGCTCACCCAGGAGATCCACAATGATGGAGTTCCCCAAAAGCAGTGAGAAGCCCATCAACACCCAAGGTAGGAAGGGGGCTTGAAAGATGAGGAGCCCAAAGAAGTTCATGCGGACGTAGGGGTTCCTGCGGCTCCACACGTACACCAGCATGATGGTGAAGGCCTGGCCCAGGAAAACCAGGTTCACAAACAGCCCAAAAAGCTGGGGGGGGTGTTAAGGAAAGACTTATGAGGTCAAGCACAACAAGAATTTCACAGCTCCACCTGCAATCCCATGTTTTCCACATGACTGCCAACTCCACTTTCCCAGGTTCAAGTAAATCAACCCGCTGTCCATCAAATCCAACAGCTACAGCGGGATCTGGGGGGCCTGCAGCATGAATAACCTCATTAAATCTGATTTAATTTTTCACAGACAACCTGAGCAGTCCCCTGGTAACCTCATTTCCATGACCAAGCAGTAAAAAACCAGGAAAAAACACAGAGCACTCCAACCCCCCTTAACAAACACTCACACTACAAACACAACACACTCATCCAAGAATCAAGGCAACAGATTAAGCTCATGGATTCAGCTCTCATTCACACGTCTCTGGCTTTACTGCAGCAGTTTGCAGTTGAAACAAAAAGGATACAGTCATTAAAAGTCCTCCAAAAAGGAACATAAACACAAAGTCAGCCGTGCGGCCCCGGAAGGAGCCCTCCTCCAGCATGCGGCAGTACCGGTATCTGGGGGCAAGGTCAGGAAAATCTCAGGGCATACCAGCTCAGAGCAGCTCCCACAGCAAAAGGACTCAATTCTGCAGCAGCTTCAAAGCTTTTAATCCATTTACTCCATCAATCAACTCTTCCTGGACCCCTCAGCAGAGAGGGTGACCCAGGAGACAAATATCACCCGGGGCTTTCTGCTGCACCAACCTGAGGGCCCAGGTTTGTGCAAAGCTTTACACCATGACAAGAACTGATCCCTCAGGAAGGACTCCCAGCCATGGCACCAGGAATTCCATGGGGAGGCACAACTGAAGCCCTGTGAGCACCCACAGCAACACTCCTGAACTCTGGAGCTCTGCCTGCCAAGGGAACCAAACCGACTTGAGGAAGGATACAAAAAGATCATGTTAAATAAAAAATTAAAGCCAACTGGTCCAAAGAATAAGTAGTTTGTGATTAACCTCCATATCTGGAAATAAGACAAATACAAGGAGTTTAAACATGTCAGCTTATGTTTATTGTCTAAAGAGACAGGCAAGTAACAGTGAAACTCCAATCTCTTTACAGTTAAAGCCCTGTGCCAAGGCACAGCGACTGGCAGCTTGTCAGCAGCTTTTTCACAAGTATCTCTCGATACAAAACGCTGTGACACCCAGTTCTGACAAGACAAGCACTTACAAACTCTACAGGGCAGAGTTCCTCCCGGACTTCAGAAAACACTTACTTGAAAGTGCTTAAATATTAACTCGGGGTTGAAATACAGCTGGAAGGGCGTGATAAGTTCTAATTGCTAAAAGAGAAGAAAACATTTTGATGGGATCAATACAAGAATTTTTTTAAAAAACGAAAACACAAACACCCAAAGCAGTAACCTCTTCCCGTGTGTCGAAATCAGCCCGCCAGGACCCCCAGCGCACACTGAGCTCTGCGGGAGCCGCTGTTATTTACTCTGTAAAAAACTCTGCACCTCCCGGGGGTGGGTTTGGGGACCCGGCCCTGCGCGGAGCTGGTGCCTGAGGGCTCCCCGTCCACGGCTCCCGATCTCCCTCCCTCCCCACCCGTCTGCCCCGCGCCCCCCGGGGCGGGCCCGAGGCCGCGCACTGACCACGGCGGCGGTGGTGAGGACGCAGGCGGTGGTGTAGGCCCGGGTCACGGGCGGCACCTGCAGGTACTCCTGCCGGAGCGTCTGGTACGCCATCTTGGCGCCGCGCCCCGCCCGCCGCGCCGCGCTCCCATTGGCCGAGCAGCCGCGGCGCTGCCCGCGCTTCCCTCTCTTCGCCCGCCCTCCCGAGGGAGGGGGCGCTCGCTGATTGGGCAGCGCCCACGGCCGGCGGGCGCTGATTGGCTGCTGCGGGGGCGTCTCAGGGCGGCTCGAGCGAGGCGGGAAAGCGGCGGCGGCTCCGTGAGGGCCCGGCCCGGGATCGGCGGCAGCGGCGGGCCGGGGGGGCCGGGGGGGGGCCGGGGAGACCCGGGTAGACCCGGGAGAGACCCGGGAGAGCGCGCTGGGGATCGTGGGGACCCGGGAGGGACCCGTCGCCCCCCCGCCGCCATGTCGGTGGACCCCATGGCCTACGAGGCGCAGTTCTTCGGCTTCACCCCCCAGACGTGCCTGCTGCGCGTCTACATCGCCTTCCAGGACTATCTGTTCGAAATGATGCTGGTGGTGGAGGGCGTGATCCTCAAGAAGCTGGACGGGATCCCCGGCTGCAACATCAGCCCTTCGCAGATCCGCAAATGCACCGAGAAGTTCCTGCTCTTCATGAAGGAGCACTTCGACAAACTCTTCGGGAAAATGGAGGAGATGCTGCTGCAGCTGGTGCTCAACATCCCCAAGAACGTGCTGCTGCCCGAGGACAGGGTGCAGGAGCAGTACCCCTGCAGCAGGGAGCAGTTCCAGGCGCTGCAGGAGGAGCTGCGGCAGCTGCAGCAGCAGTGCAGGGCCGAGGGCGCCGCGGGGCAGGCGCTGAGGGCGGAGCTGGAGGAGCAGAAGGTCGTCAGGGCGGAGCTGGAGAAGATTTTGGAGTGGTTTGATGGGCTCGAGAGCGTCTGCAGGGAGCACGGGACCGGCAACTTCAAGGAGAGCTTTGCCTTCCTGACACAGAACTCGAAGAAACTGCAGGAGGTGCTGAAAGACGTGGAGGAGAAGAGCAAAAAAATGGAGCACGAGCAGTTGTTGTAATGGGAATTCTGGAAAGGCAGCAGAAGTCATCCCGAGAGCTTGCTGAAATGCACCTCCCCAGGGAACGGGGGGGGGAATCCTGTAAAATGTAGCTCAGATTGGTGATTTGGAGTAAATTTTGGGTTGGATGAACCGGTACCTTGCTGGCCATTGGACCTTCCCTTGGAACACCGTGTAGCACTTGCCCCTTTTGAGGGTGACAAACCCCAGGCTCATTGAGGCTCGTAGGAATGTGTGGGTGTGTTTCCAGCAGGCGACAAGGTCAGTGAGGAGCTGGGACTGCAGCCGCTCCCCGGGAGCCGCCTGGCACTGCCTGGCACTGGGGCTGAAGGGCCAGCCATGAGGAGGTGCCTGGAGAAGGCCCCGGGGGGGCTTTGCCAAGGCTCTGGACAGGGAGAGGTGTTGGCATCGAGCTGATTTCAGCCCCTTGTCTGCAGAGTCGGGCTCCTCCCACTCCACCGGCGTCTGCAGAGAGGGAGGGACTTGCTCTGTGAAGGAAACGAGCAGCTCCATCACTTCGTCCTACTTGAGCTTATGTTGCTTTGCGGAAATATTTTGGTGGTTTGTTTTTATTTTTGTTGCCCAATATCCTCTTTCTACTAAATAGCAAAGTTAATTTCATTCAAGTTTAATCAGATCTTCCTGTAAAAATGTTGTGAAGACTGATAAGCTCCAGTTCTTTGAACTCACTTGAAGCTCATTCTCTCTGTACTTAATTCAAAATCCCTGACACTCTGTGCATCTTTCCACAGGTTTCTCTCTCCTCTTTGGTCCCATCTTTGTATTAATTTCTACTTTATTAGCATAGAGTTTGAAAGGCTTTAAACCTGTGAGCCATTTTTGGAGTGACTGCCATAAAAATCCATATTAAAAACTTAAACTACACTTTGGAATTCTTTGTTCCCTGACTTCGGAGGAGCTCATGTAGGATCAGGTGGGTAAAACCAGTGTCTTGGACCCTTACAGTGCTTGGGTGTGGGGCTGGAGAGCTGTGAAGGGGCTGCAATCAAAAAATACCTCAGTGGCCACTCCAAATCCTCACAGAGGGAATTAACACCCAGTGCTGCCCTCCAGACTCTGCAGGAGTGTTGAGGTGTGTGTCAGGTATTGTCTGGGGGGGGGAAATGGGAATAAGGTTAAAATGACCTTGGTTAGAAAGCAACTTAATGACTTCAAAGTTACCCAAAGTGTTCTTGAAAGGTGGGAAAATGTGGTTAAAGCCACACAAAGAGTAGAGAATCTCACTGTAAAATCGTGTCTGTGTTTTCTCCCATTGCCACACCACTTGAGTTGCAGAAGTCAAGCAGCTGCTGCCTGTAAATTGAATGCAAATATGCAGAGATTTCATTTAATGCTAAATCGGGAAGAATAAGGTGTGGAAGATCTCAGTTGGCAGCAGGGGGCACCAGCAGCCCGGCCCAGGGCCTGGCCTGTTATTCCCCCTCAGTGTAACTTTCCTGGGCACCAACAATTCTCGTGTCTCCTCAGTTGAAACTGTGTTTGGTTTTTTTTATCCTTAATGAATAGGAAACACTTTTTCTGGGTGTTTCCTGCCAGGAGTGAACACACTCTGCAAAAACACACGTGTTTGCAGAGAGCTGAGTCTGGCTGAGTTCATACATCCCATTCCTTTAAAGAGGAAATATTCCCATTTTCACCCTTTTCTCCCTGTCAGGCACCACACCAAGGGCCTCCCCAGGACATCCCTCACAGCTGAACTGGTGGGTGAGTAGGGAGCACTGGCCATGATGGTTGTACTGGGATGTGCCTGACCCCTGGGATTTTGGGCTGCTGCTGCATCACCAAATGCCTGATAATAAACATTCTACCCTCCTGCAAATGCCCCTTCCTACCTGCTCCCAGGAATGTCATCCCATGACATTCCCAGTCACTGCAGTCACCACAAGTAAATATTTGACAATAAATTACATCCTGGTGCTCCAGAGAGCAGAGCAGGAGCTGCCCTTGGGCAGCACCCACCCCCCTCAGGCAGAGAGCTCATGGGATCCCAGAATTGTTTGGGCTGGAAAAGCCCTCTGAGATCATCAAGTCCAAGCATTTCCCCAGAGCTGCCACAGCCACCTTGTCCCCAAGTGCCACATCTGCAGTTCCAGTGGTACCAGAGGGCTGTTCCCAGCCCCAAATCATGTCCTTGTGTTTGTGGGGCCCCTCCAGGTTCAGACCTTGACTCCATCCCAGTGGCCTCTGTCATCCCACTCTCCAAAGGCTCCTGTTCCTCCACGCGCCCTCAGTGGCAGCAGCACAGGGGCAGGGGGCACCAGGAGCTGCTGCAGGAGCTTGGAAAGGAAGGGGAGAACTTCCACATGGATGGTTTTAATGCTCATTTTCTCTCAATGCTCATGTGGAGCTGGAAGATCCAGAGCCCCAGGCTGGAAATGAGGTGCATTATAAACCAGTTATATATTATTATTATTACCCAGTGTAAGAAATAGAACCAGCTGTTGTTAAAACATTACCTTTTGCAGGGGAAACAGCCTCACTTGGTTCAGTGGCACTCACTTGGTCCAGCCTGGCAGCAGAGCTGAGGGGAACAAAGCCACTGCTTTTCTTACTGGGATAACACCCACTCCTGCTCCAGGGACACACAGGAGCCCCCGGACTGGGCACTGGGGGTGTCCCAGCAGCTGGATGCACCTTTGGATGGGAACAGCTTCGAGCTCCACTGCAGCTACTGGGATGATCAGACTGCCAGCCAAACTCACACCACGGAATACAAAAGCTTGTTCTGGCTGTGAGGGGGATGTGCAGCTGGATTTGCAGCTCCTGCCCATGGACAGGGGGTCAGGAGAGGCAGGGGAGAAGCCAGCACGGTGTCCCAGGTGTGGTGATGTCCCCAGAATGACTTGAAAACGCCCAGGGGTTCAGTTCCCAGTGCAAGGGGAAGAAATATAAATAAAATTAGGAAATTTTTGGCAGCATTCACAGCCAGTTCCAGCACCTGGGCAGGCAATGGGGCCCTCCTCGATTGACTGATGTTCTAATTAGTAGCTGTTAATAAACCTACACCTGGCAAAATGCCAGCCTGGGGCCCAGGGGAGGAGGGAGGTTACCATATTCCTCATTAAAAACGTAATTACAGGCAGGAAATGCTGGTGGCAGCCACACACTTTAATTACTTCACCTCGAGCTGCTGGTGGGTCAGCCTCTCCCTTTGCCACCCCTTAGTGGCTCAGGGCTCCCATTCCTGTCCCCATCCCACAGCAGGGCTGGAGGGACCAAGATAGTAGGAAAAACTGATAATTTTTCATTACAATGATGGGGAAAAAAACCCTGTTATGCCAGAAAAATTTCTTTCACTGGGATTCTGGCTGGCACAGACTGAGCAAGAGCACCTCCCTTCATGAAACAGCCCTGTGGGATCTCCAAATAAAAAATAATAGAGCTGGACAGGCAGGGAGGACGAGCCAGCTGGGTGCTGTGAGTTATCCCAGCTGGTGAGAGCAGCAGCAATTCCCTGATGTGTTTGCACATCACACACCGTGAAATCAGGGGGAACACAGTGAGTTCCTGGGTGGGATTTGCAGAGAGCTGCCCCTGTGCTGCCTCTTCCCGCAGCCCAGACCTGGCAATGAAATAAATGGGGCACAGAAAATGGGCATTCAGCTCACATTAGTGGCAAAACATTGACTTACTCAAGCGAGGAAACTCGGTCAGGGCTTGGCTGTGTTTGCTGGACCTCCTGGAAATTGCTTTAGAAAACAACAAGGTAAGTGGCTTTTTCCTGCTCAAGGAGACGAGAAGGAAAAAACCTGGAAATGTTCTGTAACAAAGGAATCTCTTTCATATATAAGATTGTTTTTTTCCCAAAATTAAGCCATAGGAAAGAGGGAATACGATTAAAGAGGTTCTGCTGGAGGGAAGCCTTGGAGACAACTGAGTAAAGGGTGAAGTTCATGATTTCCCTTTGCTGGAGACAGGAAAAACTATGTTCCTCACACAGCCCTGCATTGCTTTGGCTGCTTCTCTGGCCATTCATCCTGCCCTGCACTTATCCTACCCAAGCTGCAGTTGGATTTGGGTTGGACGAGACCTTAAAGCTCATCCTGTTCCAAAACCCAAGCCGTGGGCAGAGGCACGCTCCACTAGACCAGGTTGCTACAAAATCTTTGTAGGAATTTAATTTCAGCCTGAGCAGGAAAAAAAATAAACTAAGCAAACAAACTAGAGGGATAAGATCAAGGCAAGGGGGAGCTTTTGGAGGTCATTTCCCTGGGTGGATCCTGCTCCAAAACCGAACACCTTGGATCCAGGGGTCCCACAGCTGTGACCTTTCTGCTTGGTGTCCTCACACCCAGGAGCAGCTCTGATTATTTTTGTTCCCTTCCCCTGGCAGCTCCCTGGGGATTTTATTACCTCTGATTTCCCAGTAGAAGGGAAATTTCCCTGCTGCTTTGGCTGCTTATTCCTCCTGGGCTCTTATTACTCCCACTTCCACAATTCAGAGTATTATTCCCTCCTGTCACCTTAATTTCTAATAATTAGTATTTGTTGTAACACTACAGCAGACGGCAGCTCTTAATGAATATTATAATAAGCACTAAATTATAATTTACTGCTCAAGAAATCCAGTTTGATATGTAGCTCATTTACAAGAAAATGAAGGGGGAGCAGCTTTCAAGCCATTTACCTGGCTGGGACCAACCCAAAATTGAGTCCTCAGTGAGATCCTAAATGACCATAAACCTCAGGGGCATTAAGTAGTCTGGGGCATGTCGAGATGTGCAGTGGTGGCTGTAATGTGACTCCACCAGATGCTGCATCCCCAGGGAACCAGCAATTAGATGCCTTCAGTATTTTATTTACTCCCTGACAAAATACTGGGGTTTGAATCCACCATGAGTGAGAAACAGCATTAATTAAGGAAAAATGCTTGCGCACTAAGGAGCCTCTGCTGGTCCTTCTTACAGGGCCATTCCCCTTCGTTTTGTGGTGATTGCTTTGCATCTCAGGCCCTCCCACATTCGGCAATTGATCTGCCTGTCAACCAACATGTGGGCTTGGGGTCAGCAGCTATTGGGCCCACTGTGTGTTTGGGCAGACAGAATCACAGAGGGGTTGGGGTTGGAAGGGCCTAAAACCCCATCTCATTCCACCCTCCTGCCATGGGCAGGGACACCTTCCACTATCCCAGGTGGCTCCAAGCCCCATCCTGGGCCTTGGACACTTCCAGGTTTGAGGCAGCCACAGCTTCTCTGGGCACCCTGTGCCAGGGCCTCCCCACCTTCACAGGGAAGAATTCCTTCCCAAGATCCCATCTGACTCTGCCCTCTGGCAGAGGGAAGCCATTCCCCCTTGTCCCAAGTCCCTCTCCAGCTCTCTTTAGGCACTGGAAGGAGCTCTAAGGTCTCCCTGGAGCCTTCTCTTCTCCAGGATGAACAACTCCCAGCTCTCCCAGCCTTCCAACACCAGTGACAGGGAATGAGGCAGATGCCTTCACCTGTTTTAAAATTTTTTTTTGTTAATATAAGAACAAGCAGAGCGTGGTGCCTCTGCTGGAGGAGGTCCCTGGAGCAGGGTGGGGTCAGCCAGCCAGCTTCCCAAGCTGAGCCCAGGATTTGCTGTGGTTTTCACAAATGTGATGAGTGAGCTCTAAGCTAGGCCAGCCCCAGCCCTTCTTCAAAGCAAACTGCATGTTTCTTTGGAAGCAAATGGAATTGAGGCAACAAAACTTCCCCAGCCTCACTGCAAGCAAGAGGCTGTAACAGCTGGGGCTGTGTTACCTGAGGAGGATGTGTCCCTGAGCCTCTTCATCCAGCAAAAGCCCAGCAGGGAAAGGGCAGGGACAAAAGGAACTGTTGGAGCCCTCCCAGTTCCTCTTTGCACAGAGAAGGTTTAAGCAGCAGAGAGCACACGAGAGCTGGCAGCCAGTGCCACGTTAGGAACTGCACTTACACCCAGTGTCGTCTCTGTGGACTTTATTGTCATTTCCTCATCAGTTCTACAGTACAAAAGCATGCAAAAAATAGCCTCTCTCTTCATGGTACATATTTACAGTGTAACAGCCATGTGCTGTTACAGTACTGAGTGCATTTACATCATGCTTGAATCATAGCACAGCACATACAGGGTCAAAGATTGAACACCAAGTGTAACAAGAGACTTAAATACCAACAGAACAGGCCTAGAAATCAGAAACAGCAGCAAAATTACGGCACAGAGGATCTGAATTATACCCTCAAAAGTTGCAATTTATTTTTACTTGAATTTACATGATTTTTTTGAATGCTTTGATGGCTTGTGGTTACTGACTGAGGGCCTGGGCATCTGTGAGCAGCAGCTCTGGGGGTACATGGCTTTTCTTCAGGAAGGGAAGGAGAAAGGCAGCAACTCTGGAGCCACCTTCCTTCCCTTGTCCCATGGAAGGCTGCATTCAGAGCAACAGGGTGATGGGATAATCCAGGTTGATTCAGCTTGGGAGGGACTTGATCAGAGCATGGTCTTCTGGAGGAGGCTCTGGCCCAGAAAGGAATCCCTTCCACTGCTGTGCTCAGCAAACTCCACTGTCAATGTGCCCTGGTAAAGCAGGGAAGTGTGGAGCCCAAACTAAGTTATCTTTACGCACAAAACATCCATTGTCTACTTTCCAGTCTCCCTCCTGGACATCAGACATGCTGGTGCTCTCAGTGGCTCTCCTGCTTTTTGAAATGTTTTCAGTTACTGGCATCCCCATCCCCTTGGGGCAGAAAGGATCCTTCCATCTTCACCCATCCCAAACCAGGACCAGCTTTGATTGTAGCAGAACAGTAACAATGAGCAGCTCTCTAAGCACTGGAGACAGGGGCTCTGCACCTGGAATCATGGACAAAGGTGTCCAAGACCATAAATGATCCTGTTAACTACCACTGCCAGTCTGCCCAGAGACAACACCGGAGAGACAACCATCCTCACTGCCCTTGCCCTGGAGCTCCTGCATTACCTGCACCATCAGAGCACATTTTGCCCTCACACAACAGCCTCTCACATGGGTGTGAGAACACCCCAAGCACCAGCCATGGGACTATCAGAGCAATTAACTGAGCAAGACAAAGAAATCTACCCCATGGAGATCAAAAAGATGTGCTATTTCCCCCAAAGAGAACTTTCTTTCATTCCCAGGCTGGAAAATCTGACCAGACCCAACAGTGCTATCATGTGTTGGGGGAAAGAGGAGCCCTTCCCAAGATGTGTCCTTGTCCCAGGGTCACTCCCTGGCCATGCCCTGGGGACATCAGTTGGATCAGCTGATGCAGGACCACGGTCCCTGGGAGGATGCTGAGCACACAGCTGGTGCAGGCAGACACACACACACAGGCAGGATTTAGCACCTGGATGCAGCAGTGCAGAGCTCAAGCCCACAGCAGTAACCTTTCTAGGATCCAACACCATCACCAGCTTTAAATATTCATGGTCTCCTTAATAAAATCCATTAGCTCCAATATTATTTCCCAATTTGCCAATATTTACAGGGTGAGATGCGAGGCAGAGCCCAGGCTGGCAACTGCTTCTGGGCATCCCACTGAGGTGGCTGAGGATGAGAAAGGGGAGGCAACAGGCTGGGGACAGGCAGAAGGCACTGGCAGCAAAGCCCAGCTATGAAAACATTGGGAACCACCAAAATAGATCACACAAACAGAACAGGAACACCAGTCACCACCACCAACCCTTGTACATGTACTCCCTTTCACAAAAAATTAGGGAACAAAGTCCCAAGTCCTCAGGATTAAACCTAAAAAAAGACAGTAAGATGATTATGTAGGAACCAAATTTAATCGTGTCTTTAAGTACTATAAAATAAGATTCCAATCCCACTGGCTTCCCAGGGGCATGTTCAGACCCCACAAAGCTCAAGGGAAAATACTGACATACAAAAATGACTGATTTATGTCACTGGTCTTTACTCTCTGAATGCAAGAGGGGAATTCCTGATTATCCACACAGTCCATACAGTCAACAGTCATGGAAATGGCTGCACTTGCCTTTCTAAGTGTAATTTCTCACCTGTTGTCAAACTGTAGAGATGAAGCTTCTAACCTCAAATTTAGAAGCAATCTATGGGTAAAAACAGCAGCATCAGCACATGCATAAAGATTAGTGTTTTAAAATGAAATTAATTAAAGCTTCAAGAAAACAAAAGATCTTGTGTTTGATCTTGTGTTCTGTAGCTTTCCTCAGGCTAGAAATCCTCCACCAACATCTTTCATTCTAGGGAGCTCTCCCAGTTTGGGTGGTTTTCAGGAAATTAAAGTTTAACAGCATCAGGTAACACAAGCTGAGAGATGACTGAGGGAAATGAATGAAATAAACTAAACCCAAATCATGCCACTCTTTTCAGCTGGAGAACAAGGTCTGTGTGTGCAGGACTGGGTGCAGCTGAGGGGGTGCATTCCCAGCTCTTTGGGGAGAGCAGCCTTGTTTGGCAGATGTCTCTGGTGCACTAAGCTGTTCCATGTAGCAGCATATCCCCCTGCTCTGGAGCTCTGTGATATTCCAAGGCTCACTGCATGGTACAGGGAAACTCTTCTATTTCATGACACTGCCCTAAGTAAAGCCATTGCTGAGGGCAGGATTGACACTGTGCAAAACTGAGGGATAAGAGGAGAAGGGAAAAAAGAGAAAGGCAGAGAGAGGGAGAGTGTCCACTCCAAAAGCAAGATCTCATCCTCATTTAACTGATATCCATAGAAATTCTGCCATCAACTCCACACCAGGAGCAGCCCTGTGTCTTGATATACAAAAGTGCATTAAATAAAACAGTTGCCCTCTGATGCAAGACCTGGCCCTGATGCAATTTTATCTTCCTGATGTTTGAAATAAGAGAATGCAAAAACACAAGGAGAAACCTCCCAAGATAACATCACAAATAAACCCACATTCCTCAGCCAAGACACCCAAGGACAGAGGCCACGGGCGAAGCCCAAGTGGAGAGCAAGGCACACACAGACACCTCATCCGAGGGCTCACCCCGCTCCTCATCCCTGCTCTGCTCCTCCTGCCTGGTTTTAGTGGGTGGGTCCGTTTTGGTGGTTTCTGTTTGGTTTTTGTTTTTGCTTTGCAGGCCCCCGAGGGGGGGTGAGGGCGATGTGTGCTACACAACACCACGATGGGCACAACAGCGGCAGCACGTGCGCGACCGGCCCGCGACACCTCAGGACGTGGCTTCATCTTCACACACGTCGGGCAGCTCCGGGTCCCTGGCTCCTTCTCTGCTCCCTTGTTTTCTGCAGGAATAGCAAGGAAATAAAGACATTACAGGCACAGAGCAATGCAGGTGGTGTTTTCATCAACCCAGGTCAGCAAGGGAAGAGCAATGAACCAGCCTGTTGTGCTGGTATCACGTAAACACCTCGGCAACATCCCAGGGTGATGCCCTGCAGCGATTTGCAGCTTTTGCCTGGACACTTGTTTGGTCTCTGTGCCCCAAAATCTGAGCTTTGCACTTCCCTGAAAGCCCTTCTCCAGCTGCAGCTCCACAAGGAGGTATCTGGTTCTTGGGGCAAGTGCTGCAGAGAAGCAGCAATGTTTCCAAATGATCTAGTTTGTATTTGGAGAGCTCTGGTTTGCTTTCCTTTAATCTGATTTTTTATTAAGATCAGAGTGATGGCTTGATCCCAAAACTGCTTCTCCAAAGCTCTGCTGTAAATGGCAGTAAAATGAAATGTTTCTACCAGAACCCAGTTTGTCCTATAAAAGAACTCTGTGTTTTCACTTTCTGTGAGTTTGTCTGGTCCCCAAAACAGCAGTTCCCAAAACCTGAGAGCAGCAGTCATAGAATCAAGGCCAAGGTAAGTTACTTGGATTGCACAGACAGCACAATATCTTCATCCTTTTCCTCCTACTCCTGATTTCTGATGTTTTCTGTTGAAAGCCTGAGCAGCCACAGACAGCCCATGACTAAGATTTTATGACAGAACGCTGTCACTGCTCTGGACTGAATAGAGAAAAGGAGACACTTCAGGTGCCACCCACATCACCCAGCAGAGACTGATCACAGGGTGATGACTTCACCTAAAACTTCAATTTCTTCATCATGAAGACATCCTCAACATGAAGGAGGTGATCATACCCCAGTTTCTATGTCTCCCAAGGTGTCCAGGTTCACTCACACCAGCCTGGTTATATCAAAAAACAAATAGAATGATGTGGGCTGGAAGGGGACCTCGAAGATCTCCTCATTCCAAAACTCCCCTGCCATGGGCAAAGGACACCTTCAGCTGGACTAGGTTGCTCAGAGCCCCAACCAACCTGCCCTTGAACACCTCTAGGAATGGGACATCCACAATTTTCCTGGAGTAGGAGGACCTGCATGCTTGGACAAGTCAGCTTGGTAGAGAGTCAGCACTGCTGCATGTGCCTGGAGCACAGTTTTTGGGATGTGTGGGTTTGGGGCTCTGTGGGTATTTCCTGGCTGGGAACAACACTGAAAGTACACTCAGGTCTAAACCACTTTTTGAAGAAACCAGAAATGATCAAATAACATTCCTTTCTCCTCCTGCTCCAGCAAAGCCCTGCAATAAACCTGACCTTGAACCCATGGCCTATTTCCCTGCAGGGGAGGCTGAGGAACAGCTCTGTCTTCAGTGCCTGTCATCACCCTCTTTAAATGATTGATCACCTCATTTAGCAGCAGAGGCTCCGTTCTCTGGCACAGCACAGGCAGCTCTGCACAGCCCAGCATATCCTGCTCCTGCCCAGGGTGTATTCAGTGCTTCCCCACCCCCCCGAGCAGCCGCTGCCTCTCCAAACATCTTGTGTCAGGGAGAGAGGACCCTCACAGTGGCAAACACCAGCCCAAAACCTCAGGCTGCACACGGAGCAGCAGAGATCAGGGCACTGTACTCCACAGTCTGCATGGGAGCTGGGCTCGTGCTGTGAAGCCTGAGGCTGGATGTGAATCTCCATTAAATAACTCTTTGTAAGAAATAAGACTGCATTTCTGCTACATCTTTCAAGCCACAGGCGAGCAAAGCCTGACCTGTGTAATTATCCAGGAGAGCACATGGCTGTTAACCATGGGAGCTGCAGGGAGATCACAGCCCCTGAGGATTCACATGGTGCTTTGTGTCCAGCAAAGAAGGAGCCTCACAGCACTGCCCTCCAAAACACAGGCAGGATGGGACAGGGGTGGAGTGGGACAACCTACGGAGAGCTGAATCACAGCCTGTACACATCCCCCCTCACTCGCCAAGTGCTTAATTCCTCCACTGAATCGCCACTAAATACCAACAATCTGCCCCCGTGCAGGCTGCTGAAGTCCCTTTCTCCCGATGGAAAATGCAGCAGGCAGTGGCACCAGCTGTCCACCGCCTCCGCCTGCCTTCTCCTGCTATTTTGGGAGAATCTCTGCAAGTCCTTTCTCCCTCAGAGTGAGCGACATCCTGGCTCTGGCTCATCCATTTATCGTGGAGTGATAAACCAGGAGTGAGGCAGAGTCTCCAGAGCTGCTCCCAGAGGTATTTGGAGGCATGCGGCCCCAGACCGCCAGGCCTGGCTGGAGGCTGTGCCCTGCCTAAGCACTGGATCCTGGGACTTCACACTGAGATGTTTGCAAGCAACTTGCCGTGGTTTGCATTAATGTTATTTTGTTGTTTGACAGAATTAACTGGACCAACCATTTCCTTGAAGGGTCTGTGCAAGTGGTTGGACAAATGACCGTGTTTTGATGAAGTCCTGGCTGAGGTGGTCACCTGGAGTGACCAACTTCTGTCAGCCCAGAGCTCTCCCAGTGCTGCATCAGAGACAGAAGCACAAGAGAGGGGTGTAGCATTTGGAGCAGAGATGGCTTCTGCTCTATTTCTTTTGCATTTTCACTAAATATTAAACCTGAGCCCAAATTACAAAGCTCAGCCTTTCCCAAATCCTGTAGCTATTCCCTCTGCAAAGTGGGGCTGAGCACCAGTTCCTACTAAAATTCAATCAGTTTTTTTCAGCCCTGCCTCCATAAAAGCAGTTGAAATGCCAAAGAACCACAAATGGTAATACTAATAAAAAGCATACATAAACATTAGCGTTACACACAGAGTGACTGCAGCAAAACTGCTCCTACAGAAAGCAAGGATGGAGCCAAATGCTCTCACTACCACACAAATCACATGGGCTGAGGGGACACAGGTTTCTACAGGACCCAGGGGAAACACAGACATGGAGTTACCTTAAAGATGGATGCAAATGTACAGATGTGTTTAAGAGGAATCTGTCCCTGAGAGCAAAACAATGAGACAAAGGAAGAAAGTGATCATGAAGATGATGGCAGCAGGTGAAGGAGCTCGTATTTCTGTGCCTTAACCAGCCTAGAGGGCAGAGTGGAGGGAGGATGGAACATCAGCAGTGTTTATTTGCAGCCTGAAGGACAGATGAGGATGGGCACTGGTACAAACTCCCTCCAGCCCCTACTGCTGCTGAAAGCTCCAGATGGCTTCCAGCACACTGCTGATGTCCCTAGGTCATACAGTTTGACACTTCTGGAGGTTTTGTGTCCAGTCATGCCCATGGCACTGCCATCATGTGCAATAGGGCAGAGCTACAGGAGCACTGGACCCCTTCCCTGGAGGGTCCTTCCAGAGGAAAAGCCTGTGCCACAGCTGGTGCCTCAATCCTGTAAGGATACCTACCTGCATGTGGGGCATGGCTCTTCCCACAAGACATGCAGCTCTCCCTTTGGAAGAAGCTGTTTCTGCTTAGAGACCTGAGTCAGATGCTTTTTTGCCTCCTTTTCCCCCTTGGCCTCCTCATGCCTAACCTACATGAATAACATGGCCCTAAGGGCAGCAACCACTCTTTTGCTCTCTTTTTGGGAAGGCTGGAAACACAGCCTAAATATCAACTGATCCCCCATACAGGACCTGACCACATTTTATCAACATTAATAATAGCCATAATGGGAAAGTAAATTGGGTCTGTCAAAACACAGCAATTAATTTGATAGGTAGGAGTTGCACTAAATGAGAGCAATAAAATGTGGTGAAGGCACTGCAGACTCAATTAGAAATCTGGAGAAGGCAGAAGAAATGCAGCAAACACAAAACCAGAAGAGCTGGGCTTAAAAAAATACTCTGGAACTGGAAAACTAGAAATTATCAGTTGTTTCTGCTGTGGCCACAGTTAATGATGGGCTTGAACTTGACAAGGGTCTCCAGGATATTCATGAATCACTGCCTCTCCTGGGAGATCCTGCATGGAAGGCAGGATGCAGTGAGACCTGGATGCTGCCCAGCTGACAGGGTAAAGGTGGCAGCACTCACATGATTCCAGGTGTGCAAAACAAGAACTGCTAAATGGGAGCATCTTCATTTTAGTTCCCCTCCCCCTGCTGAGTGTGCCTGCACTTTAGAGCTGCCTTTTAAACTGTTCATAACTGCTGAGGAGAGGATTTGCTTCTTCCAGATCTAAGGAGTGTTAAAAGAGCATTCTCCCAGTATTAACTTAAGAACTATTTCAAATCACTGTCGTCTTAATGGTATCCTCTAAAGGAACCAAGGCTACAAACATGCTATTGCATGCTATTACACATATCTTCATGAAGCATCTCCAAGAACAGAGCCCAGCACACTATATAGGTAATGCAGACAGAAATTAAAAAGATTCAGCCAAGTGATTTGGTTTCCTCCTCTTCAAATCTCAAAGAGAGAGCTTGAAGAACAGCTCCATTTTAAGAATTATCAATTAGCCATCAAACACCAGAAAGCAAGCTCAGCTGCCAGAGGATTTCCTGCAAAATATATCCTCAGAATGGGCACAGATGTAAGATGCTTGAAGCAGCAGCAAGTGGGGCTCTGGCAATTTCACATGCAGCCTAATTAAATAAACTGAATGTGAAACTGGAGTTTTCTAATTGCTTTTCTTTATTTCCCCTTCCATAGAAACACAAGTTATTTCCTACCTGTAACTAGAAGGAGATGCAATATTACAAAAGCTGATTTAGCTCTCTCTAAAGACACTGCCACTGGGGAGGAGGAGCTCTGGGGTGGAGAGCTTGGGAATGTGTGGCTCATTTTTCTCTCAGCTCCTTGTGGGCAACCACACGTCCAGAGAGCAGCAATGGCTGCAGCCACTACTCTTTGGCAAGTCCCACTTTTGGGGTGCCCTGTCCACCTACAAGGGTGCTGGGCATGCTGAAACTCTGCAAAGCCTTTACTAGAACAGTGTTATCTATTTCTGCAAGGTCCTAAAACTTTATGGCAATCCAGACTCACTTGAAACTAATTTTAACTAACACAATGCTATTCATGACATTGGCACTGATGTTATACTTTATATGTGTATTTAAGGTGCTTTTTCTAGGTAGAAACCCACTATGAATTAAGAATTGGATGAGCTTACTGTCTACTCTGTTTGCCCCTGTGGAAATAACACTATAATCAAGAGATAACTCACTGAACCATGAACATTCCCATTTAGACTTGGTTCACTTACAATTAATGTCATTAGATTCAACACATCTATTTAAATTTGAAGCAATTTTCATTAGATTCAGCCAGTAAAGCATTTTCCAAAGTTTGAAATAATAATCCACGTTCCTTAAAAGGAGCATCCCTGCTGTAGTGTTTAATACACAATAATTTGTTGAAGAGACTTGGCCAATGTCTTTCTTTTAAACAGAAGGGGTTTGAGAAGAGTTCTCAAAGCTTCAGTTGTGCATGAATTAACTTAGGGTAAAGTCAATTGTTACTACCAAAAAATTGGTACTGACGGCATGAGACCAAGAAATTGAGTGGAGAATCGGCACATTCACAAGTATTTTGGACATTAGTAAGTGCTCACATAGCTCCATCCCTGGCCTGAAATGTTTTTGTAAACTAAATGCACTGGACACAGCAGGACAACATTGGAAATTATAAACTGCTTTAAAAAAACCCCTTCAGTCTGTACATGGAGCCTGAATGACCACAGGGCTGGACTGAGCAGAGATAAGATGCTGGATTTGTATAAGCTGAGAAGAATTTTACCAGCATCTATAGAAAGGAGGCAAATAAAAGTGGAGGCCTCCAGCTCATCTTGAAGGCCTAAAAAGATTTTATAAAGGATTAGACATTAATAATGTGACTGATCAGAAACTGCATAACTACATGAGATCAAATGAATTTTATTTATTCTGGGAAGATAATAAAGCACCAACTCCAGGCAGGAATCAGCCAGAGGGCCAAGAAGATTTTCCACCACCTGAGTAGATGGTGGGACAGGTTTTCAGGCGTCTCAAACGAAGGTGGAAGGGGAAAGGTCCCTTTTGGAAACAGGCTCAGGGTGACCACCTTGAAAGTCAATTTAGCCAGGGTTTGGAAAGAGAAAATCCTGCCTTGCACTGAGTGACTTGTGTGGGACACTGGCAAGAATAAAGTACATTTTTCTTCAGATTTACTAAATGTTTCCCCATCTCAGAGCAATGCAATGCATGGACCAGGAACCATAGTGAAAATATGGGTAGGGACGTGTGTCCAATTAGCAGCTACTAATTTGGAAGGCAACGAGCCAAGAGAAACAAATGAGGACAAATCCCTTGTGCTAAGCTGGCAAAGGAGCTGTGACTGCCATGCTCCAGCTATGTCCCACTGCAGCACTTGTGTAGAGGGTGTTAAACTGGTGTTGGGCCCAGATTCCAAGGCAAAATCTCTTTAGTGAAGTCTCCAACACACAGCTGGGACCTAAGGCATTATTATCCTTAACTGAGCTGAGCCCTTAAATCCTCATCCACCTGTGAGAGACAGAGACTCCTCTAATTGCATTGTCAATGGTGCACTGAGACTCAGCACACCCTCCTGGGAGTCTGCCAAGCACAGTGCTGGGATTTTGGGTGAAAAAGGATAATTTTTGGGACAACATGGCTTTGTCATGAACCACAGCCTTACAGAACCTGTGGGGTGAGAACTTTATTTATATAAAAATAATTGCCTCAGATCGGGCTATTGGTCCAGCTGGTACTGACTGGACTGATGGCCCAGAATCCTGGCTCTGAAAGGAATCAGTAACAAAGATGAGGGAAGAATAGTGAGAACCAAGTATAGTGAGAACCAAGTAAAGGGCAGAGTAATTCTCTCCCCACCCCTTTACATACAGAACATCATGTTTAAAAACCATTGGTGAATCTATTAATCATTAATTGATCTATTTCCTTTCTAATCCAAATATAGTCATTTATATACAACCTCCAAAATATTCTGCTGCAATATGTCCCACTATTTCATAACTGGCAGTGTGAAAAATACTCTGTGTTCTCAAATGAAAAAGCAATTTCGAAGTGTTCTTCTTTGTCTGCCCAGACTTGGACCCCAGACCGCAGTCAAACCCCACCATCTCACTTTGAGTTTTAAAAACTCAACATACAAAGTGCTTATCTGGCATCTTTTATATTGTCCATAAAAATGAGAGAAAAAATAAACCCTTCAATATATATTTATAGTAGATCTTGATTAAACTTATTTAGTTCACCAATCTCTAATGGATCTTCGATCACAGCATATTATAAACTAGCAGGTAAAAAAACAGACCCAAGTGTAGCACCTTACATGTGTTTAGGCCAATCTGACAGAGAGAACTGCATCTATACAAGAGATTTTAGGCTGCATTAATGGCTTGAATTTCCATCTGAGAGGAGCTGAGGTAGATTTTATCTTTGGTGTTTGATTTAGAAGGGAGTATTGTCTTCAAATACTACAGAAAAGCTTTGCAAATTGCTTCCTCCATCCTCCCCACACACCTTTGCCCTGCTTGTGCAGTGGATACATACATCAGCAAATTCCCTGGGGCAGACATGGATCTCTCCTCCCTCCTCGTCTGGACCTCGAAGGGATTCCCAAAGGAGCGTTTTCTGAGCATGGCCTTCACTAGGATCTTTGAGGAAGAAAACCAGACCAGTGAGAACATCAGGACTGACTTCCTGGAAGTAGTTCAAGAGAGTAACAACAGCTTCCTTAATAATTCAACAGGCATTCAACAGCATTACTGCAAAGAGCATGAAGAGAAGGAACCCACAGAACAGCTACGTGACAGAGAGCTGCTGCAGTACTCTGACACAAGAAGCTCACACTGGGTCAAAAGGCCCAACTTCTCATGCCAGGAACACACCTGTCCCCACTCCAAACCTCCTTCAGCAGCTGAAGGCTTCAGCAAAGCCCCACACTCTTGCCCCCTGCAGAGGATGGGGCTGTGGTTTATACCTACCACAGCTGGCAAACTGGGGATGGTCTTCACTGAGTTCTTCACCTCCTCCTCAGTCACCTCCACCACAGAGCAGTGCTCCTCCTCCAGTGGCAGTGGCTCCTCGCCACCCTTGGTCAGCCATGGATGCACCTGTGGAGGGACAGACACAGCTCTGACCGCAGCACTGTGGTGTTGGGGTGGGACAGAAACAGGGGCACAGGGGCTGATCACAGGGGTGAGCTGTACTGCTCTATTTTCCACTCCCAGCAATGTTTTTCAACCATTTCCTTGGGAATTTTGGTCACCACAGTAGAAGGATATGAAGCCATTAGAGAGTATCCAATGGAGGCAACAAAGATGGGGAAGGGCCTGGAGGGGAAGGGGGTGAGGAGCAGCTGAGGGCACTTGGTGTGTTCAGCTGGAGAAGAGGAGACTGAGGGGAGACCTCCTAGCAGGGACAACTTGGTGGGGAGGGGCAGAGGAGGGGCAGGGACTGAGCTCTGCTCTGGGGGGACCAGGGCCAGGATCCAGGGAATGGGCTGGAGTTGTGTCAGGGAAGGTTTAGGCTGGATCTCAGGAAAAGGTTCTTCCCACAGCAAGTGGTTGGGCACTGCCCAGGCTCCCCAGGCAGCGGTGCCCAGTCTGGCACTGGAGACACGTGCTCTGTCAGCATCTAATGCACGTCCCCAAACACACCAACCACCTTCAGTGCATGGCCAGGAACAAGAGCCAGCACCCAGCTCTGCTCTTCTACCCAAGGGGTTTACAGGGTGCACATGAAGTGCCTTGCAAGAGCTGTCAGGTAGAATCTCGTAAATACAGCTCCAAAGGACTTCCCACCACCACTGGCTGTGGCCTTCCAGGCATGGAAGGATTTTTTCTTGAAGCTTAACCTTTCTATTGGTGGCAACTGTGCTGGTGTTGGCCTGAGACACAGCAAAGCAGAGTTGTGTGCCCTGCAGAGGACGCTGATGGACCTCTCTGGAAATCTTGAGATCCTCCAGCAGGTCTGAGGCCTTGGTGAAGGATGACAGGACACCAAACCCATGCAAAACCAGAAAGAAGCCAAACCCTATGAAACACTGAGCAGTATCAGGTCTATTAATTTCTATTCTTTCTTTTCTTCTATTCTTTCTATTCATAAGCATCTCCCAAGTAATGCTGATAGAAACAAATGTGCTGCCTTGAGGCTACTGATCACACTGGGACCAAAGGAAGAACACATGCCCAGCCCCTGTAACAAACATCCAACACTGCTAGCACAGGCTTTGCAGTGAGCAGTTCCCCTGACAATGCTGATTCTCCCAGGGATTCACTGGGATCAGCCAGCTTTTGAGTAATTTTCATTTAAATAAGTAAACAAGAAAGCTTTTGTCAATATTCCCTGAGCAAGAAGCATTGACAGAGCTGTGGGATGCTGCAAAATGAGCACTCTCCCTTTCCAAGGTGGCATGCCAGGGAGAGCTCCCAAAACAAACACTGGGAACAGCTCTGTCTCATTAGAAGGTACCACGGGAGCAACAAAATCAGCTGACACTAAAATCTGTAACACTGAGGTCCAATTTACCTTAATTTCAGGGACTGTTATCCTCGTTTCTGGGTTTTTATCGAGCATGCACAACATCAGTTCCTTGAGCTCATCACTTATCTGTGCTCTGAGTGAAGAAAACAGCAGCAGTTAACAAGGGAATTGTAAGTGCTCAAGGCATGCAGAGTTCCTACTGCAGTTACTGGTAGAGAATTTGTTCCACTCAGGAGATGTTTTCTCTGCAAAGCCAGCTTGAGACAGGAAGGTTTTGTTGGCTTGGTTCCTCCTCAGGACAGTCACAGCTACAGAGCTTGGTTATCCTGTTCTGCTCACCAACACAACTACACATTCCCAAAAATCCACGAGGAGAGATCAGGTGAATGCATCTAAGGACATTTTCAAAGACAGCACATCATGGAATTTCAGAGGGCAGATTCTGGGACAACACAGTGTTCCCAAGAGCAAAACTAAGTTGAACTCTACAAATCAAGAAGGGCACAGCTTGATTTGCTGAACCTGCATCAGGAGCAGCTGTGTGCTGGATGAAACCCACTCAATATGACAATCAAGTTCCCAGCTAAGCTTGCAGGTTGTGTTAATTAAATTGCTTCCACAAATGCTGATAACAGCCAGACAGTAACTTGGTATTTTCTACCTTTTCAGCTCAGCCTTCAGTAACAAAAGGAGGGAATGAACAGATGTGAACGAGAGAAATACATCTAATTTTAACACTATTTCCAAGATCTAAATGTGGGAGTGCCTCAACCCAGAAGCCACTCTATTCACATGGAGCCCTTGGTCCTGCAGTCTGTCCCTCGAGCCCAAAGGCTGCAAAGACTCCTGTGGTTAATGATACAGGCAAAACGCCTTTAAAACACACTGGATGTGTATGATCAAAATGCTACTGCAGTAAAATGCCAGCATGTGACAGAATTGTATTAGGCACTTGAAGGTCTGTGTCACAAATGTCTGTGTTTCTGCATTGAGATGGAATTTGGCAGCATAAAATGTCACTCCTCAGCAGGGCTGGATTTGAGACTGAAAACCCTGGTGAGGACCAGGTGCTGTGCCCACCCCTCCTCTGCACTCCTCCAAGCAGAGAAGGGAATAAACTATCACAAATCAAAATGAAAACTGTAACATAGCAAGGGATACTTTAATCTGATGTAAACAGAGCTGTTGTTTAATAATTTATGAATACTTTATGTGGACTTTGGTTATGGGATCTTTACAAACAATCACAAGGAAACACTGATCATTCAGTGGGAAGGGGCAGAGAGTGGGTTCAGTTTAAAGCATAAACACTTTCAGAGTTGCCCCAAGGGTCTGCAGGCAACATAGCCCAGAATGGGGAACAACAGGATGAGTTCCCAGAGAACTCAGGTGACCATTTAGGTGGGAAAGGGAAAAATGGTGCTGTTCTTCAGATGAGCTCCAGGCAGAGGGGAACAGCAGTGACAGTGAATTTAGCAGGTCAGAATAAACAGACTCCTCCCAGAGATCACAATGATGCAGGTGAGATGATGTTTTTAAAATACTTCAACATCAGGTCAGTGCCAACTGCTTTCTCTAAAAAACTGTCACCAGCTTTCTCTAAAATACAAGAAATAGAATATATATATTCATTTAACATTTCTAGTCACCAGATTGATTTCCACACAACACAGGATTAATGTCATAAGGAAACGCCCTGTAAACAGGATCACAAAGTGTCAGATGGGTTTTGGCCAGGATCAACCTGTCCCTGGTTTCCCTCCTTTCCAGTCTGCCAGGGTAGGGTGCACACTGTACCTGATGGCATTTTTCATCTGAAAAGCCTGTGCTATCTGGGATTTCTCAGAGTCATAGTCCTGTAACAGCGCTCAGGGAAATGCCAAGCACCGCAGAGCTCTGCATCCACTTGGGAGGGCTGCCAGCACCACAGATCACTTTACAGGGTGCCTGCAGGTCAGAGAACATTGTCCTGCACTTCACCAGGAGGGACAGTACAGATCTTCTGACTCTCTTAATACATGTCTAAACAGAAACTGTTCCAGCTTGTTTTTCAGTCATGCCAGGATCATCAGGGTGTGAGCTAACCCCATTTACCTCATGTCATGACAAGGACTCAGTGACATGAATGAGAGCTCCAGTGAAATAAATATTTATCCCAGTGTCTCTAAGGGAAGGGACAGGATGGTGACATGGGTACACTCAGCTCCATCTGGGAGGCTGTCAGGAAACAGGCAATGACCTTCCATGGGCTGTCTGCAAACAGCAATGTGTTCTTTTGTAGCCATGGTGAAATAAATTGAAATCAAAATACTCCCAAACTATAGCGAGGTGCTAATTCTGGGGGAGGTCAGAGTACATCCACTCCAGTGAATTCCAGCTTTATGTGTGTCTCTGTTGCTGCCTTTATCTAATAAATAGATGTAGTTTGGACAGCTGTCAACAGCCAGTAACCCTCTGCTGCTCCAACAACCTAACCAGGGGGGCAGCTTTTTTTAGACTGGGAGAGCAGGTCACTGAGGAATCCACATAAATCATGCAGCCCAATTATCGCTGAAGGAAATGCCTGACTGAAGGAAAGGACTTTAGCACAACCCAGTCAGCCCATTAAACGTTAATAACTTACTGCAGAGGCAGATGGGAACAGTCACTTGTGAGCTGACTGCTAACCCAAATACATGGTGGCTGAGAGAGGGTGGGTGTTTTGCCAGGGCCCGGGAAGGGGAGAAGTCTGCCAGGGAAAGATAAACATTTTGCTGCAGTGCTGTCAAGACAAAGTCCTGCCTCAACCACAGAACAACCAGTGGGAACATGGCAATGGAGCATGATCAGCCTTTGTGGTCCTGCCAGAGTTGCTTCACTCCCACTCAGAAGAAAGCCTGGGACTGCCAAGGCAGAGGCTCAGCCTTTCACTGTACTGACTGAAAATTCAGTGAGCATCTCACAAAATTCACGTCACAGATGGTGGATATATGCACATATCACAGGCTGCCTGACAACATCCCTCCCTTCCTCTCTAATAGTCACATGAAGGACCCAGGAAAACACAGAGCCCTTCACCCACTCGTGTCTCTTCCTCTACAGTGACCCACTGGCATTTATGCTGCACAGAGAATAATGCTGAAAACAGAACTTTATTTTACAGTAGCAGAGTAAAGTTTACTCACTCTTCTGGGAACTCCACGGGCTTGGTCTTGATCCTATTATGAAGACCCAGAATATATTCATCTATAAAAGGGCACTGTAAAACAAACGAGATTTTCCAGTTGTCAGAGATCCTGGCACCACTCAGGTATTTGTCATTCATGTAACTCAAGTACACCCTCTGTAATCCCTCGATTTTACACAGAGATGGAATAAAATCTCCCTACACACAATAAATTGATTTGCTCCTTATTAAAGAATAAAATGCAGAACAACAGCAGAGGGATCTAGGGAATATATAGAGAATATATAACTGGACTGGGATACCCTCTTTCATCCAGCCTGCCAGGTGTCTTCCTGATGCCTGTTTGGTGGGATCTGCAGTGGTCCATGCCTGGACAGGAGCTTCAGGTAACATACCTGCTGTACTGACTGCCCAGGGAGAGAATAGGTGGGACAAAGGGGTTCTGGCCACAGGCAAGGAAAAAGCCATGACAGGATGTGGAGTTTGCAAAAGGCAGCTCTGAAAACCTGGCTTTGCCAAAATGGACACCATCTGGCCCAGCTGAGCTTTGGCAGAAAAAACTTTCTGTAATCTGGTTGCAGCAGCTTGGGATCAATACTGTGCCTCTTTCCACATTCTGTCCAAATTTCTATATAAATGGATCTTTTCTACACACAGACAATGTGGATAAACACCCCCCAACATTCCCCCCAAACTCCTGATGGTGCTATTGATGCTGCTCTGGGTTTGTAGCATGAACAGCATCTCTGCATACAGAGACCAAGGCTGGAAACAATCCTTTCCACAAATCAGCCTCAGCCCTTTCTCATCTACAGGGGGATTTGGGAGCTTGAAGAAGGTAGGTCTTTGTTTCTAATATTTGCCTTTATTTGGAAAGGAATGAGTCAAAAGCCAGGCAGACAGTGCCATGCAGGGCTCCAGCAGCTGGAAGCCAGCTTACCTTCCCGTAAACAAAGCAGTACAGGGTGATTCCCATGGCCCAGACATCAAGTGCCTTAAAGAAAACATGTACAGGCAGTCAGGGAGATGCAACACAGATGACTTGAATGAGCTGGATTTTCCCACTGATTCACAGAACACTATTTGTATGGATTTAATCTTCTCTATTTCACTGTGCAGGGCCTCTGAAGTTGGGCTCCTCGAGGCATTAGTAGCACACCGGGGGAATGAGGACTGTGCTGGACCAGGCACTGTTGCCTTGTCCTTGTTGTGGTTTCTGACCAGAAAGCAGCCCTGTCTTACAGGAAATGACACCATTCAGGGCTGAAACTTAAAAATCTTCCAGGCAAAAAATCCCCATGAGATCCTGTTCCCATGTCTGCATTACCACCCTCGGCAGTGCCTCTCCCTTTCCAGGAATGAAGATATGACCTTGGTGCCCAGTAGCCCCCCTGTGCCTCTTGATTATTTTGGAAGGGAATCAAGAGCTTCCTCCCTTCCCTTTAGACAGAGAAAGTGCTGCTGCCTGGGCAGGAATCCTGTGCCCACTGCACAGAACAACCAGTGTGAGTTTTACTTGGACTGGACAGAACTAGAGCTTCAATTTGCCAAATAAAAACCCTAATTTGCACCACAATCCCAGGGTGGGCAACACACAGAGGATGGAAGTGTAGTGCTGCTCTTTGTGCCATGCCTGGGGGTCCCAGGACACACCAGCTGTGAGCACAGACCTACCTTTCCACTGAAACTTTTGCCAGTCTGTGAAATGGCCTCTGGAGCCATGAAGGCTGGTGTCCCTGCCGTGCTGGAAAGCTGGGCATCATTCCCTTCAAACTGATTGCTGACTCCAAAATCAGCGATTTTGATGTGCCCATCATCTCCTAAGAGCAAGTTGGAAGGTTTGATGTCTCGGTGAATGATCTTCTGGTAGTGCACTAAAAAAACAGAACAAAACAGGAGCATGGTCTGTCCTGGCATCCAACACATCCAAGGGAAACCTTTCCAGGAAGTTGAAAATAAAGGTGGAAGCTCAGGCACCCCACTCCAAGCTGTTGCTGGAGATGCATTATAATGTAGCAGAAGTGCCATTTCCTGAAGCCATTCCTTTTTGGTGCCTCTCTGGGACACAACTCTCAGAAATACATCTGTCACCAGGAATTATGCAAAGACCAGACACGAATTCAGAGAAAGCTCAATCAGTGGGACTAAGCAGAGCTGCTGAAGAGGGAAGTCACTCAAATCCTGTGGATTTTCTTGGCCTTATCGTACCAGCTGACAGGTTCGGCAAGTTGATGTGTTAAAGGTTTATGGGATCCAAATAAAGAGGTTTATCTTTATTTATTTTGAAACTGCAGTGCTGTAAAACTAAACAAAAGGGGCAGAACCATGGGTGGAATGAAACAGGTAACAAACAGCTAAGTGTCAAGTCCAGCCAACAGCTCAACAACAGCTCAGAAATCAGTGGGTCTTTCCAACTCAAAAGATGGAATAATGGTGCTCCAACCTTGCAGCAACCACCAGCTGGTTAGTGCCAGTACCCTTAAAATGTGTCCTCTATCTATCCAAACATTGTAATGGAGTCCAAAACAAACTCTCATAAAGAGCTTGGAGGTTGAGAAACACTGAAAACAACAACAAAACCCCCTTTTGTGTGATACTGCAGTTGCAAGAAAGACATTTCTAGGCCACTGAATGAAGCAGGCAGTTCTAGGAAAGTGGTTGATTTCTCAGGAACTTGGAGAACAAATTTAAAAATAAACCTCCCAACTTTCAGAACACAAAATGACCCCAAAAGCAAGAAAACCCAAGAGACTTTACTGAACAGGATTCTCTAATCCTGCCCTTCCCAAGGGACCAGGATCCCTCAGCCTCCCTCCTCCCCGGCCCCAACCACTGCTTTGACATTTCCTTCTTGCAAATAGAACATGTTTGTTTTTATACCTCCTCACCAGCTCTTTTCATATGTCTAGGAAATACACAATTGGGTGGAGGAAATAGCTGGTCTAACCCTTTCCTGCTTTACAAACCTGGTCAACACACTGCCACAAAGGCAGCCTACCCTACCGAGCATCTCAGCTTCTGTTTTCAGACTAAGAAAGAACAAACTTCACTTACCTTTCTGCTCTTTTAAGTCAACTTTCCATCAGGCCATGCTTGGGGAGGTAAAGCCACACTTGCAGGTATTTTTTCTGCAAAGAACTCTCTTAGTTTAAAGCACTGTTGGGGGATGCTGTTCTTGGCACATTAAAGAGACCCAGCACACAAAAACTTGCTGGAGAGCACTAGCACTTACATCCTCTTCCAGATGTGCAGCAACTGCATGGCCAGGCTGTGATGTGAGGCAGTTAATGCTGTAACAGCCTGGCTAGACAGTCAGGATAAACACTAAAACTCTGCAACAACAGTAATTAGGAGGAGACATCTGCTCAGCAGAAAGCTGGTGGCAAGCTGACATTTCATCATGGTAATATAGGAAGGGAAAAAATAGTGAGGAGAGGAGGGAAGTTTTCCTTTAGGAGATGATGAGCTGCCTTTCAGGCAGGTGTCTGTTATCTTACCACAGGGCTAAGATTCCCAAAGCCTCTTAAAAAAATTAAAGGCCACAAACATATGTGTATATACGAGTACAAATTGATGTTGAAGCTGCTTTGGCAAACTGACAAAATGGCTCCACATCTTGCTTTGACCTGGAAAAGGTTCTGCTCTTAAAGCATGGGTCAGCAGCTCACTGGAATGACTTCCCTGGGCTCCAATATGCTCTGCACTCTCTGTGCTGGCAGACTCGATGCAAAGCACAGATCAATACCTCTTCATAATGAAAATGAAATCATGTAAGATATCACAAAGCCCTTAGGACAAAGTATGGTTATGCAGCACTCCATTAAATTTGGTTTTATTAGACCCATTCTTCACTCCAGTGGAAAGGTACTTCAGGCCTATCTGCATGTGGATAACAATCTCATGGATTCCTGGAGCATCACCCAGGCAAAGATCCCAAAATGCATTAGAAACACTTGTTTGCTAAACCTCACAGCCACCCTATGAACAAGACAGCAGGTGAGGCCTCTATACTACACTTTCATAACAACTTGTGTTAGAAAGCTTGGCCAGGGATATGTAAAGGTGCATTTAGACAAACCCTAGAGCCCAAGAATGCTCAGAAACAAGAGAATGGTGCCTAAAAGTCTAGTCTGTCTCCTGATTTTGGGCATGGAGTGCCATCTCCTAAGATCAGCCTCTGAAGGCTGATAGTATGTGGTGGAGACATATGAGCTGAGAGGATTCAGAGCACTCAGGTGTGAGTAAAAACTAGGAAAGGACCATCTTCTCCCATCTCTCTCAATTTCAGACAGAGCTGTTGAGGTACACTGCACCTACTGTGAGAACAGCTGGCACAAACCTGTATTTTGGTGTTCAAATTTGAGCCCATATGAAACAACCACCCAAAATAAAAGGTCTCCCTGAAAATCTGGCTTTTCAAGGCTTTTTTTTTTTGTGTGTGTGTCTTCAATGCTTTTCGACTGTGTTGGCAATAGCAGCTGTGGTACAGTAGATGGAGCTGCAGAAAGGGGGAGATTTTGGAGAGGATCTTTGCTGCTGGGCCCGCTGGTTCCTGTCGCCTCCCTGTCCCATCACTGGTCCTTAGCAAAGCCCTGCTGAGCACATCACTCCTCTCTGTTCAGTCCCTCAGCTGCTTTCAGTGGGACAAGACAGCTTTTTCTTTTGCAATGTGCCACCCAGCTATTTACTGAGGCTGATGCTGAATTCTGCTTGATTAAAACCAGAATCCCATTCCTGTTCAAGGGCAAAAGCAATCCATATGGTGCTACTGCAGAGTCTGCTTAGTATTACTCTCACATCGCCCCTGTGGCAAAGATACGATTTAACACTCTCCCAAGGAAACTGCTGCACCACCATCCAGAGCTCAAAACAGAGGCTGCTCTTTGAAGGAAGTCTCTGTACTCACTCACCATGCTCCCTGAAAAAGAGCTGGAGGACAGGGCTGTCGTGGGCCGTGCAAGGGGAACACTCTCCCTCCCACACTCAGCTCTCTGCAGGAGCTGTGTGCAGTGCCTGGGAGGAGGATCCCAGCTCTGATGTTCTCTGCTCTGTCCACGATTTTGCTGCACTCACTAAGCCTCTGCCACATGGATAGGTTGCTCAATCCCAGGTTTTATAAAGAGGGATCTCGCACTCAGCACTACCCAGGCCTTTGGAAGGGCTCAGCTTCCCTTCATGCTCCATCTTCAGCACCTGGCTGAGCATTATGCTCCTGGCAGAGGTGGTAGGTGTGGGATACTGCCAATAGTAAGCAACTGGGAACAGGGAGGAGAGGGAACCTTGCCAAAGGCTGTCCTTCTGCACTTATCCTCCAATCCACACGAGCACACCATTTATCACCAGTCACAGGGGACATGCAGAGCTTCCTGCCATGGCTCCACACGTACCAATGTCCAAGGGACCACAGGGAAAGAGGGGAGCAGGACACGTGCAGCAAGTACTGCCAAATCAACCTGCACAGCCCGTGCCACAGGCTGTTTTTAACTCCAAGAATAATCACATAACTGCATCAAACAACAACAAAACCCAAAGTGCCTGACCTTTCACATCTGGCACATCCCTCTGATCTGCTCCATCAGCTAATTATTCTCACTCTTGTGCAAAGTCCTTATCGATCAGTATCAGCTGCAGACTTGCAGATCATAAAAGAGGGGGTTATTTGGTTTTGTTATCTGAAGAGAGTATGTTTTCAAGTGATAAAACACAAGCCAGCCTTTCTTCTCCTGGTGGTGTCATTTATAACACCCAGCACCTTGCAACTGTAGCCCTCACCTCAACATGCCCTGTTTGAGGAGCAATGAACACAGGCAAGAGGCAGCAGCAGGGAAGAAGCAGGTCCCCACTTCCCACATGGCAATGGATGCACAGATGGAATAGTAGAGCAAGCAGCAGCTCCACACTCAGCTCTGCTGAGCCACACCATCCTGAGGAACTCACCTCTGCCAAGAGCCAAACCAGATCAAACCCCTCTGCCCCACTGATGCTTCAGTGCACCCACCCCAGGAAGTAAATATTCTTCAGAAGAGACAAGCCTGTGTTGACTCAGATGTTGATTTATTTGCTTAAATTTCCTTTTAAGATAATGGAAATTTATACTCACATTTTGATGACAAAGTGGATTAAGTCTTATCTCAGAAAAGCCAGCTTTGATCTGCACGTCAGGCACTTCATTATGGCTCCAGGCTCAGTGTGCAGGACTTCAGGGCACTGCAGGCATTTCTAGAGGTGCCCTGCACAGAACTGCTGCTTGAAAGATAATTTCCCAAGGGCTTTAGCTGACCCTCCCTTCAACCCAACAGCTCTGATGAGACAAACTTTCCTCTGCAGAGGGCACCAGAACTGCCACCCTTAGATTTCCTAGACACAGTCATCGGAGAGAAATTGTACACTTTCTTCAGAGAACGCAGGAAAGAATGCTTTTTCTTCTTCAGACACACTGACAGCAACTGTTTTAGCTTCTTGTGCCCTGAATACTGAGCTTGCAGCTCCACAGCAGCAGGGAGGTGGCTCTGCTTCACCCTGACTGTGCAAGTCAGCAGGGTTTTCCCCTGTGTGACACTTGTGTGTTCTGCACCAAGTGTCTGCTCCTGGGCACTGTCACAGCCAGATCACCTGCTCACACAGCCCTTTTGTTTGCTTACTTTTATTCCTTGCTTAGGCTCTTTCTAAATGAAGATACTCGTGTCCCAGTCCTAAAATCAAACTCGGATACCTGCCTGGCACATCCCTCATGTCTTTGGATGGGATACGCTTCTCCCTCGGTGACTATTCACTATTATTTATTTCTGCTGAGAGTCTCTAGGAAAGCAATGTTTGCATTACTAGAAGGGAGACTGCAGCTCAAATAACCCCAGACAAACACTACTAGAGCTAGAAGTGGAAATGGAGTAATTGCAAATATCCGTAATTCACAGAGATGCTTAAGCATATGCTTTAATTAATGACATAAATAACCCAGCACAACTCTTCCATCCAAAGCACTTGAGCACAATCTGGAATTACCACTCCAGTGGTACACATGCAGAGGCCAGTCTGCCTCCTCAGTTCCCAAGGGTGTGTGCAGTGCCAGCAGTACTGGGCAAGTCTGGCAAGTGGGAGCAAAAGCACTTTTCTTTCCAGGGCCCGTTTCACCAGGAACCCAATAAAGTTTACTTGTGCTTAAATAACTCTTGACATAGAGCCCAGGCCTAAGACAGGTGTACTAAAACAGAACACATGAATCAGCAATATTACCACACTTAAAATATATTCCCAGCAGTTCAGGGGCCAGAGGAAGGGATACTCTACCACAGACAGATCTCCCCAATTCTCAGACTTTGAACCCGCCTCTGTTTCTTCACTGCTCAGTGAACAAGGCTTGGACTTGTGAATATCAAAGTGCACTCCTGGTATTAAACATACTTAACCCAGAAACCCAGTCCAAAGCAGCTGGCAAAAGGAGGCAGCATCGTGCCATGGGATGAGGGAGCTCTTGAACCTCTCCAGGGCTCTGTCCCTGCCTCCTACCCAGCATGGGATGCTACTTTTCTCATCACCTGGATCCTTGCCTCCCTCCAAACTTCCCCCACAGCTAGCCCTCCTGTAGGAGGACTCCATCCCAGACAAGCACCATGAATAACCAGTGAGTCCAGCCCCCACTGACACAGGGGTGGTCATGGACTGTGTTCCACCACTGGTGATTTAAAAGGACAGCCCACATCTCCCGCCAGCTCAGCTCCTGCAGCCCCTTCCTGCTCACCATTTGCACTGGCCTGGATTAACACCTTGCAGGCTCCAGCAAGAATCCAGTTTACAGTTCCTAATCTTATAAGGCCCAACCAGCAGTGATGCATTTGCTGCTGTGATGACTGCGAGCTTCAAGCAGCTGAATGGTTATTGAGCCTCCCAAATTACATAATTCTGTATGCTTACATTAAAATTACCTTGCCATCTCTGGATTGCCTGGCAACACTTTTCCTTCAGCATGCACAAACGGTGCACTTTCCCTCTTAATTATATAATAATTGCCATGCATTTACCCAGCAGTTCAGAGAGAACACCATTTTTAAATTTCATTCACTAATAAAATAAGTGGTTACTCAATGGTCCAAAATAAAGCATCCTATTGTTCCTGTTTCTGGGAGTGCTTGGGCATCCTATAATTCATTGCTGAGTTTCACTCCCTCTGCCTAGAACTACCTACACTTCACTTTTTTTTTTTTTCTAACTTCTAAACTCAATGTTTCCTCTGAGCAGGAACTGTTCCACCAATGGGATTCAGCAAAGCAGTGCTTGGATCTCACCTGAGGCACACAGGCTGTGCTACAATATGAATGCTAATGAGAATGTAAAAAGCTGCATCTTAAACTCTACTCTAAGGCAGTCCTGAGCTTTTCCTTTATATATAAATTTCCTCCAACTTTCTGGGGTGACTTGACTGATTTTGGCAGCACCTGGAAGCTTCTGGACTGTCAGACTTGTAAACATTAATTTTTTTTCCCACCCACTGGTTTTAGACAAAAAAAGAGGTGGTGTTGCATTTCAATGTGCAGATAAGACTGGGGCACTGCAAAACCACCTTCCTCTGTCTCAGAAGGGCTTGTCATGCTCAAACTCTTGTTTGTACAGGTGCTTGAAACCAGATGAGTAATTCCTCCTGGTTTAAATTGGCTACTTGGTTATTTTGTTTGCTACCCCTTAGTTCCTTGTGTTTTTAGAGACAGAGAAGATTCATTCCCTGTTCACTACTTCCCTGACATTTAAGGATTTTATATAAGCCTCTGTCATATCACCCCTTCCTATGATAATTTACCACTCTGAAGAGCTTTTGTGTCATTTCTGTACATAAGATGTTCCATGACCATCCCCATCCCCCTTCTTGGGCCTTTGTCAGTTCTGAAAAGCTGTTTAATACAGGCTGAGCTGAGATGCACAAAATATTCAAGATATTCCTTGCCTGTACCCAAGAGCTCTCAGAGATCCAAATAACTATATAATGACAATTTCTGCTTTTTTCTCTATTTCATTCCAAGTAATTCCCCACATCTTGTTAGCTTTGTTGAATGTCACTAAATAATGGGCTGGCAGTTTTAAGAGAACTATCCAGAATAAAGCCTGAGTGAGAACAGGTAATTTAGAGCCCTAAATTACACATACATATTTTTAGTGTTGTTTCTCCTCCTCATGCATTACCCTGTAGCCAGCAACATAAATTTTTATCTGTCATTTTATCACACCATCATTTGCTCTCATGGCATTTTCCTGCCAGTCTTCACAGTCAGCTCTAACTACAACTACCCAGAATAACTTGGTGTCATCACCAATCTCTCTAATTGTCCTCTACCCTTTTTCTGGCCATTCAGGAATATGTTGAACTACCCAGCTCACATAATGGACTCCTGTTTAATTGCACTGGTGACTTTTCTAATCCACAAAAGTCCATTCAACCAAAAAGATTTAGGAGCTTCTTTATGAGATACTGTTAATGGACCTAATCAAAAGCTATTTGGCAATCAAGGCACAATGTAGTAACAGGATCACTTTATCTATATATTTGCTGTCTCCTCTAGAAAACAAACTGATCTGCAAAGTGTGAATTGCCTCTGCAAAAGCTATACTACCTCTTCCTCCTCGTAGTGACCATGAGTAATTCTTTAGTGTATCAGTGTGCAGAGAAAGCTGTTGGTGGTGAAGTGAGATCACTGAACTCTGCAGAAGGTTGTCTGCAAGGAAGACAGCAGGATGAAACAGGCACAGAGCCGAACCCAGCTCACCAGCAGCTTGAGGTACAGAAGCAGTAAGTTCCAGCCATCACTGCTCACAAAATGCCAGCACACAGACCATTCCACCTTGTGTCTTCTATTCAGGGACTCCTCTTCTCCCACCCCTGCCAGGTTCAGTCCAGCAGGGACATGTCAACTGCAATTTGGCCAAAAAAATCCCTGCTGTCAGTTATGGACCTATTATGGCCTCCTTGTACCCTGCAGGTCAGGTGCTCAGCAATGAATCTGGTCTCAGCCACAGTGGGAGAAGGTGTCACTTAAAAAGGTGACGATAATCAAATAGGGTACAAAGAGGAACCCTGCTGCTGGAGTCTCTGGGCAGGGACTGGGAGCATACTTGAGTCACCACCTTTCTGGGAGGGCACAGCAGGGCTGGGCTCTTGTCACCCCACAGCCCTGAGGAGTTGCTCAGGTGGATTATGCAAAGGGAGTGGACAAGGACAGACACCCTCCCAGCACCACTTGCCAGCTGGGCCAGTGCTTGCCCTGCTAAACCAGAAAGAAGAAATTTGTTCCAGCTGAAGATCCATGTCACAGCATTCATTTTCTGGCCTTGCTACTGCTTCCAACCACAGTTTCCAAAAAGAGAGAAACGGTACAAAAAAGGAAGACACTATTTTCCTGTCCTTTCTAAAGAACTTATGACACTGCCTGGGTAAACCTGAGCTGTGTGAGGCCACCTCCAACTGCAAATCCCATCACATGCAAACAGGGCTCACTGGCTCATCTGAAGGCCCACCAGAGCTGAGATGCTCCTCCTCAGCTGCACAGGAGGCTGAGGCATGCTCTGCAAGGCACTGTCAGTGCTGGGGTACTCACAGTACTCGATGCCCAGGACAATGTCTCGGAAGTAGAGCCGAGCCTGCTCCTCGCTGAAGGGCTGGTCACTGGGCACCTCCATCACAGGCCTGTCAGGAACAGGGAGAGCAACTAAGTACTTTGCAGAATAGCAGCAACACTCTTTGCTGGAGGAGTGTGTTCTCCATCACCATGTCCCAGCATCGAAGGCCAGGCTCCCAAGAGGTTCTGGGTGCTGTGACACAGGATTGAGGTGTGTCCATCCTTTCTGGAGCTGGTGATGCCTTGGTTAGTGAGCTCAGCTAGTAGTGATGGGTGGCTTGGTGCAGTCCCTGAGCCAAAATGAGCCACAGAGCCCTCATCATCGTCAGGATTAACTGCTGATGTCTGCACAAAATAAGGCAAACACCATTCATTGAGAGTCCTAATGGGAAAAGAACAAAACTGGTCCTGGCCTTTGGTTTTTCACTAAACCTCCTCATGGCTGTGAGCACCAGCATCACCAGGAGGTTTCAGGCGGCAGTGGGGACATTGCCCATGGTGTGCACTGGATGCCATATGCTGGGGCTCAGTCCTGAAGCAAAATCAGCATGCAGCTAGTCTAGACATGAATTCAGACGTGAACCAGTGGCTCAAAGGATAAGTGGGAATATTTCTAGTGCATTGTGCTAAACCGCTTTGAAAACCCATTTAGCTGCTCAGGGTTCAGCCACCACCAGAACTCAGCCATTCAGCCCTGAACAGCCAAGGTTACCTGGTCAGCTTCTCCTCTCCTTCCCTTTGTGTGCCGCCACTGCTGAGGGATGCACAGTCTCCTCTAAAAGTCCCTCTCCTGCCTGTGCCTGCTGAAAGCTGAGGGCAAAGAGGCTGTAGGAGCTAGTCAGAATGTTCTGCTCCCCAGAGGATGAACGGCAGGAGTCAAGGACTTCACTGCATTGAGGGTTCATCCTGATTGCGCTCAGCAGCTTGACCTTGCATTTGGACTTACGCCCACTGACTTGGGCTGGATTTAAGTGAGTGCTCCTGAGACACGGTGCTGGCAAGCCTAACCCTGGCAGTGAACAGTCTGTTCAAAAAACCATAACCAGGCTCTGCAGCTCTTCTCACAGCACCCAGCAGCAAATCCTTCCTACAGCATTTTTCCTCTTCCCTCTCGCTGCTCATTTGATTTATGACCTTCATCTCCTATTTGCATTTTCCTGCCAGTGCCTTCCCTCCCTTTTCATGCACATTTTTCTGTTGCTGAAGCCAGGAAGAAATGATGTGAGTGCAGGACTGGCAGAGCCACTAATGGAGTCTAATTGCCTCCTGCTAGAGGCAGCCAGGCTGCACTCAGCCGAGCCGCATGTTCCCTGGACACAGCTGTTTACAGGAGCTCCCTCTCCTAGAGCATGGGCATCAGCCTGGTCACCAGGGAGACTGGGGAGCCTCTTACCAGCAACCCGCTGGAGCTGGCAGCCTGCAACCTTGGTCACAGAGCCACAGAGAAAAACAAGCCCCTTGGGAATCTCCTCCATCCCGGGCACAGCTCTCCTGACCTCGCCACGACTCTGCAGAGCTGCAGAATCAGTGCGTGAGTAGCAAAAAAGCAGCGAGGAGCCTCCCACCACCTTATCACTTCTGCTATGGAAAAATGTGTCAACAAAACAGCCTCCTACAATAGGTTAGTACTGGGGGCAAAACAAGGCAGCGGGTGGCAAGTAAATCTTGATGTAACCACACACCCTGGTGCCAGAGGAAGCCATGATGTGGCTGGTATCACAGCAGAGTACTGCTATTAAAACCTTTTCTTCCAGGCACCTGATAGGGAATTGGCATCAAATTTGTTTCCTGGATCAGAGCCTAACACCAGGACATGTCCCTCCAGCCTGCTGCTATTCACACCACACCATTCCAGGCTGTAGCAGTGCAAAGCCAACTGCAGCTGGGTTTTGCTTCCCCTGCAGGCAGCAGTTTGCCCCACGAACATATCAAACCTCCATTTCACCTGGGAAGCTAACGATGAACATCAAAAATTTTGACAAAAAGGATCCCAGGAGTGCCACTTACCCTTTTCTCATGAGGTCAAAAACTGCAAGAAAAGGAAATAAACCATGAATGAATGAGAAGAGCAGACTGGGTTTATTCGTTATTCATCACCTACAAAAACACATCCATTCCCATACCTACAAAATCAATTTACCTCCACTCATTTCTCTTCCTTTGCCCATGACAAGGACACCAGAGGATGTAAAATGAAAATATTCATCTCTTGAGCACAGACAAATCTCCCACCTCCTGCCAGCTCTGTGCAGGGAGACAGCGGGTGCTAATTTATCAACCACGTTGCTGCTGCTCCCGGTGTCAGCCCTTGCTGACTCAAACACCGTTGCCTTCAGTATCTTCAGGGAGAGTGTTTGGTGTGATACTTCTGCTAAATTGCTGATACCGAATGAGATGCTGCAAGAACATGTTGCTCCATTTCTGCTGTGTCAATCAGCAGCACAGCTACAGGTCTGTCAGAGGCAAACACTCCCTGGCAGGAGCGACTGGAGAGGACTTGTTGGTACGAGCTGAGGTTTGCAGAGCACGTGAGTTTGTCTGTCTGATTAGGGGATTAATGGTAATATAATTTTCTGATCCTGCTCTGATCTGTTATGCAAACAGGAGAAGGATCTGTCTTTATCTAGAACAGGAGAGATCTTTCACCATGAATTACTAGGGGGTTTCTTGTATGTCCTGAGAAGATTCCCTCCCCAAAGGCAGGAATGCTGCTCTTTTAGGAGGTCCAAGGCTCAGCAGGGTGGTCAGTGTGTCTGCAGAGGTCACAGGGAGCACCCTGAGACAACACTGCTCTCCAGAGTCACTGCACTACCCCCCAGCCTACAGGGATCTAGAGAGACCAAGTTCACACCAGAAAGATGAGAAACAATCCTGTGCCCTTCCCTTCTTTCCTGGCTCTAGGACTGGAACTAACATATAAATAGAGGAGGGCAGAGCAGCTGCCAGGTCGTTTTAGCATCCCAATGGCAAGGAGACGTGCACAGCTGTACTCACACAGAACTGCCTCACCCTACTGCTCAGGGCCTTTCCATCCCAGCCGCACTTACAGGCGTTTGAACTAATAGGCATTTTAGCTTTGCTGAAACAAGTAAGACTGCTGAAGTTGGTACAGGTTTCCTCCTGATTTGACCCTGAGCTCTGGTACATGTTCCTTGCATCACTAGGGCTAAGCCCAGATGGTTCTGTTAGTATATGAGATTCACATACCCATGTACAAGTTGTCCTCTGCAGGATCATCAAGGACCTGTAATTGATAACAAAGAAATAAGATGGAAGAGGAAAAAGAAAAAGAGCAGGAAAAAGAAGAGATTTTTAATCAAGTAACATTTTACTGCTCTCTGTACACTGTGCTGAGCTGCAGAGCACTGAGAACGACTTAGACTAATATTTAGAGAATCCTGCAGAGAGAGAGGCATTGAAGGACACAGATTTTCCTGTCTCCAGAAAAATCTGGGCTTCTGCCTGGAGAAACAGCCTACTAATAAAGGCACTGCTTGTCCTAACCTGACCTCAGTCAATAATGAAAATGGAACTGAAGCCTTGCACTTGTGCTCCTTCTCGGGCTTGTCTGCACACAAGTTTCACTGATCAATGCTCGCTTCTCTTTCTACCAGCACAGTGAGCTGCCTTCTCTTGGGCACCAGCCCACAGCCAATGTGCCAGTTTGTCCTACATAAGTGGTATGATCCTGCTTGGAATCACCAGCCTAAATTTCTGAACAACCATTTTAAACCAATTTTGGATGAAGTAGGAGCAGTTGAAGAAAGATCCTTTTGTTGCAATACAAACCAGACTTGTTTCAGCATAGCACAGGGTAGAGAAGCAGCTCACCTCTATCAGCTTAACAATGTTGACATGGTCCAGCTTCTTTAGAATGGCTATTTCCTGATAGACTCTGTCCAGCGGTGCCATGGGCTTGGGCTGCTCTCCAGAGGATGCTTTTGACCCTCTGGGAGGAGGTCGACCTGCAAGTGTGACAACACAGTGAAGAACTCATTTGTTAGCAGCATCTGGCATTGCTGGATGAGCAGCCACTAGCCTCTCTGCAGATACCTTCATCTGTTCTGGAAGATCTCATCATTTTGTTCTCATCTCAAAGCATTACAGTCTCCCACCTGGAAATGAGATTTCCAAGCCCCATCCAGACCAGCCTCGTCTGGGGGTTCCCATGGCCCAGGCACTGGAGCCAAGTGTTATCCCAGGGGTAGAAGAGCCCCTGGGAGAAGGGGGACAAACCTGCTTAACTTCTAGCATTTATGCAAGCTTGGTAGATGGTGAACATGGGAAGAGACGCCACTTCAGAGAGATTCACAAAAATCAGAGCCAGGAATCTAATTACTGAGTGCCCTGAATGTCCCTGCAGTTATATCTGTTCCTTCACTACCCACTGCATTTCAACCAGCCCCAAACTACATGGGCAGCTTTCAGATGAGGCCAAATTCTGCAGTCCTTGCAGACAACATTTCTACAGAGATTTGCCTGGCTGAGGACAAAGGCAGACCTCAAAATGTGAGATACTCACGTGGAAATCCATACTGCTTCAAAAGCTTCTTTTTGGAGAGGACTTTCATAGCCTGAAGGAAAAAAAAGCAGTATTAAAACAGAATGAGAGCCAAAGTGCACATTGCTGTGACCTAGGAGTCTGCTGAGCATTGGGTACTGGCTCCTGATCAGTGGTGGCCACAACTGACCCATGCTTTCCTAAAGGCACTGCCAACCATTTGTTTCATTCATTTTTTCCCATGAAAAATTAACAGGGTTTATTTTCAGTTGGACAAAGAAAAAGGAGCCCAATTTCTGCATTTGGGGCAGGAGCTTGAAGGAAGAGGTGGGTTCCTCTAGCTGACCTTCATGTACCTGCTGTTTTGGGTGATGTTACAGGCATTCTGCAACTCAGAGCCACTTCAAGGCTGCTCCACTTTATGTCTTGCTTTGCCAAGGGGTCTAGGAAGCAAAAGAACTGGAGCATCACACCCGTACAGCCTTGGAATTTCCATCAGAGACCTGGAACAGGGCGAGGACACAGCCTACCTGGGGAGACCTTTGCATTCCCAGTGACTGTTTTTTGCCCCATAAACCCTCTCCATGCTGTCAGAGTGATACAGAGCACCTCTAGCATGACCCGGCACCACGCCCAAGTCCATGAACGAGATGCTCTGTGGGCACCCATCCCTGCACCATCAGACATGACAAAGGTACAGGGAGGGAAACAGGAGTTTGCCAATGATTTCCCTCCCTTTTCCCACCCAATCCTTGCTGGCATTACTGTGATCCTGAACAAAGGAGGTGTAGGAACAGGTCAGGGGAATCTTTTCTGCCTCTCAGTTGGCAGTAGCATAGTGGCAAAAGGCAATCTGAATTCAGTAAAACAGTCTCTGAGCCTCCATCTGCTCAAACAGCCCTGAGTGGCCCAGCAGATAAATATTTCATGAGAGACCAGACAGTTTGCTTAGGAAAATAGCCTATGCTTCCAGGAGCGGGGATGGTCACTTACTTCTTCTACTAATTAAGCATCCAAAGCTGTAATTCACTCTGGAGAGACCTCTACAAAATATAATTAGCCAAGGACTTCTGCAGGACACAGTCAAATGCCCAGGAATTTTGCATTAATACCAGAGACAGGCTCTCTGCATGCTACCTGTTTTTAACACATATACCAGGACAGGCCACCAAACCCATTTCAGTGAGCTCCTTCCCAAGCTGTTTTTCCTGGCAGTGATGCCACCACATGCTTTGGGAGCCCCACCTCCCATCAGTGCTCCTGCTGCAGCCAGATTCATGGCTTGCTGAAAGGATTGTTATTTTTGGTACTGTTCCAGTGAAATCCTCTGGATTTGCACCCATGTAATTGAGAAGAGACATTGTGTAGTTCTCAATCCTGCCTGACAGCTCCAGGACAACTGTTGGAAATGATGGTGCTGAGAGACACCTTATCTTTTACTTAGCACAGTGCTGTGTCCAACACAGAGCCATATGATTCATGGCCTGCTGAAAGAGGATCCAAGATGTGCTCAACCACCTCCAAATACAGCCAGGACCAAGCCTGGAGGGCTTCTTACACTCCCTGCTTTTATCTCTCCATAATGAAAATTTATGAGAAAAATCAAAGGAATTGGTACATCCATTTCTCTTTCAACCACTGCCAACCCAGGAGAAGAAGACTCCCCTTGCTCCAAAATTCCATCTTGTGTCCTCTCTGCCTCCTGGCAAGGAGCTTTAGAAAAAGGAAAAATAGAAGATGCAGTTTCCTGCTGAAAGCTCCCAAGTTGCATCAGAGGTTGGGGGACTTAGCCTGAGGAACTGAACTGCTACTACCAGTTAGTCCTTCCCAAGACAGCCTCTGGGAGAGGCTGGAGGGAGCAGGAAGGTACAGAGAGCAGCAATAGCAAAGACCAGAATTGATGTCAGGGACAGAAACAGAGGGAACACGAGCTACTGCTGTCACCCTTGAAGGATGCTATGAGGGAGAGTTACTGTATTGCAGATGAGCTGACTGTAAACCTCTGGTATTGAGGGGGAAGAAGCACCAGGACATGTCTATACCAGTTTCAAAGCACCAGTACCTGCTACTGCACAGCTGTAGAAAAGCTGGGTTAGAAAAGAGGACCTGTCCCACTGCACCTACAAATGCAAACGGGATGAAAAGCAAAGTTCATCGTGCAACAGGCAGAGCCACTTAATTATCACAAGAGCAGAGAGTAGAGCACGAGGCCATGAAGCTTCACTCCAATTCCAGGGAGCTGGCAGGACCAGGCTCCCTCCTGAATTGTGACTGTGTAATGGCAGCAACTCAGGGATGCTTCAGCAAACCTCTCCTTGGGGCTCACACGCATGACAAAGCCAAAGACATTTGTACTCCAGGCAGAACTAATTACCCAGATAATGCCTTTCTGATAAAGAACCAGCTCAGAGCCAAGCTGAGGGATTTCCCCTTTACATAGGCAAGCATTGCTTCAGCCTCCTCAGGAAGAGAGGGGCCTGGAGATTTCCCTTGCAAACACCTTCCTCCCAACTATTCACATGTGGACACCAATCTTGACATTTCCCTTTGAGAGGCAGCAGGAACTGCGTACTTTTCTTTGATGTATGTTTATTATCTTAAAGTTTATTGCTCTCACCCTATCAATCTCACAGCTGGAAACCACAGGGAAGCTCCCTGAGGGAATGGAGATTCCAAGCATTGTGGAAAAGAGGGATGTCTGGCATCTTTCACAACAGTGAGACCTCAAGCTGCTGGTAATGACAACTAGAAAATGGACATCAGTTTTGGGGAGGAAGGATGATAAAATGATTGAGCCAAGGGAACTTATCTCCTGTCCTTTGTGATGCTCTCACAGCACTTAGGACGTCCTTTTATTTGCTAACAGAGAGACTTGCATTGCAAGGGCAGAATCCCCGTGCACAACCCCTACTAGCAGTTCCCAGAGCAGTGGGCTGCTGCTCAAAGGCCCCTACTAATCTCCCTAACTAAATTCTTCGTGAGGGCAAACTCTGGGAATGCTGAGCAGAACAAAGAGCATTTCCAGGCCTTCCTCACATGTCCTGCCTGACAACAACCCTCCAGATAAAGTGGCTGAGAGGGAAGCTGAACTGAAAGAAAATACTAAACCAGACAGGCCATGGCCCTAAAATTCTTGTCCCTCTTTGTCCCATTAGCAGCAGAATTCCATCGGGGATGCCCTCCTGGAGCAGCTGTGCTCACCTGCCTCCAGCTGTGTCCCAGAGGATCCTGCTCTCAGCCAGGGTGACCCAGCCCCTCACAAGCCCACAGTTGGACAACATGATAAGCCAGAGATCCCTTTCCTGGTCCTCTCCAGCCCAGAGCACAGCTGGCAGCGGTTCAGGAGATGTTATGTGAGCAAGAGGATGGGAAACCAAAGAGCCGTGCCTTCCCTTCCCACCTGGATGGCAACCAATGTGGATTCTCCAGGGGCTAGAAAGCTCAAGGTCTTCTGCTGGCCACCTTTTCAGCAGCAGCACTTTGTTTATGTTCATAAGCTAGGAAGGAATTTCTCCCCATCATTGAGACTTGGTAGAAAACAGCCCCACACGCAGAGGTTGTCAGGTACAGACGGAGGCAGAGAGCACAATCACACCAGTCTTGTTTCTTAGGAAACCGGATTAAAAAAGGATAAAAAAAGAGAGGAACCCACTGACAACCTACAACGCCATTGCCTTATTCCAGCAGCAGCACAGCAAATGTCCATCATAACCACTTTTCTTTGCAAGCTGATTTAGAGATTGAAAATTGGAGGGAGACATGACCCGAGGCAGCACAGAATCAAATTCCATCAGCACAATGATTCCAAACTAGATCTCTGCCTGGACAAATTTGCCTTTGCTTTTTGTTTGCTGCTTTTTCACAGAGCTTGGCCTTCCCTTTTTTTCCTCTAGTCACTGTCAAAGCATCTCCTGCAAACTGAGGCACAGAAACCTTTCCAGTGTAAAAGGTTCCTTGGCAGAGCCCCACAAATGCTACCGTGACAGCTTCATGTGCCTCAAAAACAGCAGGGTCCTTTGCTCTGGGAGCCAGCTCAGCATTCCAGTGGGGTCTCCTCCTTGGAGGGAGCACTGGGTCACATACTTGGTGCTGAAAGTTCAGTTCTCTTGGTCTAACACATTCCCTGCATCCACTGATGTGAGCCAGCACACTTTCACAGCCCTCCACGGCACCGTGGTTGTTCACAGCAACAAAGGGAAAAGCTCTTGGAAGCACTTTCTCTTCTTTAATGGAAGGTAAAAACCCCACAAAGTAAACATGACCCATCTACATTTTTTTCCAAATGCAGTGATTTGATTTCTTTTCTTTTCTTGAGAGTTTTTCCTAATTCTAGGCCAGATTCAAAACTCATTAAAGCAGCAGAAATCTTTCCTTTCACTTCAACAGGAGCCAGATTCAGTCCCTGGTACCTATAAACTCTGTCTTTTTGAAGACAGCTAGCAAAGGGCCCCACACCTCAGTGAGAATCAGGAATCACACTCTGAATTATATTCTAAAATAATTTTTTTCTACTTCCTTTATAATTTAACTCCTTTTTATTGCAGCATACTAGTTTAAAGACAATAAAGAAAGCAGCAACACCCTGGCCTTGTGCTAAACCACTGCAAACATAATTAGTTATAGAATCATCATATCAAAGAATGGTTTGGGGTTGGAAGGGACCTTAAATCTCATCTCATTCCAATCCCCTGCCATGGGCAGGGACACCTTCCACTAGACCAGGTTGCTCCAAGCCCTGTCCATCCTGGCCTTGCTCACTTGGAAGCCCTTGGAAGGCCATCCAAGGGCTGATGTCTTCCAACATTATTGCTTTTCACCACTAAGACAAAACACCCATCCTTTCAAGAGCTAAATTTGGGGAAAACCAAACAGAGAAAAGGCTCTCCCCAACTATGAGAGTGGCTGAAACAGCATCCAGGCACGGGAGCCTCTCCTGGGCCGCAGTACCTTTAAAGAACTTGCTTAGATTAGAAACAGAGATTAAGTGGGGATTAACAAACACACACCAGGCTAACCTGGCCACAGGCTTTCACTTTTAGCTTGGATTTGACCAGCTAAATCTCTGACCATGGCATTAATCTGCCGGCGAAACACAGCCAGGAATGCAGCAGGGAATGCTATCCCAACCCCAGCTCTCCTGCCGAGCTGTGACAGCTGCCCTGCAGGTCTCAGGGACAGAGATGGGATTCCCAGCTCAAAAGGGCAGTGCCCAAATATAAGGATTACAGCTTTCAAAGCAAAAATATTTTCAGCTGGAAGTAGATGTGATTTATTGATACAATGCATTCCCTCCCTGGGCTGCTGGTCCTGGCACTGCCGACGGTGGTGGGACCAATGGATCAGGGAAGCCACGACTGGCACCATCACTCTCTGCAGAACAAACCATCCACAGCAGGGAGGATTCAGAGAGCAGGCAGCAGAGAGGGAGACATCAGAAACAGCAACTGCTCTGGAGCAACGGTGAGTCAGCTTGGAAAGGGCAGGAGATGGAAAGAATTGTGGTTCCTTTGCCTGGCAAGCTCTAGGGTACCTTGTCCAGATTTTTGTCTCATCAATTCCATCCTTTATTTCAAGATATTCCTCCTGCAATTTCATGCCTGCTGGGAGCATGGAAGGGCTAAAGAATACCCACACACATACAATTCCCACCTGAAACTTTCACTTGTAAATCCTAGAGTCAGGGAGGTAAAACCTGCTGGGGAGTAGTGGAAAATAAGCACACTTTACACTGCACAGCATATTGTTATTCTCCTTTGTACCAAGGCCAGCAGGGATAGCAAGCAGCATACAAATCTACCTGGGTGTTCTGATGGACTTATTTTCACCCAAATGAGGCCAATCCATCATGACAGCAACAGCAGGATCCTCTCACCAAATATAGTCTGGAGCAAGAGCTCTGCCAAGGCTTCATTGGGAACAGCAGAGTTCAGGTTCAACAGCACTGCCACCACTCAGCTCTGCTCAACCAGTTCCTGCCCTGGGACCCATCACAAACCATTGGAAGCTCTTCCCAGAAGGCACAGCCACACACAGCAAGGCACTTCTCCATCCTTCAGCTCCTGATCCCAACCTGAACAAAACAAGCCATGGGGCAAGCCCAGGGACATGAGCACATCTGCAGGCAGATTTTGCAGAAATCCCAGCTGGGACAGTTGGGATTCACCTGCCTCTGAAAGGGGAGGGACAGAGCAGGAGCCTTCAGCATAAGGAGCCTTTTTGAATCCAAAACTCTGAAACTCTGGTTTCAGCTCAGAAAGGGAGTTAAAAGCCAAGATTTGCCTTCTGACATGCACCCTACACCTGACAATGAGGCCCCGTTCAGTGCCTCCCAGACATCCCCCAAGGGGGTAAGACACAGGGGAGCCAGGCCCTGCCCAGCCAGGCTCACTGTTCAGCATCTTTCTGACAAACACCCCCTTTTTTCCTCACAAAACACTTCTGCTCAGGCCAATCCTCCAATGCACAGCAGGTGGTGAATACCACCACCCACACGCCTCTAATTTCAGGTGACCTGCTTCATAGCTAGAAAATGTCAAGACAAATCAGCCACAAGTTTCTGCCTCCAAGATCCCTTCTGTTACATAAGGCAGCCCACCCTCCACACGCACACAGTGGGTCTGTGTCCAGCAGGAGGTTCACCTCCTTGCTTGCCACCCAAATCAGAAGTGCGCATCCTAAAAGCAGCAAGGTAGAGGGGACCCAGCTTTGGAGGTGAAGGGGAATGAGGAGCAGCAAAGAGGAGCAGAGGAGAGATAACTTACATAATACTTGTCATCGTTCTCGTTGTAGGCCAGTTTCACAACACCGTAGGAACCCTAAAAATAAACACAAATTGCACAGTCAGTTCAGCAGCTTCACCTCATCTTTTTTCTGCTCAAGGCTGGACAACCACAGATTTGCACAGGGGAAAAAACAACTCCAAGGCCCCAGGCCAGGCAACCTCTGAGCAAAGTGAGGTTGTACGTTCTGGCAGCAATTCTGGAGCCATGGCTCCTTACAGGTTTATCAGTGTCTGGAGGAGCTGAGTGCTAGCCCATCACCTCCTGCCCTGAGCCAAAGCCACTGCATCTGTCTGAACTCAAACGTGGGTAGGGAACAGAGAGAATAATTTCCAAGTAGATTTTTTTTTTTTTTCTGCAAGTTTGGAAATCCTGCATGAACACCTTTCCTGCAATCCTGCACAAAACCATTTTCAGCACAAAAACCTCTCCATCTCTTGACAGCAAATGGACTTCAGTGATGACCAGCTGCCAGCCTTCCAGAAACCACATGTTGCCCAGGCAGTTGCAGACCTGGACTGCTGCTGTCCCCACAGCTCCAGTGATAGCCTGAAGCCAAACTCCATCCAAAACGTTGTTATTTCACAGTTCTGTGTCAATACCAAACACTTTATGGAAACGAGACATGGCACTGTGGCTACCTGTCATCCTTGACAGATGCCTGTTGAATAAATGACTGGGATGAACACCACAGCCTTCAAAACATTTCTCTTGACTTCACTAAGAGCTGGAATAAGGTCCTGCTCTCAGAGGAGACCAACAAGCCATCTGGCTGATCCAGAAGCACAGCAGGTCCAGCAGACTCTACCAACTTCAGTGTGATCTGCAGGGAAAGAACAGCCAGGTGCAAATCTACCTGAGAGATCTCACACTCTCCTTCAATCAACATTTAAGCCAATGGCAGAGGCCCTAAGTGGGTCAGAAGCTGTGTGTGAGTTTGGGATGGCATCTGCTGCACCACCAGCAGTGGTATGTCCAGCCTTACTCCCTGGCAGCCAGCAGCCAAATACACAACCCATGGTACAGATGGGACGGGTGCATCTTCCCACAGCCCCTCATTTTGGAGAGGAGTTTGGGCTAATGAAACTTTTGGTGAAACTCTCTGCACCTCAAGGTGCAGTCCCTTCTGACTGCAAAGGCAGGTACAGCTGCCACACAGCACCACTGCTCCTGGACCCATCTGCAGCAGTGGCAGATATCCAAATGCACAGGTGTCTGAGCTGCTCACCAGCCCAGACCTCTAAATAACTTTGGAGGATTCTCTTCTGAATCATTCTGCAGCTTTTAAGCATGGACTAGAATTAAAGGAATATTTCATATGACATGAAATTTTTAACTAGTCCTGATGGGGACCGAACACCTGCTCTGATTTTTTGGGTAGTTTTTTTTTGTTTTGGGTTTTTTCCTCTCTTTCCTTGTTGTGTTGTATTAATGCCTCAGAAGCTCCTAGTGTTACATTTGGCAAGCAAATACCCTGGAAGGGAGCCAGCTTAACCACCTTCCGAGGGAGGAAAAATAAATTTAGATTTCAGAGGAAGTAGCTCCACTTTGACCTTGAACAAAACTTGCTAAAATTAATAAAGAAAAAAAACCAATTTTTAAAAAAGCTCCAAAACAAACACAAGTTGCAAGAGGTCTTGGCCAGTGAGGTCTCTTGGACTGGCACAGCCTTTCCACCCATGTGTGTGCACACAGGTTGCTTGTGACCAACACGAGCTCCAGTACATACCTTGCCTATTTCACTCTGAAGCTTGTACTGGTTTAATTGCACGCAGTCCTGCAGATCAAAAGGAGAACATAATTAGAGTATTGGTAAAGGAAATGACTGAGCTTAAATCAGGTTCAAGTAGAGGCAGAGTGCTAAATAATGAAAGATTTAATCTTACTTTAACTGGTGTATGTTACACTATAAGTACTGCCTTGCCTTTTTTTTTTTCCTGACACTCCAGGATAAAATAATTATGGCTTGAATTCTGATTGTGGTTGTGCTGGTGTAAAACCACCTCAATTCCCCAGTTGCTTCAGCTTCAGCCTGACAGCAGCCCCTGGCTTATTTACATGAACTCTACTGGACTGTGTCAGTACCAGGCAGGAAAACCTGCATCCTCAGCTCAGTCCTTACCCCATGCAGCATTCCCAATGATAGCAACACTCCTCTGCCTCTTGGGATGCAGCACAGATGCAGTAGATAATAATTTTGACTTTTCCCCATCACCAACCAGATCATCACAGCAAAGAATGAAGGAATGGGGAACCGATGACTTTTTGAGCCTGCAAGATGTGGCTCGTCAGGAATACAAGGAATTATTTAAATCTTGATCTTGTCACTAGCAAAGGAAGGTTTTTCCACCTCCCTGACAGGGAAGAACAGCCAACAGAGAATAATAGGGCCAAGGAACTCTGCTGCTAGCAAAGCACATATCTTTCCCAAGGTAAAAAATAATCCATTAGAACTAGGAGCAACAAGAGAAGAGAGAGCATGATCCAGCAAATGCCAAGATGAAAGGCATGAGGCCATTGAAAGGACTTCCCTCCCCAAAGGAGGGGACAGCATGCAGGAACCCAGGCTACTGACACGTGGAGGACAAATTCCCCAGCAAACACTGTCAGCAGATTCACTTCCCAGCATGTGGCCATGCTTTGCATCATGGTGATTTTCACAGATTTAGCAGGAACAGTTTTCTGTTGATGTCTCTCCCCTGCCCTGGTTTCCCTGTGCTCAGCTTTGTACCCCATGCCTGGTTCTGTGAAAACTGCAGTGCTGCACATGGGGAAATACTCACTGGAGAGGCTGGGACAGGCAGGGAAAGAGACCACTCCTCCAAGAAAGCCTCCAGCTACCTCACATCTCCCGATCTTCAAACCAGCAAGCTTGCAATGATTGGGCCCCATTATTGCATCTTCTCCCCTGAGTAAGGATTCTTTGCAGGAGTAAAAACTGCCTTTTATATGCAGCCATGGGTTCTCTGGTCTGCACCAAATACCTTCTTTCAAGCCAAGGTGGCATCTGTAAAGCACCAAGTGCTGCTGCTTCTTGCCCACACACTGCTAAGGAAGTCAAGGTGGCATCTCTTCCCTCCCTCCCAATGGATCACAGCCCTTTGTGTGGGATGCAGTCCATCCACCTGGACAAACATTTTTACAAAGCATTTAGTGCACCTGAGGAGGGACTGTCTCTTGTCCCTGTGTCTGAGGCATCAACTCCTTTGACTCTGACCATCACCCTTCCACCATCCCTGTTACCATTCTTATCCCACACCAGACCAATCACCTGAAGCATCTCTCTGGTGTTTCCATGCTACTAAATGGAGTTTTTTGAGCAACACCATTTTCAGGGGACGGTTTTTTGAGAAGGGTGGATAAATACTGCAAAAATCAAACCACATTGTAGGTGTTTTCTATCCTTTTTTTTTTTCTCCTTGCTGGAAGACCATAATTCACAGCTTAAGCAGCTCCTGCCATGTGTTGCTGCAGACTGGCAGGGTTGTTATTATGATATTTGATTCTCCTGCAGGAAGTGGGATAATTGTACTATTTCTTTATCAGAGAGAAACACCTATCTCTGGACCAAGTGTTTCTTTAAGATAACATTTAACAATTCTCTTGATTTCATCATGCAAATGTATTTGCAACTGCTGATAAATACAAACAAAGCAAGAACCTTAATGAGATCCTTTAATGAAAAGCTTTCAGCAAATTAGACTGAGTCCATCCAGGTGTGCAATAGTTGTTTCACCTTAAAAAACAAGATGCCCTGTATGTTAACATGTTCAAGGTATTAGTCAAGAGAGGAAGGGAGGAATCAGCACCACAGAAAACAAAAATTGGTCAAAATTCATAAAGCACAGTGCAGTCCAGGCCTAATTCCATAAATCCACTGTGGCCACCACTAGGTGACAGAAATCCCAAGAAATTGAGAACTGAGCCTTTGCTGTCCCTGAGGGAGATGCATGGATTGGAAGGAAGCACCAGAGCTGATTTCCAAAATAAGAAATTTCTGAAAACCATCAGGCTGCCTACACACATACATATATATTGGAGAATTTTGCCCCCTAAAAGCAGCCAAATCACCAATCTGAAAAGAATTACAAGTTTCAGCAATTCAGTGATACACTTTAAAGAGAAATATAGGGGAAGAAAAAAAAGTGGGAACTAAAAGCCAATAATGAAGAAACACTGGTTTAAACTGATCCTGTCTGGAAGGCTAAGTGAAAGCGCTTCTGAAAACTGGCCAAATGAAAATAAAAGCCAGAAAATGGATACTAAGGGCAGCAATGAGTACAAATTAGAAAGTTGTTCAGGGAGAGAGAAGGACAGACTGGAAGGCCAGACCTCATGGAGGTAAGAAAAATAAACAGATTTTTAAACAACATCCAAAACCAAGTGCAAAACAAAGCCCAGCACTGCTGCAGGAGCACTGGCCATGGCTGAGCACAAAGCACAGCATGGAGGCTCTGCACCCAGCCAGGACCCTGGAGCTGGATGCAGGAGCCCAGGCACACACAAGATCCTTGGAATATCACTGGCAGAGTTGCTAAAAAAAGGGCTGGGACTGGTGGAACCAAAGCAGACCCTTTCCAGCCCCTCTCCAACTGCAGCTTTGGGCTTTCTCTTTCTCTCAAACCTTACCCTTGGACAAGTTGAAAACGTAACTTTAAATAAAGGTTAATTAATCCAAGGAAAAGAAATCAGCAATGCCTGTTGGGAGTCTTCTTTGAAGAATTTTTTTCCAAGTATCTTTGATCTTTTCAAGAGAGCTCAGGTTTGTGCACCACAGGAGGACCTCTAGAAGAAATTAGTTTTGGCGACTCATGGAGCTGGAAGGGACAGCTCTGAGCCCACACTGAGCAGGAGCTCAGTCACCTCTCTGCCCTAGGCCCACCTGAGTTTACCTTTGTGCACAGGAAGGAAATCACTCTATGAAGAAAACAGGGCATCTCCCAGAGACTGGAGGAGTGTGAGACCTGGATCAGCCCAGCACCAAGGCGGCTGCTTCTCAGCTCTTGACACCAGTTCCTTCAAACCAGTTGGCCAAACAAGTAGGGGGCTATGATAAAGATATGGAAAGCCAAGGAAAGAAAGGACAAAGAAGTGATTTACTTCCATGCCTCTGGGGTAAGCCATGGACATCAAGCATAGGAAAACTCCCTTTGTCAGTTCATCCTCCTCCCTGCATCCTCAGGCCAGGAGCATCTCCAATAAAGAGAACACTGGCCTGACTCATCCTCTCCACTCCTGCTGGAGCACACACAGCCTCAGTCCATCACCACGACCTCCAGAGCTATCCAGGCAGTGGGGAAACTAGAACAGCCTCCTACTGGTCCCAGAGGGTGGAGGGACCACATGGACACCAGGACTAGGGGAACCAGGATGCCAGGGAGTGGGTGGATGCAGGGAGAGAAAAAGAACATGTGAAGGGGAAAGGACAATTCATCCAGAAGAGACCAGAGAAAAGACAGTATTAAGCAATTAACTGTGCTGGCAGGTCTGTAGGGAAAGCCTGGAAAAAGACATCTTTTCTTTTTCTCCTAGCCACTCTCCAAGTAAGACTTTTCTTGGCTACGTAAAGGGGCTGGTTTGGGATGACAGAATACAAAACCCAGAGGCATTGCACTTTCAAATGCCACTTTCCAACAAGCAGCACCTCTCCCCTTTCACAGAACCAAGCCCTGCCATTTTAAGTGGGACAAGTTCTGCCAAACACAGTGACAAGAGACCCACCACTCTGTACAAACATCTTTAGAGTCTTTCTCTGGTACACACAAGCACTGGGGCATCATCTAGGCAGAAAAGCAGAAGCTGCTTTTAACAGCCTCAGGAAAATCCTCTCCTCTTGCTTTGCTGCCAAGCACCAAGCAGGAGCATCACATCAACAGAGGTAATGTGGGCCAGTGACCTAAACTCTGGGGCCTGTGCCTCAGCTCTGCAGCTTTATGTACCCTTAATAGCTTCAGCTTAATCACTTCTGTGCCACAGCTAAAAGCAAAGACATTTCCTTGTTAGAGTGAAGCTCTGATAGGCAGCAAAGGCAGCAAAAAATCCCACCAGACCCTCTTGCCACACAAGGCAGCACTGAGAGGACCTTTCAGGTCATGAAGAATGTAAGAAAGGAAGGGAACAAACAGGGAATTTTTAAAATTCCTGGTGGCTTTGCTTGGTTAATTGTGAACAATCTTTGTGCAATACAACAATCCCCACTCCTGCTGCAGCCCTATCAGCCCAGGAGCCACCATCTCCCTAAATAACAAATCCAAAAATCCCCACTTGGAAGGCAGGTGTTTGTGGTATTGTCTCAGTGATGGGACAGCCCAATTCACTGCCTGCTGGTGGCACTGGATGAATCCTCCCTCAGCACCACACAGCTTCAGCTCTTGGCCCTCTTGATCCCTGAAAAGACATTTTCCTCCCAGCCTGTGAACAAGTATTAAATCAGCATTAAAAAGCTCAGCAGCATCTCTCTAAGAGAACACAAGGTTCCTCCATAATTCATCGGTGAACAACAGAATATTCACCTCTGCCGTAGCCCCATATTCTGTCTCCACATATCACATCTCTCCCTTATTTCTCCAGATCAGTCCAGCATACAGCATCACTGACAGGCAGGCAGGCATCTGCCACCCTGCTATCACTGGAGAGGGAAGAAGATCCAGTCTGAGATGGATATCGGCATAACAGGGAATTGTGGCAGGCAGCTGGGCCATCCATCCCTGCTCCTGATGGATGGTGGCTGCTCGTGTGCCACTGATAAAGCTGAATGCACCTAAACATCATCTCCAGCTTTGCACAGACTGTAACTGAGCTGGGCAGCAGCCACAAGCTGAAGTGATGGATGTGCTGACACCTGAAAGGCACTGACTGATGATGCCGGATACTCAACGTAAGGAGGAAGGAGCAGCTCCAAAAGGCTTTAAGCAGGTGAGAGTCACAGACTGGAATACAAATGTACAGCTTGCCTACAACAAGGTGTGTCTGAGTCACTTGCAGGCAGGTCAGGACAATGCTGTGACCAGGGAGCTGGATCTTGTCAGTGACCCACCACCCTCTGTGCTCACTGAGGGTTTGCCTATCAAAGTGAGCAAAAGAAAACACACCAGCTGCTGCTGCCAAGTGCACTATGACTGTATTTCTTACCACAGGCTTATTTTATCCCTAATCAGACCAAAAGCCTAAACACAGAGTGCCCAGTATCTCTTAGAAGCCCTGACAAACAACAAAAGATCTGCTCTCCATTTCTTTCCGAGCTCCCTGCTGTATCTCAGCTGTACAGCCCAGATTTGGATTGGCAGTGCCTCTCCCAGCCATGAACACAACGACCCTGAGCAGCCCCTGGGAGGTCACAGCAGGATGCTGGAGCTGGCCTGTGTGCAGGTTGCACACTTGCCTTGCTGTCACATGCTGGCACTTACCCCTCATGATTCAGTGTCCACAGCCTCAAACTTTACCCTATCCTTAGTCTTTCTACTCTTCCTTACAGGATACAGATGCTGTCACTGTAAGTTGGGAAGAAGCAGCACAGCTGCCAAGAGCACTCACCTCAGAACCTCAAGTGGGTGAGAACCCACCTCAGAACACGCCCAGCTCTCACCCAGGCTCCCTTCCTCCTCCTACCACAGCAATTCCCCATTAATATGGTTTCCAATGAGAACAGCTTTGCTGAGCAGCTGGGCTGCACCAGAGCAGAGCTCTAACAGCAGTATCGAAGTGACCATTAAAAAGTCAGCACTGCATAAAGAGCTGCTGTAGGAGCAGGGACACAAGGCCTCCACATCTGCATTTCAAACTAAGCATTTCCCACCCCTAGGGAGTAACTGTTGCTCCCCAAGATGCAGATGCTGTGGAAGAGGAGGGAGTATTTTGAATTTGCTTGCAGATGAGAATGTGCCAGTCACACTCAACCGCAGACTCCTGGCACAGTCACAGTACTGCAGGATGGGAGAGCTGGCACTCAAGTCACGTCCTGATTCCAAGAACTGGCTCCTTTCCCTCCCTGCCTCCCTTATTAAAGCATATGGCTGCTGTCAAAGAAGCTGCAGTCTCTCCAGAGTACTTTCTGGAGGTATCTTCTTACAAGCCACACACTAAGATTTAAGCTCCAGGTCACTTGGACCCACACAAAAGTCGAAACCCCAGGGATTTGCATCCCTGCATTGCTGCAGGCTCAACATCTTCATCACAACACTGAGCAGGGTATTCTGAACAACCCCTCTCTCTGCTCCCTGTCCTCCCCACAACAGCACATCACAGCAGTGGGAGTTACAATCAGCAGCCACTTTCATGAAGACTCTTGACCATGGGTAGCGTGGCACATCTCCAGAACAAGTCTGGTACCAGGGGAGCAGCTTCAAGATGGATGGCAGGAACAACTTCAGCCACCCAGACACTCCTCTGAAGGAAAGGAGGGCCATGGCCATCAGTTACCGCAGCTCTTAAAAAACGCTTTAAAGACAAAGGAAAACCCTGACAGGAGCAGGGAACACCAGTGCATTTAAGCTCCTTATAAAATTAAATCCTGCTTTCAATTATGCCAAAACACAATAGGAGATACATAATCTCCAGAAGTTTAAATCCTTAAAATACCATCAGCAAAGCTGCTGTGACTGATGAATTCCTGAAGGGCACATACAGCAAAGTCATTTGGCCACAGCCCTTCCTCTGAACAACCTGAAAGACCTTCTGCCTGTATCGTGACAAACAGGGGTCCCAGCCCTTTCACAGGAATACTCCAGGCAGGTGACTGCTAAAGGAGCCAAATGTTAGGACCAGGGTTACACTCAGCAGAGTGCTGGGGGATGGATGAGAAGGTGTTCAGCCATTCCAAGTTAATATGGTCCCTGGTTCCAGGGACTTTTTTCCCCCTTAGAAATAACCATGCTTTCAGATCTACTGCTCCAAAAGATTTCTCCCATATTACCAGCTAAGAAAGACTTATCTTACCTCAAACAACAGCTGTAGGGGAGAACATGCCTACCTCAGAATCTGAGATGGAGACACGATTGGACTCTATCGTTGGCCGCCTCATTATACGTGGTGATGGCCCTGTGGCATAAGGACCACAGCCCAGCGTGTTGCTAGAAGCCAAATAGCCTCCTGAGGATTTTTCCTGAAGAGACAACTTCCTACTTGATAAACCAGGTCTAGTTAGAGGTATCTTGGGAACATGCCTCAAATGAGTATCTTCTGACTGTTGGGAAGGCAGAAGTTCATTGATTCCCGCGTCACTGTTGACTCCATTTCTTTGGATGTCCTTTATGTTGTCAGAAAAGACTGTGTCATTTTCTTCAGCATTGTCCTCACCATTTTGGTCACTTCTGTCTGGGACAACAGACACGTCTATGGCTGCGACTCGCTCTGCCAGTTCGGTGTGTGTGTCCGTGCCTCCATCCACGGCACTTCCTGGAGAATCCCCCATCACTGTGTCCAGCTCGTGTAGTCTCAGACAGCCCCACAGAGAGCAGCAATTCTAGAGCTCACAGGCAGCATGTGGCACAGGGGAAAGGCTCCATGAAATACCTGAAAGTAAACATGAACAGAGGTAAACTCAGTAATGCTGTTCTCCCAGCACAAACATAACCCAGAGAGGCATCGCTGGCTTCTGCCAGCATACAAGCAGGTGAAGGTAAAACACTGTCAGGCTGTAAACAAGGTGCAAACTCTCAGACCTAAAGGCAAACCCAAGCATTGAGCTGGATAGGAAAAGAGATAAAATATGACATTTTATCTGATGTGCAACAAGTGACACAGCTAAAGAGAACTTCTGCCAGACTGACAGCCAACCAGGGCTTACAGTAACTGGGGAAGTGCAGTTTCCCAACAGCTGAGGGTGAAGGATTGAACTCTTGACCTCCTGAGTTCTTATTTATAGGATACAAGAGCTTCTGGCACGTATCCAAACCCAACGGGCATAACAACAACTCCAGAGCCATTTAGGGCTCCCCAGTAGTCTCTCTCTGTAACCCTGTAGGGCCTTAGAGAGTGTTACAGAACTGCCTGGAAGTCAAGCCATGCCTGATGACTTCCACACTGTTATTTGCAATGTAGTCAACAGCAAAGGCAGAATTTAAAAGCAAACCTGGTTTCAGGGTTGCCCCTGGCCCCTCACAGTTGCAGACTGGAGATCTGGCTGCCCACCGTGTACAAAAGCCATAATGAGTTGCAAATCAACAATGCTTAATGATTACAGCATGTGGGAATCAGCTTTTCCCTAGGAAAGGACCTAGTGAACACAAAAATGCAATACAGAGCTAAAACTGCTGCATAAAATCGCTGTTTCCTGGATGCTAATTTCAGTCTCAATTTAAAACAGATTTTTGTCTTCCCAGCACAGTCCAGAGCAGGAAATGATCCTCTGCAGCACATGGTTATCAACCCTTAATCACCTCTGAAGATGCAGTGCTGAATCATTTTATCCCTGTGCCCAGCTCCTGGGGATACTAGGAGAGAACTTAGCTTTACTCACATCCTGGCCTGCATCCAGTGAATTCCAGAGCAGGCTTAACCCTGAAGTATTGCAACCTTTGGTTCTCTGTATGCAAAGCAGGCTGTGCATAAAACCCCTGCAAGCCAGGTGACACTGGCATCTACATTTACATGGGGAAAGGGTGGAGATAAACCAGTCCAAAAAGCCTCACCTAGCAGCAGCTGGGAACACACACAACACCCTTGTCCAGGAGCAACAGGTTAAGCCAAGCTCAAAGCTGCTCAGAAATGCTCACTTAAACATACACCGAGCTCAAGCAACCTTTTCTATCAATAAGGAAACCAGATTAAGATCTGGATGGCAGGCTTCACCCCAGGCCATGTGCCAATCATAGGGCTACACCCTGGGCATTCAGTGTCTGTATTGGTTTTTCTGTGGCCAGGTTTTGGTGGCAGTGGGGGGGCTGAGGGAAAGGCTTCTTCGAGAAGCTGCTGGAAGTTTCCCCATGCCCAGGCTGGGCCCGCTGCTGGCCAAGGCCGGGCCAATCAGTGGTTGGCAGAACGCCTCTGTGATAACATATTTAAGAAGGAAGAAAAAAAAAGAAGTGGTTGAAAAATGAAGATGGCTGCTGGAGAGGAGCAGGGTGAGAGCCTGTGAGCAACAACGCAGACACCAAGGTCAGTGCAGAAGGAGGGGCAGGAGATGCTCCTGGCGCCGGAGCTGAGATCCAGCTGCAGCCCATGGTGCAGACCATGGTGAAGCAGCTGTGCCCCTGCAGCCCATGGAGGACCACAGGAGTGCAGAGATCCACCTGTAGCCCGTGGAGGAGCCACGCCGGAGCAGGTGGACGCTGGGGAAGGCTGTAGCCCGTGGGAGACCCAAAGTGAAGCTGGCAGGGGACTGTAGCCTGTGGGGAGAGGAGCCCACTTAGAGTAAGATTCTCCTGTTAGGATGCGTGGCTCGTGGGGCCCACGCTGGAGCAGCCTGTGCTTAAGAGACTACACCCTGTGGAATTTTCAACCATGCGGCAGCAGTCTGTGAAAGGCTGCTGCCCATGGGATGGACTCTCGCCGGAGCAGTTTGTGAGAGGAACTGTATCCTGTGAGGGGTGGGACCCCATGGAATGCGGCTGGAAGGACTCTTCTCCCCAAGCAGCGGCTGAGAACAGCAGCTGACCACAGCAACACCTCCCCCCCCACCTCGCCTTTTCCCTTGACCGCTGCGGGAGAATAGGTTGGATGTAAGAAGGAGGGGGTGGGGGGTAAAAGGTGTCTTTTAGTGTCTCACTCTTAGCTCTGATCTTGTTAGTAATAAATTTGATTATTATTCCCACATAGAGTCTTGTTTTGCCTGTGACGGTGATTAAGAAAGAATCTGCTGCAGTTGTTATCATGAATAGCGAAACCTCTCGTTATATTCTCTCTCTCCTCTATAGCTGGGCAAGGGGGAGTGAGAGACTGGCTGTAGTGGGCCCCTGGCACCCAGCCTGGGTTAAACCACTACAGAAAGGAAATATCCAAATCTAAGATATTCCTCCCCACATCCCACTACTCAGCTTCTTCTCTCGTTCTTCTGTCTCTCCTGCAGGCTTGTCTGGAACAAATTCACTGAAGTGTCACTCACTCAAAACATTAAATTGTAAAATGGGCTTTAAAAGCTTATATTAAAACTATATTTACACATTTCAACCCCAAAGCACAAATCCCTTTTGGAGCCATGGTGCAGGCACTGGGAGTGGCTCTCAACAGTAAGGGAAGGGGTGTAGGGTTTGGTCCTGCACACACTGCACAGCCAGGAAAGCACCAGCCACAACCCTGCTGTCAGCAGTCACTTGCAGGGCTGGGCTGTAGCTCTCCTTGCAGTCTGGTGTATCATGGAAATGATTTTAAATTAAGGGAAGGAGGGAGCAAAAATACTTCCACTATTTAATCCAACTTGCACAAAGGAGAAGGGGAAACCTCCAAATCTTCCCCGTGTTAAAAGCTTGGCTTTGCTCTTCTGCCTACAGAGAAACAAACCCAGTGCCTTTCCTTGCAGCAGCTTTGGCTCCTGGACAGTCACAGCTCACCTCATACCTAGGGAATATCCTAGGAATTATATTCCTAGGGAATATCAACCTGCAGCTGCTCACCCACCTGTAATGAGGTTTCCCCCATATGGGGAGTGAAGGAATAATCTGCCCAAGTTGCTGTGTGGCTGGATGGGAAAGCCCACAAATCACCCACCTCGACTGAACACTTGGGCATCTCATGCTGCTCAGCCAGCAGGAAAAAAAACACCCCAGAAGCACCAGGAAGAGCAGCCAAGCCCCAGGAAACAGCAGTGCCTGTGTCAGCCACCTGCACAGCTCCTCACCACTCAAACCAGGCACACAGGGTGTCACCCCCTCAAAAGCTAAAGCACAGCTATAACCCACAGCACAGGCTGCAAAATAAATCTTCAGCTAATTGACAACTTAAGTGGATAAACAGAAGAGAAACCCCATAAATCAGTTCATCTGATCAAAACAAACAGACTCATAGAGCATCACAATAACTCAGTGCTTCTAAAAGTAGCCTAAAAAATCCAGCAAGACTTAAAGGAAGATAATTGTTCATCTGTAGAGCTCGGCTTTGTTTCAGGTTCTGCCATTTTGAAGGATTCCTTTTCACTGCTAAACCCTCCAAAGCTGTGTTGGAAAGCAAAGATCTCTGAATAAGCAGATCAGTTACGCACAGATCAGGCTCACTTTGCATGAACTCGGTGAAAAAGGCAATTATCAGTTTCTGTGAGGCAAAATCAATGGTGCATTTGCAGTTTGTCAGGCTTGCTGGGATAGGGAATCCCAGCAAAACAGAGACTCCCTCACCACCTTCTCCCAGCTCCTGTGCAGCTTTAGGCCCAATGTTCTCCACGCTGATCCCCCACCACAATGAACACCTGCTGCAGATCAGAGGATTATGCTGCAGACACGAACCAAAGCTGCAAACAAGCTTATATGAGCAAAATTAATTTACTTACAGATATCTTATTTACCATTTTCCCCTGTAGCTATTCCTCTGCTGCAGGCAGACTGCCACTTCAACCGTGTTTTTCACAATATATTTATCAAATGGCTGCACATGTTTCCCAGAAAGGCATTGAGCAGAGCATGGCACAAAAAATCCTTTTGAAAGGAGTGTGATTCCAGAGAAGATCTCTCTGTATTTTACAGGGGAGTGGGAGATTAGTTTTGCTTCTCAATAAAGTATTTCAAAGCATTGTTTGAAAAATAAAAAAATGTAAATCTAGTTTACTGCCTGGTTCATCACTCTGACTAACTAGAAACATTTATATGAGAAAAGATGAAGGGGTTAAAAGGCCCTGAATATCAGGAAATCCAGCTTCATTTCCCTATTTTCTACAGGCTATCCAGAGAAGTGACTTCACAGCTTCATCTCTCACAATTCCGAGGTGGAGAGGAAGGATGCTGCCCACAGCCCAGCTCATCCTGCTTTTCCTTTGTGTCCCTGAGAACACATCTGCCCTAAGCTGAGGCAGCAAGGGCCATTGCAGTAAAATAATCACAGTGAATAGTAACTCTAATTTGCATAGAAAGAAAGCATTTAAGCAGCAGTTCTGCTGCTGCTCATTCAGAGACTTCAAATGCTCCTGGTTGGCACCCTCTGTGCCAGCCTGGGAACTGGCAGGGATGTCACACTGAAACCTTGCCTGCAGGCACATCCATCAGGTGCCTCCTGACCACACAAGACCCATAGGCACTCTCACAGTCTGAGATCCCAAAGATCACAGCAGGAATCAGTTTGTGCTTTGCAATACACTGGCAAGGTCAGGAATCAGGCCAAGTTTTCTAAGCAGTGCAGTGATCCATGTACCAGGACAGGCTGCCTGCAGAGATGTCATCCCCATCACCAGCATCTGTCAACTCAGGTGAGACTTCCCCCCATTACCAGGAACTCCATCCTGCCTGGAGCAGAGCTGGAAGCACATCCAGCCCCATCCTGCATCACTCAGAACTTTGTGTTTCCTTCAGATGTTGCTGCCAGCAGCAGAGCCACGATGAAGAATATGCTCTGACTACTGTCAAGTGGCTGCAGCAACTCCCTTTAAGGAGAGAAGCAGCACATCCTGGGCTGGGCTGCCAAGTCCTGGACAGCTCCTCAAATCATATTTTAGAAATGTTAGGTCAGCAAATTTCTTCCAGAGCCTGAGCTGTCTCCCCACACCAAGCAATACAGCCCAGGGGTATTTCCATCCCAGAGTCTCTCCTGTGCTCCTGTTCTGCACTTGGGTCTGCAGGACTTCCTCAAACACTGTTAGCCTGCTATCACAAAATGAGGGAGGTAACCCCACATCCTCCACCCTGACCCCATCAACACTTTATATATGGGGTAGGCACTTGCCCAAAGCCCAGCCAGCTCAGTCTAACACCTTTGGTTTGGAGAAGCTTAAGGGAGACTTGGTCCCACAGCCATGACCAGAGCAACATCTGAGCTGCCATAAACCCCACAAGTGGTTTGCAACATGTGGCTCTGAGGCAAAGTCAGTTATGGGTCTCATTGCTGTGGTGGGACAGCAGGCAGAGGGTTCATTTTTCCTGCAGCAATTCAATTCATAGCACGTTAACATGGTTAGACACTGGAATGAGTTGCCCACAGAGGTTGTGGACACCCCAAACACTGGTAGTGTTCAAAGCCAGGTTGGATAAGGCCTTGAGAAACCTGGTGTAATGGAAGGTGTCCCTGCCCATAGCAGGGGGGTTGGAACTAGATGATCTTTAAGATCTGTTCCAACCCTTTAATACCCTATGATTCTGTATTTCAGCTCTGCCAGTCCCTGGCACACCGAGCAGGGCATCCAAATATGAGATTGCCTCCTGCCCATCTTCACTCACACTGCTGCTGTGAGGAGCCAAGCACTAGAGCTTCTTGGCATCTGTGAAAACCTCTTTCAGACACCACTGGCTAAAGCAAAGGATGACAAGAATTTGCAGCTCTGTGAAGCTGAAAAGAAGCAAATCCCTGCAGCCCTTGCAGAGATAATCCAGGCAGGTGTACACCAGTCTGACCATTTGGGATGTGCTCTCCCTGGGAGAGGCAGTAACAACTTCTAGTACTGATTCCTGACCAGAAGCAGAAGTCATTAACACAACCCAAATAATAAATAAGAACATACTGTTGGTGGGTTTTGCACACACACCATACATTTGCAGCTCACAAGGCTCTTGTTTCGGAGCACGGACAAGCACATCTCACTGAGAAAACACTAGAATCTGCTGCAATCATCCCAGTCCCATTCCCTCTTCTCTCCACAGCTCTTGGCAGTGAGCCTGGCTGTTGTGCCACAGCTGAAAATTTGCTATAAAACCAGGTGCCTTTGATGCCTCTTTGAAGGCTCCTTGCACAGCTTTGACAGTAACTGCTGAACGACAAAGAACAGCAGGGTTTGCAATTGAAGCACTATGTGAGAAACTCAAAAAGCAGGTTCAGGCCCCTGCTCCTGCCAGATTTTTTGAATGACAACAAACATCTCCATACCAAGGTCTGGAAAATGCATCATTCTACCTCCTCCTCCTTAGTCCTGAGCAAGACAAGATGCTTTCCAAAGGGATTTTGGGGCCCTTTCAGCCCTGGAGCCACAGACAATGAGCACCCCAAGCTGCACAACTCCATGCTTGTTCTGCTCTCCCTCTCTTCCCTGTGAGAGATCCTGTCTGAAGGCAGGATCTGGGGTTTGGGTCTGGTGAAATACTGATACTTCCATGTCCCTGGATGAAAGGTCGGGGTGCAGATGTGAGACAGAGGGGCTGAACTCAGCTGCAAGTTCCTGATATTCTCATGTTAAAAATATAAGTTACAGTCCTTCACACCATTGTTAAGAACAACTAAGAGCACATATTATATATGTTTTGAAACTAGCCAGGATGCTAAAACCAAATCTCCCATCTACCAGCCTACAGCATGAGAGATAACAACTACCTTGTGCACAGTCCCCAGCTTACAAAGTTTCACAAAAGATTTCCCAACTGCATTATATTTCATCCCTCCATGTTCTAATTATATGATTAAATACATTTGCATAATCAGATGCAATTACACTAATTGCATATATAAGCAATAATCAACCAAAAATTACTCTGAAGAAAAAAGTTTCTACTTAAGGAAATTCCTGTAACAAGAAAACACTGAGGATGCCAAGTCTTTCTAAGTGAGAGTGATATTAACATTAAACACTCCAGATAATGCTGGTGAAACTGGAGCCCTGACAGAGCATTATCTGACTGGGTGAAGCTCTGCTGGCACATTTTAACTATGTCTTCAGTGGGGACAGCACCAAAGAACTGAAGAGAAGTTGTGCTCCTTTGTACTCGAGCCCTGGCTACAAACGACTTTGATACATCACATTTGGCTGATGTGTTTTGTAGCAGAAGTTCAGACCTGTGCACATCAGACCCCAATGCTGGGCTATATTCCCTTGTGCTTTAATCTTTTAAAGCTGTTTATCAGTGTATGAGCCTCAGAGGTGGCTTAATTTTGCAAACTATAGTTGGGAAAGCACTGGGAATGGTCAGTGAGAGGCACTCAGCCCACGTCCCACAGGTTTTGCTTGCAATGGTGCAAAGTGCTGTGATTCACCATCTCTGCAACAGCCCACAAGTGAGCACAAACCAGCACAGCCCAACACCCAACTCCACACAGACTCTGAGGACAACCTGAGCTTGGATTATAACAAACCCCATTTGCCCTTGTGACAAGGGACACAGAAGCCTTGTAGGGGAAGGCCCCAGTCACTGTGTCAGCCTGATGTCAGCTCCTGACACTGCAGCAGGGAGGGGTGGGAGGATGGAGGAGCTTGATATGGGCAGAGAGCACCAAGCCTGGTCTTACTGGATGGTTTGCCTGACCTCCAAGTGACCCTAGGGAAAGCAATATGAGGGAATTAGGCATTGTTAATGCGTCCACAGAGCTTGGACAACATCTGAACCACTACTCAGTTTGATGTCAGAGGAAAGCAAAAACTCAAGAGACCCTGCTTCCAAAGCTGCTCTCAGCAGACACTGACTCAGACCTCAGAGCCTGCCTACTCCAACCTCCTCTTCCAGTACCCACCAAGAGAGCAGGAAACACCCCAAATGCAACATGCACAATGCACAGGGAAAGCTGGAAAACCATCCTTCTGACCACCACCTGTAAGAGCACAAGGTACAGCTTGAGATTGCACAGGTGGGCACAAACACCACCAGCTCACAGAGAGGTCCCGTGTAGGGTCAGTGCAGAATCTGTGCAGTGGAGGGAGCAGAATCCTGGGGCTGGAGCTGAGCAGGGAAGATGAGGAGGAGGAAGTGTCATGGTTGCTGTCACTTGCTGAGATGAGAGGCAGCATGATTCCCAGGAGAGGGGGCAGCCATGGCAGGGAACACAGTTTGCTGGAGGTGGATTTAAACAGTCAGTGAGGGGGTGCTTCAAAAATAACTGAGAATGTCAGATTGTATCAAAGTTGAAAGGCTTATATTGTTTGTAAAAACACTGGCAAGTAAGGCAGTAGCCAGAGCCAGTTGATTAATGAGCAAAATAACTACCTCAGAATTAGGGAGGCTTTAATATTTAGGATCTTCATTGCAATAATGATTTTCCAAATGTCTGTACCAAGGTGAGGTTAATGCCAGGTTAAAGGGAAAAAAAGGGTTTCAGTTGTGCTAAGGGAAAGGGATTCATCTCAGGTGAGCCATTTTCTGCTATAATCTGTAATGATACCTCAAAATTGCCACAAAAGATGATACAGACATGAAAAAAAAAAATCAAGTGGATCTGAACAGCCTATCAGTCTGTAAGGGTAAAGCCTAATATTCCAGAATGGCCAAATCCTCCCTGATCTCATAGGAGCAGAACTGGGTGCTCAAATAAAACCTGTCTCTAAGCCACTGAGTTGCCACCAGTGCCTTCAGGTGACTGCAGAGCAGGACACATCCCATCCAAATGGGACCAGGGCACAGCAAGCAGCCTATGCAAAGCATCTCTGTGGCATGGAGACAAAGAAAAGGGAATATAAGAGAAACAACTGAAAACAGAACACACAGCAATGAGTCCATGCACAGATTTGTGTGAGCAGGCACGGCACCAGGGACCTGTTCTCTGGTTTTAGTGCAAGGTCTGGTTTTGAAGCCTGGTAAGCTCAGGCTGCAGCAAAGGCTCCAGAACAATGGGGAAGCCTCCTAGCCAGGCAAACCAGCTCTCACACACCAATCTGTCAACCCTGAAGAAGAGAAATCAAGTGTTGGCAGAAGCTGATCCTGTGGGACTGCATCCTGCCTCCACAGCAGAGCCCATGACATACACTAGTAATTAAATAAATTAAGGAGGAGGGAAGGAGCCACCTGGAATCATGCACACAGGCTGCTGCTTCAGCAGCAGTCTCAGCCCAAGCTGCACATCAGCACCCAGCAGACAGTCCACACATTTCCAGGCCATCTCTTTCCTCCTCTCCAGTTTATTTATTTCACCAGCATATTTCTCAGTCCTGCCTGCCTCCTCCTCTGCACCCATTAGCACCTTTCATACCGACTGCCATGGCTCTCTCTGCTTTTCAGGTGCTCACAGATTCCCTCTTGCTGCACAGTACACAAGAATTCAATGACAGAAAGCAAAATACTGCAGAAAAATGCTGGTATAGTTTAGGAGCATCATAGTGGAATCTGGGAAAGGACACGTATAGATCATCAACACAGCAAAAGAATTCAGCATCAAATACCTTTGCCAGGCTCAGATCTCACAGCACAGACCAGCACCGAAGTTAGTGTTGTTCAAAAAGCATCCACAACAAACTGAACAAGCCACCAGGCAGAAAAAGTTCACATTTATTCATGTAAGTCTTAGAGGTTTATCTTTCTCACAGATAAGAAGAGAAAGCTTTCAGCTGCCTTTGAGAGATCTGGAGGTATTTCAGGAGAGGTATCAAGTTGCTTAGTTCTGTAAGCCAGCTACAGTGAAAAGTCTTTTCAGCATTTAAAAAAATTAATTTCTACCCATTCCAGGATTGTCAATCTAAAATAAAGGTGCACAGCACAAAACTCAGAAGGCTTTCTTCTTCCCAGAAGTTCAAATACAGGTAGAGATTTCTATTCAAGGTGATCTGTGGAGAGTTTTAACCAGGTGAATGATCCAAATGATCCCAACACCCATCTCTGAGTGTCCATGGGCTGAAGGTCTTCACCAACCCTACCAACCTGCAATTCACAGGCAAAAGGCAACGCACAGAACTACACAGGGCAAGGCAAAAAGCAGTGAACTCTGTGAGACAAGACAAATGGACTTCAAATTCAGAGCTCAAAGTATATGCTCTACTTCCCCATGGATAGCTCCCATCTTCTGATAATCCTCACATCTTTAGAAACCCCAGGACTTGAAAACATGTCCTCAGTTAACCTGCGCGATATCAAAGGTGGCAGCAGAGAGGCTCAGTACAGAGGGAACGGCTCCAGGGGATGAGCAACTGATCCCACAGGAGTCAGAACCAGGCACCCCGCCCCTACAATTACCCTTGTCCAAGCGCACACAACCCCCACTGCTTGGAAATGTAAAGGGTAGCAGGCTTCCAACTTCCTTTGAAGCCTTAAGCTTTAGCTCTTTAAGCCAAAATGCACTTTCAAACCCCCAAGGTCAATGACTCGAGATTATCCGGGCAAAGGCTGCTGGGGAAAAAGATGTTCCTTTCAGTGTCTCCAATGCTCTCTGAAATTTAGGCTGATGACAATCTCAGAGTTTGTCAGAGCATGAAAAAGGCTTTACAGCACCAAAAAACAAACAGTAATGTTTCCAGGTGCAGCTTTACTTAGAAAACAAGTGTGAAAATGCCACTCTGGGGCATCCTAATTTCACCCCAGTGAGCAGGATGAAACTCAGCAGCCATGGCTGAGTGTCACACTGCCCTGGGACACTACAGCAGTGCCCCTGTTTTTGGGGCTCAGGACAAGTCCTGTGCATTGTACTCGATCAGCTGAACCCTCAATGAAGCATTAGAAATGATGCAAAGCCATGTCATTTCTGCAAAGCCACAAGGGCAGTAGGAAAAGGCAGATTTTTGGTCAAGTCAGATTTTCGGCCAAGTCAGCAGGTGCAGGAGCAGAACAGGAGATGTCCTGACAATTTTTGAAAGCAATACCAGGTTTAGTCCTGCTTCATGTGCCCCAGTGAGCAAACTGAGCTCGAGAGGAGCTGTCCCAGCTGAAGACACAGGGACAGAAGAGCCACAGCTGGTATCGATGGCAGCACACACAAAGCCACCTCCTTGGAGAACCAAAGCTCCTTCTCAGTCTCTGACCTGGGCTGTAGCAACTTCCTCCTGCTCACAGCAGGCAAAACTAAGGAGGAACACCTTGAAATCCCAAGAGCTGATAGAATCAATCAACCTGCACAGGATTTTTTGGGGGGGCTCCTTTGTTCCCTGCCCTGGACTCCACTGCAGATGACACCACTTCCAAATAAAACCCGAGTTTGGCAGTTTGCTGCCAAAATTTTCAAGGCAGGGGAAAGGTGAACACAGTTTAAGAGGAAAGGGAGGGGAGTAAATAGGATCTGTGCAGTTCAACAGCAAGCAAAGGCACGTGGAAAGATGGCATGTGGTCTGCAAATGTAGTTTGAGCATCACTCGTGCAGCCTGGCCTGTTTCATGCCCAGCAGGATAATGTAGGAGAGAGAGACTCTGAAGCCAACTGACTTACCTGGGCACTGGCAGCAATATCTGATCCCAACAGCTGTCCCATGTCCAGAGGGATATCCCTGTGGGACAGGTCAAGGTATCACTGGCAAATGAACAACACTGCTCTGGCTACTCAGATATCCTTCTCCAGTTGCCATGGGAAAAGAAATCAAAGAACAAGACTGGTAACGACGTGAAAAAAACTAAGCAAAGCATGCATTTAAAAGCCTTGCTGGCTGCCAGCCAGGGTGCTCAGCACCTTCCAGGTTGCATCTCAGAACAACTACTCTGTGTGCAGCCTCTGAGCTTCCCAACACACTGCTCCTCGGCCATGTCGGCTCTACTCCAGCAAAACACTTAAGCACATGGTTGAACTTTAACTGTGGTCTCAGGACGACAGAAGGGACAACATTCATGTGACAAAGCGTGAACAACACTGGAAATCTCATCCTCAGAAATGTGGAAATGCTCCTGTTAGTGTCTGGGTGAATATGTTTAACGTGTGTTTAAATGTTAGAGCTGCCCAGTTCACACTGGAGCCATCCCAGGGCTCCTTTCCCAGGAGAACAGGAGGAGGACAGTCATCTCCATTGCTTTCCTCATTGCTTGTTGGTGTCTGGGAGGCTCACACGCACTCTCATTTGGAAAGAGGTGCCAGAAACACCCAATATCATCAACCAGACTTGGAGCAGAAGCACAAATAAACCCACACAGGTAACTCACTGGAGGCAGCTTTGCTTGCAAGTGAATTAATCTCATCTGGAAGATTTTCTGGGCAGTACCCAAATCACTAACATTTGCCTTGATTATGACAATCATATTGTCATCATCCAGCTTAGCAAAAGCTATGCCTAAGCCAGCAGCAAAACCCCACATCACTCCCTGCACAACTCTCCCACTTCAGCTGCAGCCCAAGTCAGACACTGTGCCACTGAGCTCAACTGATCCACCAGGAACATGGTTACATCAAGAGCTGCCTAAATTATGTTGGTTGCAGGATGACTGCAAGATCAGAAAGCTGAAAGGTTAGAAAGAAAAACTCAAAACTTTTTCTTGCTATATAAAGCTTACAGGGGATTACAAAGGAATTTTTAATTGTTTCCCTGGGCTCTAAGATAGGTTATTCACTTGCTTACACATGTGCATGCTTCTGAGCAATCATAATTCAACTTTATCAATATTTTGGTAATGAAAAAATATAAGTACATATACATTAAAGTGGAGAACAGGAAGGTTTTATTTGCCTAGGAATGATGAGTTTTTCAGGGGGCAGCTTCCATCTAAGGAAACTTTCACGTACTGCTGGTGGCACAGGAGTCTGAGAACAAAGCTCAGACTTGCAGCTACCCACAACAGGGATTCAGTACAGTAAGCTGAGAATAAAGTCTGATCTGAAGCCTGAGATCACACTGTTAGCAAACAGTAAGTCTCACAGTGCTGTAGAATTCAGGAAAAGTTCCTGGGGTGCACCTTACTTGCAAGATAGAGCTGTTTCCATGTCTGGTAAATAAACCCATCGTGTTGTCGATGCTATTAAAAAACTGATCAAAAGCAGAGGTGGAACTTTCAGGCTCATCTCCACCCATCCCATTCTGGAAGTACCCAAATGAGAAGCACTTATTCTAAAAGTGACTAAGACATGACTCATGTGATGAGTAAGCACATTGGCTCATTCAATCCACAACTATATCCAAGTCATTTCACTACCTAAATCATTTATCCATTTTATACCATAAAGCAGCAGCACTTCAAGGCCAGGAAGGGGCTCTCATTTCCAACACCAATGTAATTGCTGCTGATCTTGCCGTGCTCAGACAGACAGCACAGCCAGGAAACCCTGTGCTGGAAGAGCAGACCAAAACCACATGGTGACTCTGCATTTACAGGGCTCTGAAAGTCACCTCTGGAGACACCTCCAACCTCGGCCAACACTTGAGTTAACCATGTACCAGCTGCTGGTGCAGCTCAGGCAAAGGCAAACACAAGCCCTGCTCCTGGCAGCAGGATGCCACCAGCTCTGGAGCCAGTGGGCTCCACACAGGCAGGTGCCACAACTGCAGCCAAATGCTTTTCAACATCCTCCTGTTACTCTTGCAAAAGCTCTTGTGTGAAGCTGCAAAAGCAGTAAGTTAAATCACTTATGGTACTGAAATATCTCTCCATTTTGGAGGAATAGGGGCATCTCACAAAATAAACACACTCACCTTCACAAACATCCTGTGGGATCCAGTCACGAGCAGGGAGAACAGATGTAATTCCCACGAATATTTCTTGACAATACCTTGATGTCTTTGAAATGTTAACTTAACATGCCCCTCTGCCTTCTTCCCAAAATTCTGGTGAGAACATCAGTGAGCAAGCCCAGTCCCTCACACCACTGTGCCCCATCAGGGCAGCCCCAAGCACAGCAGCAGAAATGCACCCAGCAAACATCCTGAAATACTGAGTCTGTTCAGCCTATTTTAAAGCCCAGTGCACAGCCTGTCTCCAGGGCTGCTGATTTATCTGTTTTCCATCAGCACAGCAACAAAAAATACACTCTAAGTGGAATAACTTCAAAGAACTAATTGAAGTTGTTTTGCACCAAACCATTGGCATCACACTATGGCCAGTGTCTTGATATTGCATTTCCATGGGTTTTATATTTTCTGAATCTTTCAAGAGACATCCAGGAGAACACAGCCAGGGTTTTCATTTAACTGACCAGCTGTGTGAGTGTCTACACAAAAAAAAGTAAAAGAGTAGATTTCTCACCAGGGAGTGACTTTGCCATTTGCCTGTGCTGGACTAAAGGCTGCCAAGACCCACTTGCTTTCCTCCATGGAGCTGATGCCACTCTGCCTTCATTATTCCCTTTGGCACCAAGGAAAGCTTTGCACCCCTTTGCACCAAATCCAGTGACCACAACTCCATCTCATGCAAACTGAGGTCTAATAACGGGACCTAGTCCCATAAACACAGTCAGGCTTGGCTCTACAGCTGTGCTGCAGTGTGGCACTGACCTTCCTTGGCTGAAATGTTAGACAGTGTCTGCCCATGCCTCTTGACCACTCTTCTACACTTCCCTTCCTTCCAAAAACTTCAAATTAACCACTGAAATGATCTACTGACTTGGAAAACAATCCACCTCTGGAAGCAGAAGGAAAGAAACCCCACAAAACAGGCTCGCCTGAGGATAAAGAGACTTACACACAAAGAAACAATTCAGAAAAACCTGGATGTTACCAAGTCGCAGAAGCAGCAGCTGCCAGCACTGAGGAAGAAGTATGAAAAGGCTGAAAACCTCCTCAAGGGCTCCTTACAGCTGCCTGCAGGTGCACTACAAGATTAGCACAGGATGAGATAGTTTTCAGCATCATTACAGCAAACACTGCTAAAGCTGCTCGTGGGTTGACACCCCTGAAAGGCTTGGATGGAGATCCTTGGACTGACAGCTCCGCTGTGACCACAGCACAGCTGCTCCCAGGATAGCACATGCACTTATACACACCTTCACAGACACATGTGCATACAAAATTAACCAAACAACTCCAATCCCACCAGCTCATCATCATTGCTCCCCATGACAATCGCATCCAAAACACCAACAAAGTCTCCAGGAGGGAGGAGAACCCGACAGCCTTCAAGAACAGTGCACAGCAGCTCCAGCACAAATCCACTTCACAGTGAGGCAAACACATCTCCTCTCTCTCACACTAAAGGCATTCTTCAAAATAAAATTACCAGATCTTCTGCTATGCTTCTAATGTCATGAGATGTGTCTGCTCCCTGCTGGGATAACTGCTCCGTGTGTCTGCCTCTGTCCAAGCTGGTCTCCCAACACTGATGAGGCAGCAAGGCTTCAGCAGCCACCTCCAGCTGTCCTGGCCATCACAGAAGGCACTTGTTGACTGCAGGAGGATTATAAACCAGTATTTGAATTTATGCCTCTGGCACTGGTGAAAAGGGAGACCAAAGACAGATAGATCCTCTCAGCAGACAAATAGCTGTACCTTGGGGAAAGAGAGAGGCAGGCAAGAAAGAGCTTACTGCTTTCCTTAATCCCTTTCTCTGAGAGTTCACTGCAGAGGCTTAAGGACGGTCTCACCCCTGGAAACACTCCCTCAGCTCTTTGCACCTGACCCACGGACAAGGCAGGTCTGCCCTCGGGGTAACTGGTAACACAAAGCTGCAGCTCTTTCCTGGCAGCTGAATTCAAAGGGGAAGGTGGGGAGCAAAGAAACAGTAGGAAAACATCCAAAGTAAAACACTTGATAAAGACCCACCAATTACAAGCCCCTGGTTCCAGGCTAAGGGTTTCACCCTACTCCAACTGGGAATCACTGGTGAGATTTCATCCACCCTCTGCTCTGTGACAGCACAAATCCCAGACAGGTTACACGTTTCGCATGGATTTCTCATCCCCTGGGAAAGTCTCCTTCCTACCTCACTGGAAGCATGTCAGTGAAGTCAGTAACAACACAACTCCTCAAGGATGGATCCCTGCACAGCCACCACTGTCCTGTCCCACAGCTGGCACTGGCTCTGCTCCATGGAGGAGCACTGACTGTGGCCAGCAACTTCACTGCCACTCTGTTTTTAAACAACCAGAGTTCTCTGAAGCCATTCACTCATATAAACATTTCAATGTCTGTTTAGGGAGCTCCATTTTTGCAAGCATTCACACATGAAGAGCAATCACTGAGTGCTTCAGTAAGAGCTGAAATGAAGAGAGAAGAAGCTTCTGCTATAAACAGTGGAATGTTTCTTGTATTTTGTGCCACGCAGCCTTTAAATCCTGTTACCTTTAACATCTGTATCTTCAATTTTAAATGTCGTTTCCCCATACTACTGCATTTTTCAGTATTCTTCAGAAAATCAAAGGCAGACAGAGCTGTGGTCTGCCCAGGGGAGACACTAGTCTGGATAAAAATTTGTACTCTTTTCCCTGTTTCCCCATCCTTCTCTCCTCCCCTTGCTGTACCTTGACTTTTAGACAGTAAGTTTCAGTCAGGGCCTGTCACTGACTCTGTCTTTGTACAACACCAGCACTATCTCCCAGTATGAACCATCAACAATAGAAATGCAAAATTCTGCTTCTACAGGGGCTGGCCCAAAACTTATGGGAAAGACATCTCTCTTCAATGTCACGTGGATCAGAGCCACAATACCAGCATGAGGAGAAAAGCATGATCTCTGCAAAGCTGACTATTTGGGGAATACAATCATGCAAAACCATGATCTTCCAGCAGAATGTCTTTTCACTTTCTAACAGAGAAAAAAAGTGTGTGCATACGTATATGTATGTTTTTATCAAGCGTTTTTGGCATAGGAAGCATTTTGATGCCATGGTGACGGGTGCTTCTTGCAAACCCTTCACATAATAGACACAGATAAACCTGAAGCCAATTAGGAAAGCAATGCTGCTGAGCTTACATGATCCACAGCTGCTCTGAAAGGGACAAAAATTTAACTATTATGAAAAAGATCAAAACAAAAACCCGGGTCCATTGTTAAACAGATTAATCACTCCTGGAAAGCTCATCAGGGATTGGGTTCAATCTCTGCTGCTGTTATAAGCATAAGGCCTGTACAGCAGTAACAAAAGAGTTGCCTAAGACCCATGCATTTACTTTGCAATGAGATTCTGCTTGAGCTCACAGCATTTAATAAACACACTCTTAATTAAGGGGACAGGGGCGAGAGGAAGGATTTGGCTGAAATTTACACTGCAACAAAAGAAAACTCTTGATGGCCCTTTTTATAAGGGTAGGACCACCAGTACGGGAGAGAACAGAAATCCAGTGCCAGCATCACTCCTCCTGTCCCAACAGTGTTTGGGCACGATGCTGTGGAGGGACCCAACCCATGTACAGCAAGAGCCAGTCCTTCCCCAGGGAGATGACAGCCATGTCAGGGAGAGAGGGGAGCTAGGGATGACTGTATGCAAAGCGAGGAAAACCATACTGTGTTGGCAGGAGAGAGTCTGGAGCTGATGGGGCATCAACCAGCTCAGGGCTGGGCAGAGGCAACAAGCTACAGCTGGACTTAGGGCAGGAAGGCTCCTGTTCACAGTGCAGCAACGGTACAGACAAAGAAAACAAGCCACATCACGAGCCCAGAGTTGTTCCCTGCAGCTGCAGGGACTGGATGGGCACCTCATGTGCCGCTGGCTCCCAGGAGAGGCGGCAGTGATGTGCTGTGGGAAATGGGTTAATGGCATCTAAAGAGAGGAGTCTCTGCGGGAGAACTGACAGGTAAATGGAGCTTGGGGATGACACGCTGCTGAGGAACAGCATCCTGCCCCCCTCCTTGGGCGTCAGTCATGCCTTCCCCAAAAATCCCCAAATTAGAATTAAATACAACGCTGCCGCCTCTGCACCAAAAGTTATTCATTCCATAAAAAGCATTTTCCCACATCTCTCTTATGACTCTTCCATTCCTCTCTAGGCCCCCTCACTCCTCTCCCGCAGAGGAGTCATTTGATGAAGGAACTTTTCTGATTGCAGCATTCTGCAAACTTTTTTTTTTTGGCAGAAGGGTTAAATGAGCACATCTCTACAGGGATGGCTGATGCCAGAGGACAGGGCAAACCTCCAGTTACACTGGTGACAGCAAGGGAAAAGGGACTCTTCCCATTGCAACTGAGCATCACATCTAGTTTGCTGAAGGCAGAGGGAGTCCCACCACCCCTTCCAATGTGATTTTATCATATCCTTCTTCAAGATGTGCAGCTTAGAACTATTTAAGTATCTCAACACATGCCTGGTACTCTAACTCTTGTTAAAGCTAAGCAAATGCTCAAGAGCACATATTGCTTAAGGAGCACTGTTGGATGGGGTCTGTGCTTTGCTCACACGTGGGTTTCACATGAATTTAAGAAGTTTTCCAGGCCCAGCTCAGGAGCCTGGGCAGGAATAGAGATGGTGGTGAATGGTTTTACATGCAGCAACATCTAACAACGGGCCCAGGGAGCACCTGGAGCAGGCAGGTTGCTGCTGAGTGTACTCTGAGAGCCCATGGATTTAGAACCAGTTGCACGTCTGGGACAAGTAAGAGTCCCTTCTTTTTTCAAGCAATTACTGTGTTTCTTTATGGCTAGTCTAGAAGAGGACTCACCACTGTATAAGCAGTGAAGAAGCAGGGTAGCTTCCTGAGTGTCATCACTTCAGAGTCAGTCCCACCTTTCTGCTCCACTATAAACTAGGGACAGCAACTCCTCAAGGTGGGGCTGGAAGGACTGAGCCATCCCTGAGCCTCTCACAGATACTTGCAGCTCTCGTTCACTTCCACTGATGCTTGCACCACGTGCCACGTTGTCACCTTCCACTTCTCAAACTCCCAACATCCACAAGTCAACTGTAGCACCTGCATCTCCTGCCATGTTTAAGTGGGACAAATGCCACTGGATACTCTGCTGGAGCACTGCTTGGTGAAGAGTGTACCAAGAGTTTCAAGTGGTAATTCATCATCACCTACAATAATAAATAATACACCTACTTTCAAGTGTTTGCTCATTTCCTGTCTCCCATAAATAACTAACCAGTAAAGCACACTTTGAACAGTGAGATTTGTATCTTTTCCATTCTCAGCTACCTCTGTGCTATTTACTTAAAACACAAAATTCTATAGGAGAAAGACAGGTTGAAAGGCAACAGAATTCTGGAAGTAGTCTGAGCACTCAAATGTGCTCTGAACAATAAATATTTAATACAAGTGTTTCAACTTTTCTCAATCTTACCTTATTTTATGGACACCTGTTTTAATCCCTGCAATCAGTCGGGCTGCTGCTCTACAGCTCTCATCAGCAAACATCACATGTGATATTCACTGGTCAGGCTGCACTCCTGCCAGGGCAGAGCTTGGGAATGTCACATCATGGGAATCACCACCAAAGTAAAATCCTGGCCTCAAAAACACAGCCCAAGCAGCCCTCACTGAAGTACAGGAGCTTTGCTTTTAATGTAGATGGAGTTTCTAGTTCAGGCTTTTGAAAGAAAGTGTCATGTTCAAAACAATAAAAAACCCCAGTGCAAATCTCCCTCAGAATAGGAAACCAGAGTCGTCAAAACAGCTGGAATGCACTCCACAGTCTTCAGTATTTGCTTAAAGGGGCTGGAAAAGGTCAGTGTCATTTGGCTCTTAGCAAGGTTTAAATGAGTTTCAGCCCTTTGGTGGAGGAGATGGCCAGTCTGACAGGGGTTAATTTACAATATTGAGCCCCAGAGCCCTGCAAGACACCCCAGCACAGGCTGTCCTCCCAGGGAAGCTCCTCGGGGGACACCTGTCCCATGCTGGCTCTGCACCACCTCCAGCCTCCTCCACCACAGCCTGGGGACACTGCCATAACCTCCCTGTCCCACCAGGGCCGAACACACTTTTAAGCTACATATTTAGAAGGAAGGTGCAAAAAACCCTACCTTAACATTCCAGTTGGTACCTAATCCCTTAAACTGTCGTGGAGAGGTGCTTTTCATTTCCAAAGAGAAGCGAGTTAATGTTCTCGCCAGCGCTGTTAATCAGAGCAGCAAAGCCTCTTTTCATCGCGCAGGGCCCAGGTGACTGTTTCCAAGGGATTAGCTGTTACCACATTTAGTTCAGTAAAGGGTTTATCTCAGCCATGTTCACAAAGGCCGACTATGAAGACATTTGCCAGCCGAATTCCCGGGGACTGACACCTCCAGCAGCCGCAGGGCTCGCAGCACACCCGGGAAAGGCATTGAATGGCAATTGGTAGGAGCAGGGAGTTTTTCACCCATCTCCAGGGCAAGACACAGCTCTTTTTGAGGGATACAGCCACCACCAGCTGCCAGCTGAGGGACAAGAGGAGGATGAGGGAGCTGGGGGCAGGTGAGGGAAGGTTTTCAAAGCCCCACTAGGGCAGGTACAAATCTCTCAGCAATCAGCGCTATGGTCACAGCAGCTGCCAAAAGGGACACGTGGTTGTCAAACCCATGGAATGTATTCCAGAGAGCCACTGAAAATTGCACGGGGGTGAAACCACTGGACTTGTGCCACTCAGTTTAATCTGGAGCTCAGTCAGGCTCTGCCAAGCAGTGTGAGCCAGGCACAGGGCTAGAGACACTGGTGTATGCAGTCACCCTGAAGGTTTCACCACCAGTCAGTCATCCAGGGTCTTCTCAAACCAGACAGACTTTGCAGCTGATGAAGAAGAATCACAACCTAAAATTCTAGATTTTGTGCACCACTGGTTCCCTCTGGCATCAATCAAACATTTCAATTCCTTACTGCTCCAACCCCTTGAGCAACAACTCAGGTTCATGTTAGTGCCAAGCACAAACATTGAAGCTTTGGTACTGCTTCCTAAACTCTTCAGCAGACCAGAGGGAAATTAGTATTTTCCCTCTTGCTTATCTGGGGTGGGGCTGGAAAGACTTACAAAGCCCTGGGCACCCAAGGATAATAAATTCCACCCTGCCTACCCTGCTCCCTGAGCCTCACAGGAGCTCTGCTGGCATCTCACACCAGCACTCACTGCCTGCCCTGTGCCACCACGGCTGCCTGTGCCCCAGAGAGAGCTTTTCCAACACCACTGTCAAGTGGCTGAATGAAGAAATATCAGAAAAGAGGGCTGGAAGCAGAATGCCTCAAGATTTCAGTGAGCAGGACAGCACTGGGCACTTGAAGGAATGGCAAAGGCAGTTTTCACAAATGGAGGAGGGAAATAAAGGAGAAACGAGACTGAAGATTGGAAACAATTTCCTAGTGTTTGGCACACTCTAAAATTAGTGCTGTAATAGATCTCATCAGCCAGCATTTATTTTCCATTCTAAAGACAAGAATTCAAATAAGCTGCAGCAAGAGAAGCACTTGCTGAGCTGAACAGCCAAACTCTAACTCAGGCAGCAAAGCAAACCTGGGGGTTCCATTCCTGCTGGATCTTGCTCAGGATTCTTGTAAGTGATAACTCGAGTGGAGACCTGTTTTGTTTGACCATATTAAAATCCCACAATTACAGAGGTGACAGAGCCTCTGGAGCAGGAGTGACCAAGCTGCCCATGACAGAGTTGCTCCAGGGATTTGCTGTGTTGATACAACTGTATGAGACAACTGAGAGAATCCTGAAGTTACTCTGCCTGGACAGGACCTGAGGCCACAGGTTACACACCAAGCTTTGGGAAACCCCTGCTGTTAACTGTCCTCCTGATGGCTCTCACTCGTGCTATCCCTAAGGAACAAGCTCTGCTCACCTGGGTCGTGCCTGGGCAGGGAGTGCCCAACAGCTCCAACATTTTGCTGTGACTACCCAGGGCCAGCCCTTACTCAGCTGGGTTAAAACTCTGTCCCTAAAACTCATACATGGGTCACCAGATCCCAGGAGGATGTGCTGGCACACATCAGCACCCCACTTGTGCCGATCTCCACGTCTTGGGGACCAGATCCACAAAGCTCTGGCACAAACAAAGGCTTTTAATTAGAAAAGCAAAGCAGCAGATCACTACAGGCTTGATCCTGCAACTCCCCCAGTTACACTCCTTCCTTCAAGCACGCACATCCATGTGAAGGTATGGAACACACCACGGGGCAGGGGAGCACAGCACTGCCTGGGGAGCTCTGGAAAGGCCCCCAGACTCATCCAGGGAGCACTGATGTGACCCAACCTCTGCTCTTTCAAAGTTTAAGAACAAATCCCTGATGGCAGAGGAGAACTGTCAGCATCACTCAGCTATGAGGTGCCAGGGATATTTCAGGCAGTCAGATATTCCCATGCAGAAACCCAGAAAAAGTCACCTCCTCACTCCCCCAGCTGCCTCTCTTTGCATTACTGCTGACATGGATGTGACTCACTAGAGTTGGGTTTATATTAAACTCCTGAAACAGATCATTTGGCTGTTATGTAAATCCAGTAAATGTTAAAACACTAGAATAAATTACTCAGAATAAATTACTTATTATTTATGGTAATAAATTACCACAGCCAGCTCTCCAGAGATATCCAAGAGAGTTATTTTTCTCTTAAAAGGGAGAGGTGGCAAGAAATGCAGGGGAAATAATAATAATAATATTCATAATATTATTATTAATAATAAAATCACAGCAGCCTTTCAGCACAGGGAGAGCTGTGTCAGTGGCTGCAGTGTCTCCCCCAGTGCTGCTCCCAGGGTCCTGCCCAGCTATTTACAGCCAAATCCCCCAACTCTGTTCTGCACAGGTGAAGTTATGCAGCATCACCTGCACAAGACACAAATTCTGTGGCAAAAGTGGCTCCTTTACTATGCCACATGAAACAGCAATGTGGCCTCAGGGGAGGTCAGTAGGATAGTATTGATGCTGGGCTTAAGGCTTCCTCCATATCACGCTTTAAAGTAAAACAAGCCCCAAAATAGGGGCATGAATGTGCTACTTCCCATCCTGTACTGGGAAGGAAGATCTGCTCTAGGAGCTGCTCCTCTCCCGTGGAGCAGAGGGAATGTGCCACCCAAAGAACAGTCTCCTGCTCACAGTGACATCAGCAAGCCAGCACATGAACAGATTTTAAAATTTGCAAACACAAGTGTTTTTACCAGAAACCTGATTCCAGGTTTATAAACAGAATACAGGCCAAAGAATTAGTCAGAAAAATTATCTGGCAAATAATCTGCAAGAATAAGCAAAACCAGAGTATATCACCATCTGCTCACAGATACCTCCTAAGGCAGAAATGAGGAGCCTTCAAATTAAACCCTTTGCTGATAACCAAGCCATTACACTCAACATGCTCCTGTAGCTACATTAGCAATCAAAAAGGAAGTGGTAGAGATTAGGACCCCAAATTTTAGTTGTAATGTAAAGTAATTTATCTGAGCTGCCACTTGCACAGGCCACATGGCTGAACCCCAAGCCTCCCACTCAGCTTCAGGGGCTGCCCCAACTGCCTTGTTCCTCTTCATATTCAAGAGTATGTGGGTCACTACAAATGAGTCCCTCAGGGATTTTCACACTCCTGGGCACATCTGGACAGGCACATCTGGACAGAGGACAATGACCAGCCCAGCCTGTGCACTGGCAGAGCACCAGCTCCATTTCCAGCTGCCCTAGAGATGAGGCTGCAGAGCAATGTAGTCACAGCACTGAAATGAAGCAAAAGAGATCTTTGAGCTCTGTTGAATTAAATATAGTCTGGGAAAGTCTCTGCTTTTGTTAAACACTGCCTCAAAAGAAAGGGCTGAGTAATCCACCAATGGGGGAAAATACACTCTTTAGCTACAAGGTGTTATTATTATAGGCTTAATATCAAAATGGCTTGTTCAGCTTATTAGAGTGGAGTGAACACTCCCAGCCTTGGCAAGACTCGGATATTACAGCTCTGCTTTACACACCTACATGAGCACTTGAGGTTTGTATGGAGGGGAGTCTCCCTTCTGGAGAGGCAAGGCATTGATTTGTACCAGATCCCATGGCCCAGGAAAACAGGTTAGAGAGATGACAGAAGAGTGTGTGTGCTGGAATGGGCACCAACAGGGATGGGACCCTGTGCTAAAGGCCAATAAAACCAGTGGTGGGAATCAGTCTCCTTTACTGGGGCCAGTAGCATTAATGAGTGGCTGCAGGAGCTCCAGGCATGGACAGCACAAGCACACACACCAGGGAAACACTGCCCAGTGTCCTGAACACTGAGGGTACCTTGACCAGCAGGAGTAGCCCAAGGTTAAGCAGCATGGAAGGTGCAGAACAGAGTGGTCACTTACCAACAGGTTGGTAAAAGGTTTTGGGGCAGAGGGTTAAGCACTATTACAGCTTCTGAGTATGCCCTTGGGGAATCCAGCCCACACCAAGCAGCCCTGGATTGCTCTGTGCCAAGGCATTGCTGCCTCCAGCACACACTCACCTGCCTGCAGGTGCTGCCAGCCTCAAGCTGACCCCCATCTCAAACACCTAAGCCATTCCAAATAATAATTGTAACAATCTGAGACTCCCAAGAAACCATGACATTTAAGACTCTTCTTTTGAGTATTTGGTGAAGAAGCTCTTACTTCCCAAGTTGAAAAACAAACTCTTTGTCTTTTATTTGCTTAATTAAGTGTGTTCATTGTATTCAGATCTCATTTTTTGTGCATAATGTTTTGCCCATCTGTTTGATTAAAAAAAGAACCCAACTACCCAGCTTCATTAAGCTAATTAGATGCATTCAGCCATTGGTTAATATTCTGGAGTACTTTACAATTATTCTCCCCAGTTATTAAATCTCCTCTGAGGATTTTATTTTCTGTACTACACTCTTTATTAGCACTCAAGTCAGACTGCATTTGCCCACTCCTTACCCACATACAAACATCTCATTGATTCCTTCAATGCTGTGTGATCCAGGACATGAAGAGAAATTTGTGCCTTGATCTGACACTTTTCAGCTCACCCTGACCTCAAAACACAGCACGTTCCTCCCTCTGTGCAGGAAGGTTCAACACCACCTGTCCAGGCACCGTGAGAAGATGATGAAGTGTTAAAGAGAACACCACAAATTCTGGGTTCTGGGGAGCTGTGTCCAGCTGTAGAATTTATTAAGTCACCATCTCTTGGTTATGAGCAGAACTAGCAACACCCATCCCATGTGGTGTCAGAGAAGATAAACCCCACACACACACATCCACTGCCCCAAGCAGACCCCAAAGTCAGGAGGAAGCCAACACAAACACTGCACAGTGCTACAGGGCAAGAAGGAAGGGCAAGGGAAGAAACTGCCCTCTTCTACATGTTTCTGCAACCCCAGCCTAACCTCTATGATTTGGATTTAGAGACAACAATAAGTATTCATTCTCTTGGTATAAAATGTGGTTACACTTGCAAGAAATCACTTGGTAGTGACTGAACTAAAGGAGGAAGAGGTTGATGAAGCTGCCATTTGACACGGGCTGACCTGGGGCCCAAGGAGAACCTTAATGACTTTTCCTTCAGGCCAGCCTGTTCTCCTTGGTTCACACTGTAATTAACTTCCTCTTTTTGGCATCCAGGCAGAGAGCCTAGACCACACTTGAAAAATTGGCCAGGTCATGTCAAGTTTTCAATAGCCTGGCAACAGCACCAATAATAGAGAGCTCACTGCCCCAGTGTGCTTAATGCTGTAAGACACACTGAAAGGCAAGCTTAGAATCAAAGCAGGATTTAAAAAGAGAGCTTAAAAGTTGTAGTTTAGCTTGGCAGGCAGGTAAACATCACACAGCTGCTTGCTCAGCCCCCTCTCCAGGAATGAGTGAGAGAGTTGGGGAAGGGAAAAAAACAGTAATATTTGTGGGTTGAGATAAGAGCAGTTTAATAGGACAGAAAAAGGATATACATAACAATAACTAAAATAATTAAAATACATAAAACAAGTGATGCACAGTTCTATTGCTCAGTCCTGCTGACTGATGGCCAGCCAGTTTTTTCTCCAGCTGATACACTGCAGGCAAGGTGGGATAATGAGCTTCCCAGCTTTTGTGAAATCTTATTCCAGCTATAGTGAAGAGCCAGCAGCTCTGCAGCCCTCCAGAGATGGGGGGAAAGTGTAACTAGGCTTCATCCCTGACAAGCTCTGCCTTCCTGAGACATGGCCTTCCCCTGGGGAGACAGTCACAATGAAAGGGAGTCAAAACCCAAGGGCTGGGTTTGAGGTCCTAGGAAACACAAGCAGGCTGGTCTTCTGCACCCTCCCATCACCAGCACCATTTCTTTATCTTGGCCTTAAGGGGAAATTATAATTTTCAAGGACTAACTCAGGCTGTTTTTAAAGTGCCACAAGGGATAGGTGAGCTCTGCTGCACATGCCAGCAGCTATGCCCAAATAAAGGGGCAAACAGGGTTGGGAAATTAATGGCATTAGTCCAAGTTGAGAGCACTGCAGAAGGGCCACCTACCCTGAAATTTGCTCCTCTTACTCCCAAACGTTTTGTTTCATTTCCCTTAAGATTATGTCTGCAGCTAAATGAACATATTGCAGCAGAAATTTTACTCTTAATTTGTCCCTTGGGTGTTTTGCTGACCCTACCAAGAACTATATTTAAATGTGTAATTTCCTGGCTAGACTCATTTACAGTCCCTTCCCCCTTGGCTGCCTGTGCAAGCCTGGTCCAGAATCCAATTAGTTACTACCACCCTCTAAATCAAAGGAATTAAACTCAAACAAGAAAAATAAAATTAAGAATTTTAATTACATCATTCTTATTATATGCATACTTACAATTCCCATGCTCACTGGGAGGTGGACTGGAAAGGCCAGTAAATTGACACATTTCCAACCAGACAAAATCATAGCCAGAACAACTAATTTGACAGAAGAAAAACCCTACCCACCCCAATCACCAGAGCAGGTTTCCTTTAATACACTGCAGAGATGGATGCAGGACCTGCCTGGCACCAGGGAATGAGCAGCTGCCTCCCAGCACCTGTGAGAGGCAGGGCAAGCCCAAAGGCTTCCAGCTTCACACATGAAGGAGCAGCTGCAGTTCATCTGGTTTTAATGTGAGGAACCTCCTTTCAGCACCATCACCCCCTGGATGCTTGGCAGTTGTTCCCATTGCAGCTTCCAGAGGAGGCCAAAGTAAAGGAACTGGTTTGCTTTGGAGAGTCTGCTGTGTCACACTTACTCCCCAACCAGCTCCAGCTTGTCACAGTGATTTCCAACTGCAGCAGCTGCACAGTGTTCCCAACAGTCCTGTGCACAGGAACAAGGCAAGGAGGATGTGGATTCCCAAGGCCATTACAGCCCAGGTCTTCAGCATGACAGAGGGGGGTTTCACTCCTTTCCCTATCACATCCTTTAAGGTTCCAGGTTTTGCAGGTCAGGTTCCCAACTGAATGGTGTTCAGATTTAACAGTGACCTCAGAGGATCTTCAGAGCCCTCTCTGGGCAGGCTTCTCCACACCCTCTCCTGCTCCCAGCCTGTGCTCCAGCTCCTGGAGCTGCTCAGCTGATCCCCACAAAGCCTTTGGCTCTGCTGAATCTCCACAGGACTGTCCAGCAGGGGATGGAGCTGCAGGGCAGGAAGAACCAGGCTCTGTGAGGTTGGAAGCTATCAGGAAAGCTAAAGTGTCATTTGACTCAGAATTCCCAACTGCCAGCACTGCTCAGCTCAGGAGATACCAGGGCCACAAACAGGTTCAGAGGAGGTCAAGGACTTTGAAATAGTCAAGTTGCTGTTGGAAATGGAAGATCTCAATGTCAGCAAGAGAGACTAAGATGACTTTGCTTCAAGGTATTAATTGCCCAGATACAAACGAGCTGCTTTCAGCTGCCAGCAGGTGCTCAGTCCATCCCAAACTCGTACCTGCTCCTGAAAAACACAGGGGCTTTACTTAGAACCCTCACTAGCCACATCTGCCACGAAATCAGGTTACTGCAGAAATTCCACATATGAAATAAACTTTTATGACAGTGTTGGACAGCTCAGCCTTCTGGGAAGTGGAGCAGGAAGGGCTTAGTCTGAGTCAAGGACTTCTTGGCAAGAAAGTAGAACAAGAACTGCAGAGGGACATGACAGTGGAAGGAACAGCTTCAGGAATGCTCAATTCAGTACACAACTGCATGGTGGGACAGGGATTTTCTACAGGAAGGAGCACTGCCAAAACAAATGTATTAAAGCACAATGATGATCTTCCTCCCCAATCCCACGTCCTTCCTTTAGAGGGGAACAGACAGACATGGACAGAGCTGTCAGACATTTTTGCAGAAAGCCATCAGATAGGAAAAGCAAATTCCCCAGGAGATGAAAACTATGAGCCATCTTCCCCTTCTTTTGCATGCAGTGACACTGACAACTTGCAAAGACAGTCAGCAGGGCTCCCTCACATACTAGAAACCCGTTTGGTGGTGAAGTGTCAGCACATTTCTAGGTTAATAAAGGGGCATGGGAGGAGAGTGGGAAGGAAGGAGACTGATTGTCTTAGACAAAGAGATTGGAATGGATTTCACAGCAGGAGAAGGTTTCAGGGTAAGGAAAAATTTATTCATACCTAAACAGCATGGAATATTAAAGACTCTTGGTTTTCTTTCCTCCACAAGACCTTAGTGGAATGAGACTGTCAGCACTTTGCAGAAACCACAAAACAACCTCAATAAATCCAGGTGGTTTTATCCAGCTCACAGCAAAAACTCAAAAATACCTTGGCATTGCAGCCATGGCATTAGTAGGAGGCTGGTGCATCCACTGCAAGCAGGAAACAGGGGTGAGCAGCCTCAGCCCCAAGGGTAGTGAGGGCCAGGGACATCTTGGGATGAAGGAAGGGGGCTTCTCCAGGGATGCTGGGCAGGCACTGAACCAAAGGCAGCCCAGCAACATGCTGCTCTGGAGTCCTATCAGACATCACTTTAGCAAACAAAGTGCTCTCTGCATCCCCAGAGCAGCTGCCAGTTTTTGACTCAGAGCTGGGGTTTTTTTTTCCATTGCTGTGGCATTTCAGACACTGTTATCACCTGAGCCTGATGCTGCACAGAGAAAATGCTGGTCCCAGCTGTGAAGTTTGTGCTCTTAACACAAGAAACAATGAGGAAAGCAGGCAGATATTTGGAGGAGAATCAGGAAGCTGTACTGGTTTTGCTCATTCATTCCTTTGGGGGCTGAGAGGATGTGCCACAGAACAACCAATTCCCACATGTGGGATATAATCTCATATTGCCCTCTTGCATCTGTGAAAATCATTCTGGACAGCAGACACATACAGTAGCATTCAGGTGGAACACAGACACTTTTCAGGTCCTTGGAAACAGCAAACTGAAAATTAACCAAAAATGCCAGTTCCATTCTGGAGTTTGACTTAAATCAATCTATCTGGCACTAAGGAATGGACTCCCAGCACTGCTATGAATAAACCATGCCTTTTTACTCTTGTTTCAAGGCAAATTACAAGAACAGCTCACAAGAAACTGCCTGAGAAGGGACACAGGAGAAGCCTAATTAGAGTGTGGAAGTATTTTGGAAGGGATGCCTGATCTCTCCAACATGGAAATCCACATTAGTAACATGGTCTGATTTGCCATCTGAGAACACTGAAGCACATGACCACAACCACGGGACAAAGAGCTGAGCCAGAGGGTCTTGTTCCCACCATTCCAATAACTCACACCCTGCTCATGCAGTAACCCCACACCCCAGGCCTGAGGCACAGGCCCACGTTTCTGTTCCCTCTGCACTCAGCAAAGGTTGGCCTGACAAGCTGCACTCGGACATCTTCCACTTTTCCAGGCCCATCTCCCAGCCTGGGGATGAGGAGCTGACACAGAAAGGCAAAAAGACTCATCTCAGGCCTGTCTTACAGTCTGCCTCACAGAACTGGCAGCCTCAGATATCATTAACCTTTGTCAGTCAAACTGCCTGACAGCTACAGAAAGGTCAATCCAGACTTCAGCACCAAAGCACCTCATCAGGAAGAGGTCAGCAGATGACTCTCCTTTCTTTATCCTGACACTTGAGTAGGCACACTATTAGCACAAGCAGACCCAAACCCTTGATTCCAGCACAAATAATATCCCAGAACAGCACCACCCAGACAGCATTACCAAATCAGGTGTCAGGAAGTGTCAAAATTAAGACTTGACTGATTTAAGTCGTTGGCTTATGCATGTGTACTGTAATAATTTGTCAGAGAAACACTGCACCAAGTCCTGCTGCCTTTCAAGTATCTTGATTTCTTTGGCACAGGGCTGCCACCATCTAGATCATCAGTACCCAAACCCAGTTCTCTCCCCTTCCCTCCCAGTTTTTCCACACTGATCCATAACTATAGATAAGAGACAGGGAAGGAAGCTCTGAAGCAGCAGAATACATTTTTCCAAGGCAGCACTCAACTCCCTTGAGGGGAAAATCCATCCTTTTTCATGTTACCATCAATCACTTTCCACAGGCTGCAGGAAGGAAGCCTTTCTCCACAATGGAGATGTGATTCATCCTCAGATCACATCCATCCCAGGCTCACAATGAGGAGGCAGCTCACATATCTTTCAGCCTCTTGCCCACAACAGGCAAAGCCCCGTGTGCTGGGCTGGAATGAGGAGCAGGGAGGGTCTGGCAGCAGACACCCAGCATGAAGCAACAGCTACAGATGCTCTGCTAGCAGGGATCCCTTTGAGGATCCCAAATTCTCTCCAAGAGACCACATCAGAGCAGCAGAGCACACTAAGACCACCAGCTGTATCTAGCACACGAGGAGGTCCAGAGGCAGAAGAAAAGCTCCAAGAATGCTTGTGTGTTGCCAGTACCATGATGAGGAAGCACAAAGGCAGGAGGTAGTTTTAGAGTATCTTGACAGAGCTGGATGCAGCAGCAGGACACTGTGGGAGCTGATAATTAGAGCCAACCTCAGGTAGATACATGAATGTACTCTGCAAAGCTGTGCTGGCTCGTGTTTTAACTACTGCTGCTCAATTCCTTCAGCTGTATCTACTGTAGATGTGACAACCTACAACTGTGGGCCTCAGGGGGCTGTGACCATGCTATTTATATAAAAAAATTCACCCTCACCAACTTTTTTGTGGTTTTAGGACTCACTTCCATTCTATAGAATAGAAACCTGAACAACAGTCTAGAGTGGGAAGAGGGAAGGAGACACAGACACCCACAATAAAGTCTCTCCTGAGAGCAAAATACTCTTTGAGTTAGTGAGGACGTAAAAAAAAAGCAGAGCAAAACCAAGACAAACTACATGGTGAATTGTCCAAGCTTTGCTGCACTCACAAGACTGCAAAAGAAAATTGTGAATAACCTCTGCAGCAGAGGGACAGCTGAGGAACACAAGGCTCCAGAAGGAGAACAGCACCTGGCTCACAGACTGCTCCAGTACAGGACTGAACTGTCAAACAGGGGCACTACAGTCCAGGTCACCAGGCCAGGACCATCTCACATCCCTTGGTACCACTGATTCATGCTCTCACCACAGTCCCCATCAGTCACAAGCCCAACACTAACACATCCTCAGAAGGTATTATTTAGCCTGGGCTGCCTCAGTGCTTCTTTACTCCTCCTTTTCCCACTCCAACTGAGCCCCTAGTTCAACACCCATGCTAAGCACTCAGTTTTTGGGTCTATCTGTGAATTGGAGTTCCAGCTTACCAAGGAAATCTGTAGCCAGAGGAAACAGCTGAATGAGTCTTAATTTAACATCCTACTTACCAAATTCCTTCTCCAGGTGAAAACTTCATGGGTCTGCAGGACTTCCTTCTACATAACATATGGTATAGCTGTTGAACAATAAGTGTATCTGTGTAAAGTGAGAATGCCAGAGTTAAGACTTTTCCTCTGAAGTTGATGAAAATGTTATCTGCACAGCTGTTCAAAGTCTCCAGGGTACTTGCCCTGAAGTTTCCTCATGGGAACAGGGGCCATCAGGATCCATCCAAAATGTGTCATTAATGCTCTGTCCTCACAAGGTCACAAAATCACGTCACTTGACTGAGAAAACTGACCAGCACACCTCAGAAACCTTCATGGGACAGTGCACAGGGATTGCAGCCTTCAGGGAGCTGATCTCTTCCTCCCTCCTTGGCACACTTTGAGCTCATGACTATGTAACACAGATCCCTCTGCTCCATCTCTGCTCTGCAGCAAGGACTCCCACCCCATCCCAGCCTCTGCTGTCAGCTGAAAAGGATGGGACACAGTCCTCACTTATTCTGGTGTGAGTGGAAACTACTGAAGAAAAGGAAATGCAGAAGACAGCAAAAACGTGAGGTAATGAATTTGGCTCCACTGACCTCAGGGGAGCAGTTGCCACTCAGCACCAGCAGAAAGGTTAACTGGACTTGCATGGCTTTTCTGCTTGTGCAAGGCACACACATGGCTGCTCTGCAGAGAGTACAGCAGGGAACAGCAAACAGGGGAAGGATGTCTGTATCTCAGAAAGACACACAGTCAAGTGCTGCTCCAGCAGACAGTGGCACATCACAGCCTTGGTGTTTACACTCACACCAGAATAATTAGAGCAGTCGTTGTTAACTAGCTAACAACTCCACCATCAACTCTGAACAATACTGAAGAACTAATCACAACATTTCACAGCGTTCCCCAAACACAGCCACCACGCTGCAGAAACACTGAAACCATCCTAGAGACAAGCGGCTTAAATTAATCCCACATGGGTTCTACCAAAAAGAACTACAACTATTTCAGCAGTCCTCACCCTAAAATAATGCCTGCCCAGGGCAGCAACTCAAAAGAAACAAGTCCTCAACAAACCACACCTTATCCAAGGCATGACTCAGCTCATGAATTGGATGACATCACAAAATAAAATACAGGGGTTCATACTCAGCCAGGTTCACTCCCTAAACCAGCAGGTTTGTGGGATATGAAGCTCCCAGCTGTCATGGGATAGCCTTCCCTTTCAGCTGCAAGCTTCAGCCCACCCAGAAGCTCTAGCCTCAAAAAGATCTGACCTTCCAGGAGAACCTCCCCATGCAGGGACAGCAGCACATGAAAGCAACAAACAAAATTTCTCCAATGACATGTACTTGACACACATGGCATTGGTGCTTCTCCCTCTGTTTCTGTCCATGTCACTTATGCCAAAAATCTAAAATAAAACAGAGTAATATATAAAATATGCATGAATACATAAATATATAATAAAACTGAAGCCTACAATGAAACAGGAAAATGTTCTTAAAGACTTAAACCAGTAGGAAAAGAGACCAATAAATCCAGTCTACAAATTCCTAAACAAGCTGGAGCTGCAAGTTCTGCAGTCCTCGACTGTACCTCAGTATTAATGATGAAGCCTATAAAATGTTTTCCTGTCATTTAGGACTCAATCCTAAAAGTCCCCACCTGTAGCAAACCATACAAGTCTGAGAAATATGTGAGCTTCTGAAGAGCTGGAACGTGTACTCACACCTCACCCACCACCACACACCAGCAGCCACTCTCCCACACATCCATAAAGGTCACTGCAACTTCTTCCCATCATTATCTTTCAGATTAGTATCCAGTCCAATTTATCAGTTATCAAGATTTCTTCTCTTTAGACGATTTCAGACATTTTTTCTCCAACCATGCTAAGCTTAACCAGAGTCTTAATTAAAACAACATGCTTGACCACATGCCACTATTTGGTAACATTCAGTCACCTGCTGTACCTGATACTTTGCTGCTTCATCCATCACAAACATCACAAGCCAACCTCCAGCTCTGTGTTATGTCAACAATTGCTTTGTGCACTTCAATCATCCCCACAGCTTTTCCAGCCAAGCCACGCACATTCCTTTCCCAACCACATACTTTCTGATGACTAGGTCACCTCCCTGCATGTTGGATGTTTGTTTCTCAAAGCAAGAATTTGTTAAAAAATTAAAAACAAAACAAAAAAGACAGAAAATGAGAGGGAAAGCCATAAAGACATAGGAGGAAGCATTTTGATAAGGGTTACTGTATTCCTAGTTGTCCCCAGGGGTGTCTGCTTTGCTCCTTTTTAAGATACAAGCCAGTAACATTTTATCTCATGCCAACTTTATACTGGGCTTTTACACTGACAGTTCATGCCTTCCTTTCATCCCAAAGATGACCCCTTCTCTGTTTCTCAGGGACAGGCTCAGCATCCCTCCCTCTTCACCTGTCAAACTGCAGCAGAGGCAGAAGTCTCTCCCACCCCAAATGAAAGGTAAAAACCCACCCAGAAGTCCTGTTTGCCCACCCTTCTTCCCACTCAGGTGTCAGGAGAGTTCCAGCTATGGCCTGATGCTGTCCAAAGCTGGGCTCTCCTGCTGACACAAATCACGTTCCCTCCCACCTTTCTCATACTTGAGTTGCTAAACACTGCATGCTCAGCATCCACAGGGCCCTGGAGCCAAGGGAGATCTCCCACACAAGCAGCACCTGCCCCTACAGCAAGTGTTTGTCAGTGCTTTAGGCAGCTGAGCAGACCCCTGGACAGTTCACCTCCCCACCAACACATGTCCCTTCTCCACTAGCTTAACATGCCCAGATTTATCCTCTCTGCCCCTCAGCCAGGCAGGTATCTCATCTGGAGACCCAAACCACCTGCTAGGAGCCATCCAGCACCCTCAGCCTTTGCTTGAAGCCTCTTACAAAAGAAGTTTCCCAGCCCCTCCATAGCAATGACCCTGTAAGGGGTCTTCTAAGGTCAGCATTGACACTGAACAGAAGTTTTGGCTTTCAGACAGGACTGGTCCTTCCACAGCTCATGAGAGGCTGGCACAAATACAGGGTTAATACACCCTTCAGGGAACAAGTATCAGCAAAAAGAGATGTTGTAATCTGGCAAGCAGACCCTTGGCTGAAGCACAGCGATGCACCTCTTTGTGCCCAGCCAAGGTCTAAAACACAGAAGGGATGTGGTGACCACTGTCTAAACACTGCAGAAACACTGCAACACTGTCCTTCCAAGCATCCCCTCTGCTGCAGGCTGAGGACATTCCCACTGTGGCCACCACACAAGAGCCCATAAGGGAAGAGAAATCCCACAATCCCTTTCCAGCAAAAGAAAACCTGGGCCTTGAACATCTGGTTATGGCAAGGACAATTAATTATATCAGGCAAAGACATTTAGAGCTTAATGAACACATTAATTAGGGAGGACAGGGAAGCCATACAGGCTTTGAAAGCCATGGCAGAAGTACAGCACCTACTGGCTGTGTGGGGTGATGGTCACCTCGCTGTTCTCTGGGGCAGCTCTGGGACAGGTGAGGTCCCCTTGCAGCTCTGCTCCAGAAGCAGCTGGATGAGCAGCTCTGTCCACTCCCTCTGAGACAGGAGCTGTCCTGGGAGCACCCAAACATATCCCAGTCCAAGAAGAAACAGCTGGAGACAGTTCCAGATTGAAGGCACCTCATGCCAATGATCACAACTTACCTCAAAAAAAGAAAACTATCAGGACCAGCAGCCCAGCACCTACTGTGATTTAAAGCCCAATTTTCGTACTATATCATACCATAACGTGCCTGAACTCCTTGCTGGAATGATGAGAGGCTGATGCTTACACTCCTGGTTGCTAAGATCTGGCCTTCTCCAGGCAGAAGCCAAGGGAGCAAGCCTGGGAAAGCAACTTATTGTTTTGCCCGAGGATTAATCCTGTTCACACCAGGCCCCCCAGTCTGAGCACGGGGTGCAGCACAGCCAGCCATGCACAGGGACATGGTGGAGCACAGCCCCTGCACACTGGCTTTGGTTTTTCTCTTCAACCGAGATAACGACTCTCTGCTTGCCTTATCCAGTTTCAAAAGCAGCACTTCAAAGCCATCCCGTGTCAAACGACAGGGCAAATTGAAGCTGGCGGAGATGCCTCCCAGGGAGGAAGTTAACACACGGTGGGAAGTACTGTAAGCTTAACGCTGGTCCTCAGACTATCACAAACAAAAAGGCGACAGTTTCCTACTGAACAAAACCTTTTCCATAAAGTTACAGCTACAACAGAACGGTAACTGTACCTTTATCAGAGCAGCTGAAGAAAGTGGTATCTCTGCAGGATCAGCACTTTTCCCTGCTCACAGCACAGGCCTTTGGGAGCTGTCGTGGTCGCTCAGAGCCAAGGTAAGCAGAGAGGAAGATAAGCCCCTCTCACACCAGCCCGGCTGCCAGGTGTGTGCTCCGTGACACCGCCAGGGCAGGACAGCTCAGCCCAAGGCGCTGACCCATGGGAATACCCAAACTTTGAGAAGCTCGGGCGGATCCCAAGGGCAGCAAGGAGCGCTAGGAAGCGCTGCACGGAGCTCACCGCACTTCTTACCATGTCCTCTGACCCCTCTAGAAAAGGGCGAGAGGCGGTTCGTGCGATGGGCGAACTGCTCAAAATCCCCACTTTTTTTAGAAGGATTGTATTTCCCACTTATTTCTGAGCTCGTCAAAACCATCCCCTCCGGAGCCGCGGCTGCCGGGCGAACCGGCGCAGCCCCGGCCCCGCTGCGGCTCCCGCAGCCCGGGGGATGCCCGAGCTCACCCGCGCCGGCCGCCTGCGACCCACCCGCGCCCACCCGCGCCCGCTCCGCCACCGCCGGGACGCTGCCCATGAACCATCCCCGTGGGGTGTCACCTGTCCCGGGCCGCCCAGGGACTCACAGCGCCGCGGGAGCCCCGGGGCTGCGACACGGGGACCGCTCCCCGGGGGTGGGTCCCGGCCTGGAGATCAGTCCCTGCCCGGGGCGGAGGGGGGTCAGTCGCTGCCCGAGGGGGATCGGTCCCTGCCCGGGGGTGTCAGTCCTTGCCCGAGAAGGTCGGTAGGTCGGTCTCTGCCCAGGAGGGGNGGTCCCTGCCCGGGGAGGTCGGTCCCTGCCCGGGGGTGTCAGTCCCTGCTCAGGGGTGTGGATCCCTGACTGGGGAGGTCGGTCCCTGCCCGAGGGGGATCGGTCCCTGCCCGGGGAGGTCGGTCCCTGCCCGGGGGTGTCAGTCCCTGCTCAGGGGTGTGGATCCCTGACTGGGGAGGTCGGTCCCTGCCCGAGGGGGATCGGTCCCTGCCCGGGGAGGTCGGTCCCTGCCCGGGGGTGTCAGTNCCCGCGGCGCGCGGCCGTGAGGGAGAGGGAGACCCGCAGCCCGGGGCGTCCGTGACCGCCTCGAGCCCCGCGGGGGTTTGAGGCAAAACCCAAACTTTTTGAGGGGCCATGTGGTGTCCACACAGAAGTACATCTGGGGGACGGGGGGGCAGTGGGCTCCTGGGTGAAAACACGAGGTTTATTGCTAATCACAGAATCAGGTTGGAAAAGACCCCTGAGATCGAGTCCCGCTCATGACTGAACGCCGCCGTGAACTAGACCGTGGCACCGGGTGCCACCTTCACTCTTGCCTTAAACACTTCCAGGGACGGTGACTCCACCACCTCCCTGGGCAGCCCGTTCCAATGTCTAATCACTATTTCTGTGAAGAAATTCTCCCTGAAGTATTCCCTAATACGATCAGGGAAAGTGGCGCTGGCAGGGCAAGGAAGAGTAGAGGTCACAGTGTGAGGGACCCTGGTGGTGTGCGGACAGGCAGCCCCCTGGGCTAGGCTCCCCGGGTCACAGGCGACCAGGGATCTTCTCCCAGTGCCCTTACTCTCTCCTGGATCCAAGGAAACAAAGGTGGGAATCAACCTCCCAGGCAGGGCAGCCTGGTTCTGCAGGATCCTGGCACAGCAGTGTCCCCTCATTCAGGCTTTGTCTCTGGAGTAATAATACCCAACCCCGACCATACACGTCTTCTGAACTCTTACAGCAATGGGGAGAAATGCTGCACATCAACCAATTCCACTGTCGTCACTCAAGGAATTCCTACCAAGCAGATGCCCTTTATGACTCATGCTTAGGTTTTATTTTCCCCTCCCACTCTCTTTTACCTTCTTGACTTACAGTTGACCATGCCCCTGGGTCGAGGGGTTCCCACTGCATCCAGCAGTGAAATGTGTTTCCTGTGGGATTGGTGAAGATGTTGATTTTTTAACAAGTGACTCGTGGCTGGGCTTGCTGGGCTCTGCTGTGACTCCACTGGCAGTCAGGGTCCCCACCAGGAATCTTGGATTTAGCCAGAATGTAAGACTTGGATTAAATCCACATCCTGACTCAACTCACTGCAAACTGCCGCTCCTTCCTGCTGTGACAACAAGCAGATAGAAATGCCTGTGCCTGCTTCCAGTGGGCCTCAAATAATCCTCTGCTTTGGAAACAAATTAATTTCTTGCCATGGGTTTCATAACTCGAAATAACTCAACAAATTAACAGTGCGGCTTGTGGTTTACTACTAACTTTGTTCCCCATCTCAAAAGACCTTCCCCGGGTTGTCACTGTGTTGAGAAACGTATCAAAATGTAATTACGAGACACTAATCATTAAACCAGCAAAGTTGTCTTGTAAGCCTAGTGACGATCATGAACTTTTTCATTTACTCATTTTAGGGGTATGTTTATTATACTCAGACGTACCCTTCTGCATTTTGCTATGTGCATCCAAATCTTACATTTCCTGCAGAAATGTGCTTTGTCACCCTGCCTGGTTACAGGCAGCTGAGCAGCTCTCCACGGATTGTCAAGTTTATTCAGGGCTAATGACCTTTCACTTCCATCTAAAATATTTGTGCATTCTCTTTGCCAGTTTTCAGTCTGGAACCGAAATGTTGTGTGGTTCTAAGCTTGACTACTAATGAATTGTTACATTCACTGAATTAATCCCTGTTAGAAAGGTACAAAGGGCTGTTCTTTCAGCTCATCACAGAGAAAATCTGGCAGAGAAGATTTTCCATGGACAGGAAACACTGGGGCAGAGAAGGGCTCTTTGAGCAGGTGAACAGCAGTGTGATAACCAGGGAGAGGATGGCAGAGCCTGCTGCACTTCAGGATGACCAAAGACATATAGATGTGGCACTTAGGGACATGGTTTAAGGGTGAACTTGGCAGTGTTAGGTTTGCAGTGCAAAAATAGTCCCAAACAGTGTCTCTCTGATACTTAGAACATGGTGGCTTTAAAACCGTTAAAATAAGACTTTGATGTTTCTGTTCTATAATGATTGGCTGCAGTTAGTTGGTAACTGATTTTCCATGTGTTTTCTGGGTGCAAGGACTCAGAAGGTGTTTATTGAACATGTCTTTGAGTTGCAGTCATGGGAGGGAGAGCTTTCATTTCCCCAGGAATTTCACAAGTATGTTTAGATTAAAAAAAAGGAGCTGAAGCCATCATTTCTTTTAAGAAATCTCTTTGTGGTGCCATAAAGCTGAGCAGGACCCATGCTTGGTACTGGTAGGCAGAGCCTTGTTAACTGAAGTGATCTTGATTGACGACCCCAGCTCATTGGTTGACTGAGCTGTTGCTGTATTCAGAACCCATTTGAACACTTTAGACTTTATGCTTTTTAAAATAAGGCAATAAGGCAATTAGAAATAGATAAAAGAAGGAGAGAGCACTTTACCAAATAAATTAAAAGAATATAGAGTGGCATAATTAATATAGAGCTGTCAGCAGCAAAAATGAGCTGTAAGAACCACACTGTCCCAGAGAGGTGGCTGCAAGCTGAGCTCCAGATGTCTAGGGCTCAAATGGCTGAGAAGATCCTTTTGTCATCCAGCACAATCTGATCTGAGAATGTTCAGCTTTGAGACAGAAGGAAATAAAAGCATCCTTCAGAGCTGGGGGGACGTGAATGTTTCTGCCAGCCCCTCACTGTGTGTCAGCCACAAGATTTATCCTACTGAAAACATGCTCCCTCATCAAAAAAAGAAAGGGAATTAGTGTAACCAGAAAGGCAGGTGCTTTTTTAGGAAAAAAAATCCAAGACTGTCCTAAGTGGAGGACTGGTTTAAAAATAACAGAGACTCTGCTATGCCAGGGAAAGAATGAGTGGGCTTAGAGATACCTCCTTCCCTGTGCAACCTCTCCTATCTCCTTTTTGAGTGTTGTTCATTTTAATTTGCCTTGTTACAGTGTCTGGAAGCACCAGGTAGAAATCAGGGCCTCATTGTGCTGGGAATTGGGTGCAAACATAATGATTAAATTTTGCCAGCTCTGCAGAGGTTGAAATGTAATTCCTCATCTCTGCAGCATCACCACCAGCATACTTATTGCCAAATAAGTTTTTCTGCAATTGCTTTTCTGGAATATCTGAGCTGCTTGATTTCTTTCAAAATAACCATGCCTGAGGGAAGTGAAAGATGTATTTGTACAAGGTCCAACCTGGTAACCCTCACAGATAACATAACTGGTCAAAGGCAGAAAGCTCTCACCACATTTAAATCCATGTTCAGAATTTATTTACTTGTATCTTGTTTTTCCTTTCTGTAAAATGTGAATAGTCACACTGCACTCACAGCTTACTTTGATCATCAAACACCCATGCTCAGTGTAAGAGTCCTTAGAGCACTGACACCATCACATACAAGGGCTTTTTAGTTAGGGATTAGCTGGAAAATATTTATTCTTATGTGTTTTCTGCACCAGTGTTTGAATTACTGAAGGTCCTTTTTCTATTAGATGTTATTAACTGTGTAAAAATCAAAATGCAAATAAGCAAGGAGATAAAAAAACTCAAACACAAACAAACCAATTCTCAACTGGCCACAGCATAAATAAGAAGTAGCACAGCAACATGTCATTGAGGGGGTCTTCACATGATGACCAGACCCCTTTGGGATTCTGTGACATTTTGTCTTGCTGCTCAAAGGACAGAGAGCATAAGGATACACTGGCTGCATCTTTACAACTCCAAAGACAGTAATTTTTCTGGCCACAACACAAAGAAATTCTGCCCAAGCACAGTAAATTCTCCTGTGACCCTCAGGGCAAGCTCAGGTCAAACCAAGAGGACAGGAGTACAGTCCTGCTGATCACCCACACCTCCCCAGCGGGTCTTGCACTGAAAACGGCTCAGTAGCAACACCAGGACACTGCAGAGTGTCTTGTCATCATTTCCATTTGTGAGGCTTCAGCTTTACAGACATTTAGCTGCTGTGTCCTATGCTGTGTTCCATAATTTTCCAGTGAAAACTGGAAGGCGCTGGGAAAAGGGGCTGGGAGCTGCCGTGCTGAAATAGAGCATCTGTGTCACAGAGCTGAGCAGACCAGCTTTCCTTCTTGTTCTTCCACCCCTGAGCACCAGCTGCAGCCCTTTGGGAAAAAAAAGAAGGACTGAAACAACTGCCATGGGCTTTCCCTGACTTTTCATACAGCAGAAGGGACCAGTGTATGTTAAAATCTGATACTTGTTCAGTTTCCTCTAGCCAGCCATCACTCTGTTTGGCACCTACCCGGGGAACATGGGGCCTGGGGGCCCTGGCTTGGAGGAGGAACTTTTTTGGGTGAAAGAATTAAAATTGCAATATCTTATTCTTCTGGTTGCAGAAATGGTGAATGAAAAACAAAGAAAGGATCCTCAAAGATTGTACATTTTAAAAAACAAGTAAGCAGATGAAAATAAGCCCTGACACGATTTTTAAAGCATCTTTGGGACTTTTAGGGATCCCGGCTCAGAAATTTTGAATAGCAACTGCAGGGGATCATTTAAAAGTAGTATTTTTCCCAATTTCCTATTCTGCCTTTTAGTTTTTCCTAGGAAAGAATAGGTGCTTTGCATTACAAGCTGCTTGTAAGATTAAGCAGGAACAAACACCCTCCTGCTCTACCTGCAGCCTTGAGCTGGTTATTTTAAGTTTTGACTGGAGACAGATCCAGTTTAAGCAGGTACAAAAGGTTATCTGAACGCGCTCTCTTCACTGTCTCTGGCAACTGGCTTTTCCGCAGGCATGTCTGTGTGAAATGGTCTTGCAGTCCCCTCTGCTGGTGGCAGCTTGCTGGGGAACTGCACCGTGACACCGGAGGGGACCGTGCAGTGCTTGGCCTCGATGGTCTCTGCAGGAGAGACCCCGCGGCGTGGGGACTGTCCCCAGTGCCCGCTAAACAGGCACCGACTCCTCCAGAGACTGGGGAGCTTTCCTTTGCCCTCTCTGCCACCTTCGGTATAAACACCCGGCACAGGATAGCAGCTTGAGAAAAGGTTGAAAAGTTAACAAAATGGATAATCTTCAAAAATCTATTCTGCATGCTGAGCCACCTTTCTCAGAGCAAATAATCTCCCCATGGAGAATGTATGGTTTGAAGTGTTTGTTGAGCTTATGACCAAATATCACCTGCATATGTTTATGGAACGTGCCTCTGTGTCCCTACAAGCCAGGCATGGTGTGTCCAACCTGCAGCTCAGGCTCATGCTCCTCACTGCTGTCAGCAGCACTGCAGACCCAGGCACAATCCCTACAGCTTCTTCACTTTCACAGGACAGTTAGGATTGACTTTTGAAGAGACGGAGGCAAACCTTCCCCTGGGGAGGTACAAGAGGTCCTGCATCCTGGAGGACAGAACAGAGCCCGTGGCACAGAGCAGGGTCTGCTCACAGGGATGTGTGGTCTGAGCGCAGTCCATAATCTCCAGCTGCACATGCTGAGTAGTGCAAATCTTCCAGCAGAGAGGGAAAGTTTAGTTCCTGAGCGCAAAGACCTCGTGTGTGAGGCTATTGCTGAGAAGGTCAGTTTTGACCAGCTAACACTGACCAGGAGCTGAAGCAGAGCTGGCACAGGGCAGTGGATCTCGATGTCCGGCAGTGAGCCAGCACTCTCTGCCAGCCAGGCTGTCTGAGGAGGAAACCCAAGTGACAACACTGATAACAGCCCCTGCTCGTGGCCACAGGCCCAGGGGCCCTGCATGGGAAGGCAGAATCTGGAGGAGACAGCACTGAGCTCCTCACAGAAGGCCCCATGCTCCAGCCCCATTTATGGGATTGCTTTGCATGCACAAACCCCTCAGTGATGAAAAGCACTGTGACTCCCACACCTTGGGCCAAGCATGGGCACCACAAAGGGATGTAGTAGAAAAACTAAAGGTTTATTTTTTTTTTAATAAAATACATCCTTACAAAATAACCATTTTTCTCGCATGCTGAGAGACTAGGCATGGTTCCTGCCAGCTCTCCTTCCCTCCCCTTCTCCTCAGTTTGAAGCTGCCCAAGGGTGCCACTGGGGAGGGAGAGGCAGCAGTGCTCTTCCCCAGGTGTGGAATGCCTTGGCACGGCCCTGGCATACCAGGCAGGGTACGGTGAGGGCCCTTTGGAAGGGTCTGCAATGGCAGCAGACCCCAGTGCCCTGCAGCAGGGCTGGTGGAGGGCCCCAACAGTCCCTTAATTTAGCCTACCCACAGCACTACTGTGTCCCACCAGAGGCCAGCTCCGGGCTGGCCAGCACCCGCCCTGGCTGCAAGGCACCATGTTCCCATAAGCTGGTTTTGGACGCTGCTCCTGCTGGCTTTGAGGCTGGTGGAAGGTGGTGACAGGGGGCGGCAACTGTGGTTCAGGAGTGGAGGAGGAGGAAGAGGGTGCAGGTTTGTCAGTGTAGATTCTGCCAAGAGAGAGGTGCACAGTGATTTCTGGTTTCTTTCCCCCCCACTGCTCCTCTTTGAGTGAGGCTGCCATCGAAGATGCGATGTCAGTCCCACACCCACTACTGCCTCATGCAACAGCTTACTCTGGGAAATTCTGACTCTGGGTTAGACATTATAGCCTATAGTTCAGACCTCCACCAAGCGTTCTCTGCAACCCTCCTGCCTTCCTAGAGGGTCTTGGCATAGCCCTGAGATCCATAGCTTTCATCTGGGCCCAGCTGTGTGCCATCAGGACTGGGGAGACACCACTCACCTCTCACAGTGTGTTGTCTGGCTCCTTTTCCTTCTTATGCGACTTTGACTGGGGGTTAAATGAGAGAAAACAAGGATTCTTTTACAGACCTGTTCCTTTCTAATGCCAGGTTAAAGTGTGGTTGGGCAGCAACTTTTAACCCCCAATGTATAAGCATATTTTCAGATGAATTTGAGGGAAGCTGTTTCTGTGTCCTATGAAAGACCATAAAACATTCCATGGTCATGGAGATGTTCTCAAAGTGCAGAAAAGGGGACATTTTTCAGTTTGATAAAACATTGGTCTGCCTCTGCTTCCCTTAAAGCAATGCAAGTGTTACCAGATACCAGAATATCTTGGGTTAAAGGGAGAGAATGAAGCTATTAACAGTGAATCACACTCAGGAACTTTGGAGAGGAGAGATTCATGGATCCCAATCTCTGACAGTCCCAGGGGCTGAGGAAGGCGCCTGGTTGCTCATCAGCAGGGATGTTTGTGTTACAGCATCATTACTCATGCACACGTCCACACTCACACTCCAGCAAAAGCCTCTACAGGGCAGCGATTTGCTGTTACTCACAGGCTCTGGTTCTGCATATTTGAATTTCTTCTGCTTGTAATAGTCCCGTCCTTGGAGAAAATGCAGAAGAAGCAGATCACAGAGGACAGAGGCCTTAAATCAAAGCACAGTGAGGGTTGGAGCTGCCCTCCAAGTTCACCTTGTCCATCGTGTACTTCCAGTTTGTCCCAGTTTTCCCCACAATTTAGGATAACTTCTGCTTCAACCCACAGCGTGGCAGTTGCTAAAGAATGTATGGTCCCTAAATGTCCATTCAGGACAGAAGTGAAGTGGTTGAGTTCAATACTTAAGTCAACAGAAATGAAGTGTTTCCACTTTAGGTAAGTGGAAGAGCTCAACACCCTTTGGGTTATGTCCAAGTCTTTAATGACATTAATGAAACAGAATGCTGGTTTTCTGTCCTGCATGAAATACTGCCCATCACCTGCAAACCCCCAACAATGCCAGCCCTAACTTGAAACTATCAGGACACTAATACTTGGCCCTGCCACAAGAGCCGACCTCCCCCTCATCTGCAGGGCAGAATTCTCATCAGCCAGTGGACAGTTGGAATCTATTTTCCTGAGCTACTGAGGCAGGAGAGCACCTCCTTTCCTCCTTTGCCCATTCCCTGGTTCTCTGAGCAGGAGCTAGTATTCCATTTCAGCTCAGGGACACTTCCCACAGATGTCACAGGCAAGAAGAATAATTTGAGAGTCTCCATATAGAGGCTGGAAATATCTGAACTTACCACTCCAAAAATACCAATTCCAGAGCCAATTGTGGTCATGGTTGGGATGATGTCAAATTTGCCTGCCTGGATAAAGTCAGACAAAATAGGTGATAAGTTACAGTCAGCCCAGGGGTAAAAAAAAAAGGTGCTGTAGCTGTAGGTGGGGCTCAGTGAAGCAACCACAACCACAGCACAGAGAGAAACAGGAGCTGGTCAAACAGAAAAATATTGTAAGTTGGTTTTAGCTTGAAATAAATTGCAGTTACTTTGCTTCCTGTATTTTTAATTAAAAAAGTATACCCTCTAAATATTCCCAGTGGGAACATAGCGTGGAAAGCCTTCTTTGTCTCTAGTGGGAATAAAAAGACAAAATAGAAAAATACAAATGTTCCGTATTTTGGAAATATCAGGAGAAGGTTTTGACTTTCCCAGTTCCCCATGATGTTCCTCATGATGAGTCATGATATTTTTTGGACAAAACCACTGACCAAATTGCAGCTGATAGATGTGACCTGTCAAACAGGCTTCCCCTCTATGTTCCCTTTCCCAGTACTTCCCAAGGGGTTGCTGTGAGTAGGCCAGCACTCAAGGGAAACCACCCACGCTGGTTTTCCTGGCCCCACAAGACCCCAGGGCTCTGTTACAGAGCTGGTACCTTCCCAAGAACATGGCACTGCTGTCCCAGGGATCCAGGAATGATCCTGGTGCCTGGCCACCCTTACCTTGCCATTCACCAGAATGTCAAACCGGATCCCAAACACCTTGTAGAGGGTCCTTTTTTCCATCCCATCTTCTTTGTAGTACTTGGCATATCTGTCCGATTGGATGGGTGAGTATTAATGGCCTGCCAGGGTCTCTAACAGCCCCCTGCAACTCAACAGCACCAGATTCTCAGTGGAACAAAGATCTAGGAATGTGCTATCACAGACTTGCTCCTGATCTTCTCCTTAAACTCCCTGAAGGAGCCAGACTGTTGGCACATCTCTCTGTGCCTCTGTTTCCCTGCCTACAAGTTGGAGTTGGAGTCCTCCTTGTGCTGTTTGACTTGTTGCCCCCCAGTGCTGTGTGACAGCACATAGTGGTGCAGCAGTAGTGACAGTGTCACACAGAGGTTACAGATTGTTTTAAAGTGTGAGAACATGCCAGATGACCCTACAGAATCTCCAGTCTTTGGAGGGGCTTCCCAAGAGCTCAGCTGAGCAGGAGAGTCTGCAAGGGGAAGGACATGTACAGGGAAAGGAAATGGAGTAAATGTCACTTTTCTCATGCAGTTTTAAAAAAAGCATTGCTGTCTGCCACTGCAAAGGTAGAGAGTATTTTGGAGAATAGTTCCCGATCCTACACCACTTCTTGAGTGGTGTGAGAAAGCTGTCACCACTGAATTGTGCCTGGAGAATTAACAGGTGTTCCTTACCTGAAGTTAAACCCTGGTGAGACATTACTGTCATCATTGTAAAGGCCATGGAACTGGTAAATGGGTTTGCAGTACCGGATGGGCCAGTCGAGGTCACAGTTCCAGTCTATGGTGATTCCCACCACTCCACCCTGCAGCCAAGAAGAGTGTCATGAGGTTGCCCCTCCCTGGGCATAACCCACACAGAGAAATGCTTTATCTCCTCATTCAGGTCCCTTCTCAATGCTATGAGGTGTCCTGGCTCTCCACAGTACATGGACCCCACTGCTGCCTCAGCCCTCCTGAGCAGCTTTGGCTTTGTGCCTTGTATCTCACTCTATGCAGAGGCACTTTCTTCCACCCTAAATGCTGGATGCATAACTAAATTCATGCTCTCTTTCCTGATCAGAACCCTGTGGCCTGAGAAACAGTGCTCCCTGCAGAACCTTCACAGTCCCTGTGGAACAGCCTTCCCTCGCCTGATTTTGCACGGGAGATTGCCTAGGAAATGCAAGAGTCCTTCCTGAGCTCACTCCAGGTAGTAATTAGCTGTGTACCAGAGGCTCAGTTTCATACCTTTAATATACAGAATCATAGAATAGTTTGGGTTGGAAGGGACCATAAAGACCATCTCGTTTCAGCCCTCTGCCATGGGCAGGGACACCTTCCACTAGACCAGGCTGCTCCAAGCTCCATCCAACCTGGCCTTGAACACCTCCAGGGATGGGGTAGCCTCAGCTTCTCTGTGCATATATGTTCCAATATATGCAATATATGTTCATATATGTGAGCCTTTAATTTTCTTCAATGCCTGACTCTGCAGCACAGAAATAGCAGATACTCTCACGCACCAGCCTGAGAAGTGCTCAGCAAAGCTGCATTTTGGAGCCTGGAGACAGGCTGCAGTTTGTCCTGTGCAATGACCAATATTTGACCATCCAGCTGGGGTTTCTGTGCTCAATCAGATGGGATTTGGCCACACAGCTCTAGTTATTCATTGCATAAATTAAACCAAACTGAACCCTGGATTTACTGCCAGCGGGTCAAATCTTGTCAAGAGTTTCCAGGAAAGGCATAAATATTAGGCCATGTCCAAGGAGATTCATAATCTTTAACATCTAATTCTGATACTTCTGTTCTCTCAAGCATTCTTGACATAACAGAAAATCATCTCAACAGCTGGGGATGATTGCTCTGCCTGTGTCCCCCTCCCCATGTCAGCAAGAAACACCATCTGAAATTCAGTACCTTAACAGCCAGGAAGGTAAAATTCTGACCCGATTCCTTCACTATGTATCCCAGTTCAAACACGGGGCATAAGGAATCAGTGACTTTGTGATAGGTGCATTTCTTCAGGTACTGTTTGGTAACACTCTCAACCAAGTTGCGCCTGCGAATGAAAAGAGAGCAAGAAAGAATCTGAATAATGCAGTAATTTGGGTGGGAAAGGATGCAAACCAAGGGCCCTCTACTGTTCATGTGCCAGCTTGTCCATGGGTTCTGCCAGGCAATAATCCCTGCACTAACAGTTCTTATCTGGAACAGCTCAGGGGTAGTATATACCACAGCTTTTACACTTAGCTGGATTTTTCTATCTCTCCAGAATGGGTGAAAAGGGCAACGTCTTGTCTTCCAACCCACTCTGTTCTTTCACCTAAAAATAGCTTTTCTGTGAAGCCTCCCTACCCCAGATTGTTTTGTAAGACTTGTGCCTTGCTCAACCACGTCCCATCGTTAATTGTCAGCAGTGATCAAAGGCAGGAAGTTTCCCCACGACTGGCACAGCCCCTGCCACAGCAGCCAGCCCAACCACCCTCCCTCCCAGGACCAGCTCCCCTCACCATGCCCCCTCCAGCCTGCCCTCGCTCAGGGCACCTCTCCTTGCTGCTGGGGAGGATCCCCTCTCCCAGCCACCTCTTGGGGTGCAGCATGAGGTCAGCCCAAGACTTTTCCAAGTGTGCCAGCTGACAGGACATTTAACCTTGGCTACAGCACAGGGACATGATCAGCTTAGAGAGAAGAATCTGCTGTCTTCAGCACAAACAGCTTCTGTTAATTTGTTCCAAATCAGATATATAATCAGTGCCATCACAAATCCTCTTACAAACTCTCCTTCAACCAGTGGCACTGTTCCCAGCACTGCCTGGAATGGGCCAATCCCATAGCCCTTCAAAGGAACAGGTGGAAAACTGTGCGCTTAAGAGGGACTTCAGCTCATTTTTGGCACCAAGCTTGTCCTGGCTGCTCACACTCTACTGTGACATGTAGTATTTTAATGTTTTCTTCAGGGAGGAAGAGGGAGAAGAAAAATGAAGAATCAGATAAACTGTATTTTCACATGCATCATGTGAGAGTAACTCAGGAGACGTTAATCCCGGAAACCTTCTTTCTGCTAAATACAGCTACCAGCTGAGGTGGGACAGATGTGGGAGGGAAATGTCTCAGTTCCCATGAGTTAATCTGGGGATCAGTGCAGCCATTAGAGTAGTCCTGGGCTTGCTGAGAAGGGATAACATCCTCTACATCGAGCATTCAGCCACACAGGTGGTTTCCTCTGAAGGACACAGCTGGAGGAACTGTCCAGAAACCATTCCCCTAAACGTCCCCTTACCTGGACACCTTGAACTTGGGGAAGGTGATGCTGTTCTTGATGAACAAGGTGAACCTCTCTGCTTCTGACAACAGGGCAGGGCTGAAAAACACAAGTGTTGAAATACATCCATCACTTGGCTCTCCAGCCTCTAGGGAAAGCACCATTTGGTGGAGGCTCATTGAAACTAGGACCCAGAAAAATGATGATCTCCTCCCTTCCCTTCTGGTCTTTCACAACTCAGGCTGTCCTGGCCACAGCCCACAGAGCCTGGGTTTGCTCTGCCTCACACTAAGTGCTTCTGGTGCAGCTGGGGAGGGAAAAAGGGCAACAACATCATTCCTTACCTGGGAACATGGTAATCAACTTCAACAGGGCACCAGCCAAAGATCTCACAGGTCTTCACTGAGCTGTTGAAATGCACACACTTGCCTGTCATGAGCCCTGTGGAGAAGAGACAGCTGCTCATGTGCCTGGATACTGGGAGATCCTGGCCTCACACTAGGATGGATAAGAGTTCAGCTCTGTCACAGGCATCCAAGGCACAAAATGCTTGGTGCCCCCTTATAAAAAGGGTAATTAATTGTGGCCTCTCAGGTTGAGGCACTGGTTTCTCTTGCAGTGCTGTACAGGGGAGCAGCCAGGCATTTTCCTTTCTCAAACACACCTCAGAAAATGCCAAGCTGATAGAGGACAGCAGTTTGGGGGAAATGGCTTAGTCTTAACTTCCTCTTGGCAGAGCTTTTTGCAGCTCAGGTATCTTTCAAGGGAAGGGAGTAGGACCAGCCCAGGTGGGACATTTCACTCAGCATGTCAAACCCTCTCAACTGGTGTGTTCCAAAGCAGGTGCCCCCATCAGGTAGCTCAGCCATGAGGTCCCCCTGTCTGGTACCCCAGACACTCAGGTTTGCTCAGCATGTCTCACCAGGAGCACCAGAGCCAGAGCCTCGGGGCTGTGTGCCATACCTTGTCCCTGACGGCTGTATTTCCCTTTGGTGCAGTCGTTGTCCCGTGTGCAGACCCCAGCATCTGGCAGCTGTTTGGAGCAAGCAGACACCTCTCAGCATCCCATCCTGCAGCTTCAGTCCCCCTATCCCTCCTGCCTCGCCGAGCAGCATTCTCCTTGAGGGATGCACTGCTCAGCTGCAGCCAGAGCCTTGTTCATACACTGCTTCCTGACCAAGGATGTTCAGATTAAACAGGAAAAAGGGAAGGCTTTATTTATTTAACTCCAGACAGATGCTTTTATTTAAGCCTCAAGTCGGCTTGATCATCTCAAAGGGGAGAAAACTTAAATGGATTCTGTCTGTTTTCCAGCAGAATAAAAGCCTTCATGTAGCACACACGAGTCAGGAACAAAATAGTATGGGGCCAGAGTCAGGCTTTTACTAAACTTCCCAATACCAGAAAAGTCCTTCCCCAGTGTTGCCACCACAACCCTCCTGAATTACAGAAGCTAAGCCCACTGAAGGAAGATGGTGTGTTTACCTCTGGGCAGGTTCCTTGTTTCTGTCCAGGGGTGATAATGAAGTTGGTCATCACCACAAATGAGTTGTCCCCCTGTGGAGACACAGCCAATGAGCTCACAGCCAGCATAGTGTCCCCTCTGTGAGGACCCTGTCTCTGGGGAAACATGTAGGGCACCCAATCCAAAAGGACACGTCCAGGCAGATGGCATCTCTCTCCTTAACTTTGGATCCTCCACCATTCTCTGCTGCATCTCAGGAAGTTGGTGGTGGTCCTGGGAGTCTACAGTGCCACCAGCCCTAAGGACAGTGGAGAACCCCCTTTGCTGCCTGAGATGCTGGTCTGGAGGGGCCTTGGTTTTTTTAGAGGCAGCTTCAAATGTGCTTCATCCACTATGGTGGGTCCCAAGCACTGAATTCTCCCCAGGAGTGATATGTGGGCAGAGGTTTGTGGCAGGAGCAACCTGCTTTCCACTACAGGGACACCATTATCATGTTTAGCCCCATAGAAAGCCTACACTGAGAACCAATCTGTACCCCAGCTCTTGGGGAAAAGCAGCTGTCAGGACAAAACCAACCCCCCAACTCACCCAACCTGTCTCCTTACCTGGGGTGGGAAAACATAGTCCACCACATCCCAGATGTGAGGGCCCATGACACTCTCATTGGTCAGTGTCAGCCCTTTCAGCTTCACTGAGACTGAGCTGACAATGCTGTCCTGAGACTGGTAACCCTTCTCGTAGAGGAACACCCACCTGGAGAGGGAAAGTTGGTGGGGTGAGCATGGCCACTGGCACTCCTCCACAAGAGCCCAATTCCCCATGGGCTGGGGCTTTTTCTACAAAGTCTCAGCTGGTGGGTCATTTGCCAATGATGAAGGACATGTTGCTGAGCTTTCCCACTCTCTGCCTGAGGCATGTGGTAGCTACAGGACCTGACTTTCATGCTGGGATGGCGTGTTTTGGGGACTGGAACACGTTTTGTGGCTGAGGGTGTGTGAAGACAGGTGAAGCAGGATGGAATTGGCCATTTGGGATTAAAGTGTAGGGGGGTTGCTGAGTTCAGTCACCCATCCAGACCCTCCTGATCCGCTGCAGAGGCACCCTCCAGAAATCAGTGCCTCCATGGCCAACACAGAGCTGGACATGGCTCACATCCAGGGCTACCGTTCCACATCCAGCAAAGGGAATGTGAAGCCATGGCCCTGAGTGCAAGAGGGCTGCAGGAGCAGGGTCAGGGACACTGCTGTGGCCTGAACAGGGCTCTCCCTGTTTCTCCCAGCCCATCACACAGCCATTAGGGCAGGCTCCTGACACTATTTAACCTATGGCATAAACAAGCTGTCGCTGGATTAACTCTGACTCAGAGAGTATAAACATGGGTGAGCAACCATTTCGGGTAGTGCTCCCGGCGACGCAGAGCATTCCCAGCACTAAAAAAGGAGCGATCTGGATTTTGTCCCCACCACCATGGGCATCAGTCCTGCTGGCCATGACAGAGGCAGTGTGTAGCCCATGGGATGCCCAGTGACACCAGTCTGGCTTGTCAACTTATTGTCCGGCACCTGGCTGATGGGCAAGGGGGAAAATGGGTGAGCTCAGAAGTTTTTCTTATGGGTGCTGGACCTTATGGGCTTCTCTTGGGGATGAAAGTTTTTGGCTTGTAGCCCCATCAGCATCTCAGGACTGAGGGCAAAGGGACCTCAGGGATGGCATCTGACCCATTGTCTGGAGATGGGAGCAGAAATTCAGCACTGCAGTCACCCCAGCTGGAACCTCCAGCTCCAACCTCCTCTCCTAAAGCAGAAGACCACACTGGGTTACACTGGGCACCTTCCCCGATGCCTTCAGGGCTGCAGAAGGCTGTGAGCCGGGCAGCACCCAGCCGAGTCCCTAAATCTGCCTTCAGAGCAGCCTCTGCTGCTGTCACCTCATCTCTCCCTGGCAGACTGCGGGCACACAGGGCTGGGCACCCCAATGAGACACATTGCAGGGCAGGATGTGACCCCCACCCTGGCACAAAGACCTGGTCACAGCAAAAAAAACACCATTTCCCCATGATGCTCTAAATACCACAGCAAGCCCTGCCACGTCCCCTGGCATCACTCTCCCATGTGGCAGGATCACCAAACCCTCTTTCCTTGCTGGCCCCATCCTGTGGCTCAGCCCACAGCTCCTCGCATCCGAGGTTTCAGGAAATGAAACCCAAAAAGCACCAGCATTGCCTGGGCAGCAGCGATAGCACCTTATCAGTCATCAGAGGAAAGAAGAGCTACTCCCCAGGGCTGACATGGGGTCTCAGTAGAGTTGGCCCCACATCTGTGCCCTGATGTCACTGCCCACGTCCTTCCAGCACAGCCATGCATTGGCACACGTTCCCATGAGCATCCCATGGCTGCCGCCAAGGAGGAAACAAAACTGGGAGCATAAACAAATACAACTTTGGCTGCCAAACTGGCTTTCAAAGGAGAGAAAATCTCAAGCATTGCAGCTCATTGCAGGGAACTGGGGACAATGCAGTGAGCAGGGAACTGAGGGCAGTGCTGTGGGCAGTGCTGTGTGGCACTGGGATGCCAGTGGCTGGTAGGGCTGCACTCACCTTGCTAGGGGTGCCAAACTCCACCAAACCAGGAAAAAATAGGGAATTAAAGCAATTTTATGCCAACCTCCTCCCCTCTGCCCCTAGCAACTGGTTCTCTCTCTGCTTCCTCCTGGTTGCCTGTCTCAGTTTAGGTGGTTGCTTAAGCCACATTTCCTTAGGAAGTCGAAGTCCTGCTCTGAGCAATCATCTGTGCTGGTTCCCCATCCACAGCAGTGGCTGCCCCAGGCCAGTGCCAAACCCTTTGAAATAGAGCATCCTTGAGATCTTGGTTTCGCTGCAGTTTGGCATGTGGATTAACCCTTGGGAGCCACAGTGCTGATGAGCAGGGAGGGAGCAACATGGGGGTAACATAATGACCCCCCAGAAGGCTTTCCCCATTTCCAGGGAATCTGTGCTAAAACCAGGGATGGGCACCTCTGCTCCCTACAGCTCCTGTGCTTGCACTGGGCCCTGGGAGCCACTGCCTTTCCTTTGTGCTGCATGAGACACCCTGCACACACAAAATACCCAGATTTTCCGATTCATGGCCAGATACCCCATTTCCCTTCACACCTGTCCTGGAGCTCTTCCCAATGAAAGGGCTGAGCCCACAGCATCCAGCAAAACCTTATCAGTCTTTGCATCCCACAGCATGGGGCATCATCCCACATCGAGGGGACAGGGATGAGATTGCTGTGGCAGGAGCAGCAGCCCCAGGGCACCTGAGAATCCACATCCTCATCCTGCCGTGATTCCATTTACTCCACTCCACTGCTGCCTTTTTTAACCAGCTGCCCTTGCACCACGGCCGCTCTTGGAGCTGCCTCCCAGAAGCAAAGCAGACCAGGAATTTGGAGCCAGCCTCCGTCTCGGCCCCAGCGTCAGGGTAGTGGACAGGGAGATTTATGGCCCCGTCTTGAGCCGCTTGGGTCTCACAAATCACCGGGCTGGCCTCAGATGCCTTTTATTTAATATAAATGAAAATAAAAATAACAACATTCTCAGGCCACGGTCCAGCAGCTCGAGCAGGATTTGGATACGGCTCAGAGGGGAGACGGGGCCCCGGCGCACGGAGCTGGGCTGGGCAGGGATGAGCCTCCAGCCCGCACATCCAGCAGCTTCTGGGGAGGATGTGGGGACGAAAGAGCCGTCGTCTGAAGCAGCCATGGTGGGACACTGGGCTGCACGGGAGCAGCCACAGCCAGAGGGATGCGAAGCCATCAGCAATAACCCCCCTGCACTGGAATATAGGGGATATAGGAGCTCCCTCTTCTCCATTGCTTTTTAACCCAGTGGCAAAGAATCTTAGGGAAAGCAGGCGCCTGGAAGCCTTACCCGATGATGTATGCCAGGACAATGAGCTGGATAAGCCGGAAGGTCAGTCCCACTTTCTTGTTCCTCACCAGCACCATCCGAGGGGTATCGTACTCGAAGAGGAAGGAGGACACCTTGTCCATGCACTTCTGCCCCATGGCTGTGCCAGGGCTGTGCCGCAGCCTCCCGACAGCCCCGCTGTTTGCCTTGAGGGCTGTGCCCAACCCTGACCCAGCAGCTCCTCTGCTCGCAGAGAGGAGGAAAAAAAAGAAAATGAGAATTCTATCGGCGTGGCTCTGTGCACATCTGGGCTGTCGGGTTTCCTCCTCTGCGCAGGGATGGGGCTTCCTCTTCCTATAAACTCTGGGCTGGGAGCAGCGGGTGCCCTACATGGTCCGGGGGTGGGACAGGGTGCGGGAGGGTGCAGGGCCCACATGCCACTGGGGACAAGCTGTCTGCCTGCCCGGGATGCACCCTCCCCAGGCAGGGGCCTTCTTTGGGGATGGAGGGACTGCAGACAGGGCTTGGGATGAGCAGGGGCTACGAGGCATTCCTGGGAGCAACAGTGGGATGAAGATGGTGGGAGTCCTGGGAGAGGATTTCAGGATCTGGAGTTGGGGTATCATCTTTTCTATCCCAGCAGGTAGAAACCTCGGGCTGTGGGTCTCCCGTTAGTGTCCTAAACCCATGTCCCCCAAAGGCTGCTCCAGAAAATGGATCGGGAACGAGGAGGGGGTCACAGAAAGCTCAGCTCAGCAATTCGGAGCCTACCCACAGGGCAGACGGATGCCCAGCTTGGCTCCCTCCCGTGGTGAGGCTGAGCAGCTGGATCTTGGCTGGTTCCCAGCGCTTGCACTGGGCTGGGTTGGGCGGATTTTGAAGCATTTTCAGCATTTCCTGAAGGGCCCGACTGTAAGCGGGGCTGGGCGAGCCAGGGTCACAGAGAGGGATGCTCAGCAGGGTGGTGCACGCATGACTTTAAGCAAATATCGCTGAGAAAGGGGCTGGATTTGAACATGCCAGGCTGAAATTTGGGAGGCAATATCGCCACAGTGGGGAGTTTGGGGTGGGAGTGGGGAAGCACAGAAGCTGTGGTTGGGAGATCCTGTGCACCCATTGCATCCCACCAAGCAGCTCCAGGGCACAGCCCCACAGGGTGAGCTCTTTATTAGGTACCACAGGGGCTGAGGAGGGTTGTTTCCAGGGGAAACAGAGGATATTTCCCCTCCAAATCCCAGAGCCCAGCCACTTCAGCACTTCTGCAAGGACAGGCTCCATTCCATGAGCCAGGTTCATCTTCTGCCCCTCATCACCTTGAAGGAGACACTGGCTCTCTGCAGCCACCGAGCCTGGGACAAGGGTCCTCCCTGCAGGAGGAAATGGGTTTGGAAATATGGAAAAGCTTAACCTGCTGAGAAAAATCTTTCCTTTTCAGAACTTCTAGCATCACCACCTCCCAAGTTCAATCGCCCATCACTTACTGTCATGTTGACCTTTAGACTCAATCTATTTCAGACCTGACAACCACAAAATGAGTGGAACAAATTGATTCTCTTTGCTGGGCAATAAGGATAACTGGGGAAAAAGCAGATGAACCAGTTATCCAAATCTTTTGGGCGTACCACGAAGCATGGGAATCAAAATCAGATGATCCCACGTTGCAAGTGATCCCAATGCCTCAGTCCTCTGCAACATGGAAAGCTGTCAGACAGGGAGCCAAAAACAAAAATGCTGATGCTAATCATGCAAGATTGGAGGCTGATACTGCTATTGAGCGGAGCAGACAAACCTTATAAGCTTAGATATCTGTCAGGAGAGAAGCAAATAACTTACTGTATGAAACGAGGCCTTTTAGGGAAGGCTGCTCACCCTTGCCAAAGCCATGGGGATAATGAAAATAGGACAGCTAAATTTAACAGCAAAATGGCTTGTAAAAGAGTCACTTCTAACCTCCTCTCTGGTACTTGGAGTCAATAAAATGGTTATAGCATGGATTTAGCTAAAATACTTTCCATTGGGAGATATTATGCATCTCCCATTCTATAATCTCTTGGAGCCATGTCGCAGTTGATGAGCGGGGCTGGACCCTGTGAATGTGTCCAAGGCAATGTTGGGAAGCAGGACACCCTAGTGTGGGTGCTCCCACAGGGCCTGGGTCTCCTCCTGGGTGAATATCAGCACCCAGTATGGGCACCCTCTTGGCCACAGTACTCAAATGTTAGAAAAAAACCCACAGCCTAAGCCTCTTGTGGACTTGCATATCATCACTCATCTCTCTCCCACTTCCATGCCATCCCTGGGATTACCACTCTTTAAATTACTTTGTTTATAACAGGGAATTCAGCATGTTTGGATAGGCATTGCTTATCTATGAGGCTCTACAATGGTGCCATGGTGGTGCCAGGTGGCTGGTGTGCCAGCTAATACACCTCCCTGCCTCTGCCATGTGGTTATTGAGGGGCATTGTTTACACTAATAACTGTTCAGTTGTTAAATTACCTGCCCAGACAGGGCAGTCACTGGCCCAGAGAAGCTGAGGTCATGATGCTTTTAGGTGTGGTGCAGGCACTGAACTGTCTTCATTCCAGGTCAGGGCTTGTTTTCTGTTTGCCCTAAATATATTACTGTAACACCTAAATGAAAAATAAAAATAGAATTAGGAGAAAGAGGTTTGATCAGTGATCAGCCTCCATTGTAAGGTGCAGCCTGGGGGTTCCCATGACCCACTGCAATGACACACACATTAGCTGGGACCTCGGGGCAGGTTTTATTTTGGGTTCCCACAATCACATCATATGATGCTGTCAATGCACTCACAGTCATTTCCTCTGAATAACTTTTGTATCTCTTGGCCACTTCAAGCAGAGCAGGTGAGATGCCCTAGGGATGCTTTGCCTGGAAGGATGAGGTGCAAAGGCTGGGGATGCTGCTGGAGAAGCAGCAGCAGCTTGAGCTTGACTGCAGCAGATCCTGGGAACTGAGGATAGGTTTGTCCTCAGCTCAAAGCTTTGAGCTGGGCTTGACCTGAGCAGCATGAAAACAGTGGATCAAGTGGGATAACTCAGGACACAAGGGTAAAACTGGAAGTGCTCAAGGCCAGGTTGGATGAGACTTTGAGCAATCTGGTCTAGTGGAAGGTGTCCCTGCCCATTGCAGTGGGATTCGAACTAGACAGTCTTTAAGGTCCCTTTCCACCCCTGATTCTATGATGCTAAAACCAGATGGAGATAAGGAAAATGAGCCTATCAAGGTCCACTGCCCACAGGAGGGGCAAATGGAAAGAGCAACAGCACATGAGGCCCTAAAATCACTGTGTTTGTGCCCAAGATTGCAAAGCCCCAGGAATAGATTTCCCAAGTGCTCTCCTGGATCAGCTAGCATTGACTGGTCCCCAGTACCAGGCTTGGACTCATCCTGCATCTCCAGCTTCAGCTGAGCTAGACACCAAGGGTACTGAGGGCTGGTGACCTTCCGAGGGTAACCCTGGCAGTGCTGCAAAGGGCTATCACAGAGCTCCATCCATGGCTGCAAAACCAACTCCTTCCCCCTTCCTGTTAAACATGCTCAGCTTCTGCTTGGGGCTGTCAAGAGAAAAATGAAAAGACTGGTACTTTTAAGAGAGACATTTCAAAACAGGAGTGTATCCTAGCTGTGACATGGACCCAGAGGATGGAGGAGCTGCTGGAGCGCAAAAAGGGTGTTCTGAAAGCCTCTGCATGGGGCTCAAGCCCAGCCACACCCAGGAAAGCAAAGCTGTGGAAAGCTCAAAATCTGACAGGTCTTTCCAGGCTCTCAGATATTACTTTTCCAAAAACTTATCAAGGGGAAAATAAAATATAAAAATAATAGATGAAGCTCATTACACAACCCAGACTCATGCTTGGCAGCGTCCAGCACAGAGCTCTGAATTTCAGCACAAAAATGTGCAGCATGCTCAGATCCACAGATGGGGAGGAGTGAAACGGAGGCAAGATTTAAAATATGACAGCGGGTGCAAAGGGGACCTGCTGTGGTTGAGGTTGCCAAGAGCCCCTGAGAGGTGATGGCTCTTCCCAGTAATTTTGGCTGCCACAGACCCCCTTGCCCTCACCAGCCACAGGAGATGTTCACACTGCCCTGCTGGCAATGGGAAGAGGTGGGTGAAAAAAAAATTGGCAAATGAGAGCAAGCAAGGTCCTATGAAACGGCATGTTCAGTTTTCTTTCCAATTTTAACTTGTCCTTGACCTCTCTTCGCTCCTTCCCAGCAGGGCTGGCTCTGCTCTGTGTTGGTCCCGTGCTGTGACGCCTCAGCAAAGGGAGATGTTTTTGGTGGTACTCACCCCCCAGAAGTGACATTTCCATCCCCAGTTGCTGTGACAACATATCTCCCTGGAAATACTTCAGTGGTGGTTTAGCCGGGGCCAAAGCAAATATGAACCTATGATGCTAGAGGTACCAAAGGGTATCAGTGGCCCTGTGGCCACTGTGGCTGCTGAAGTGTGGATGCACATCCTGTGGAGTGGCTGGATACTTGCCATGTGGTACAGGGACCCTTGAGTTTGTTTCTTTGGGGAGGGTAATACTTCCTTTTTAAATCATGTCTCCAAAAGCATAGCCCCAGTGGTGATGGGGTCAGGGACCGACACGTCAGGTGGGGAATTCTGGGTGGATTTGCCTTCACTGCTGTGTCCTGTGACAGCACTGCATCCTCAGGGGTGGCTGGTATGGGGGACTGGCTTGAGGGTCACCTCCAGCCATGGCAGTGGTGGCCCTCATATGACAACATTGGTCTGCAAGTAGAAGGAGGAGGCCAGAAATGCCCCTTTCCCAAAACCAGCACTGGCCAGGGTATCCCATGTCCCTCCTTGTAACCCGCTGTGCGTTACAAAGCTTTTCGGGTCACCCTGGGCAGTACCTTTCTCCTACTCAAGGGCTATATGGGGGCACATCCCAACAAAGAATGCACCAAGGGTGGATGTTGCCATGAACACAGATTCGCTCCAAAACATGATCCACAGCTGCATCAGGATTTTCCGTTCAAAACATCACCATGGGCAGAGCTCCGGGTGATGCAGAGATAGAAACGCACAGCCCTGAGCCCTGTGCCATTCCCCCAGAGGAGGCCAAGTTAATTAATTATTATTTATATCATAATTATTTCTTGTGGAGGTTATTGGAGAGCTTATTTAAACCTCCCCTCTCAGCTGGGGGAGGTAAGGTGATGATTATCCTGGATACAGTCAAAATTAGCACTGTTATTTGTAATCTCGTGCCCCAAGAGCGAATTAAGGAATTCCCAACAGTCACATCGTTTCACTCTCTTCATTTTCCCTTTGTCATCCCATGCCAGGCACAAGCTCAGCTCCATTTCTAGTTTGGCTCCTCTGAAAACCCACAAGAAATCCTGATCTGGTGAGCACAACTCCTTTTACGGCTGAAGAATGCCCTCAGGCACTCCCGTGCGGCTCCATGGGCTCCCAAATGTCCCCCAAATTGGCCACAAACAGGGTAAGAGAAATAAAAAAATATAGTAGAACAACAACAAAAAATAGACAAAAACCAGCCAGAGTCATTCAGTAAGATGGCTTTTATTTCTGTAATTTTCTAAGTATAAAATAAATCAGCCCAATATTGTGTGAACAGAGTGGATTGTATGGATGTGACCACGAGGAGCCTTCCCACGTCTTCCCGGCACACCTGGCTATTTACAGTCAAAGGACACGATTTAGGAAGTAGTAATTAAGTGGAAAAATATCTCTCATATAATAAAATAAGAAACATCATTTCTTTCAGTTCTATCCCTCAGTTATCACCCTCCCACCACCCCAATCCCCCCCAAGATAGAATGATTTGCCTTTTGCTACGAAGCACAAATTCAGAAATTTCTAGATTTGGCCCTTCAGGCATCTCATATAAAAAAGTCAGTATATTCCCAGACCCAAATCACTGAGGGTACCCCTCTGGCAGCTCAGTGATTGCTCTCCTCTTGGTCTCAAGCACCCAGATTGACCCAGCTTGGACATCCCCTGTGGTACCCACAGCCCCATCACTCCAGCCACACACAGATTGTGGCTGGTCCAAAAATCACAGTAAGTCTTAGGAACTCGTATTGGGGACTCTACTGTGTTTGAGTTTCAGGAATTATGTGATGCCAAGGTCACTGAAGCTCATAAACATCTCCCAGCCTGAGCCTCTGCACAGGGATTATTTGATGAGTTTTGGTGGAGCAGGACCCTGACTGGGGAACCAGCACTATCAATCCGATGTACAAGAAAAGGACCAAAAATTAATGCTCCTCTGGCTACTTCTGCCATCCACACTGTGAGAAGACACTCTGGTTCAATCCCAGATTTGATGCTCTTACAGAAACAAAGTCCCCCAGCCCCTCTAGTAGAGCCTGTCCCTCCTACTGACCTCTCCAGTGCCTGGTAGTACCATCCAGCCTTGGCACCAGAAACACACACACGGTGTGGCATCTTCCCAGCGCCAAAGCCTCAAAGACACAAATCACAAACCTCATCCAGACCCTGAGCAGCCACACGGCACAAATAAAACACAGGATGCAGTATTGGCTCTTTTTCCTTTTCCGATGTGCCTCCCCATGGGATCACACACCACAGGGGAAAAGCTCATGCAGCAACTGGCCACAATGACACAACATTCCAAAACAGTACAAAAGACTTTCCACAGCTGCTGCCCAAAGCTGCTCCCCTGGGTGCTTGTCTTGGGGACACAGGACACTCCCTTCCCACCTTGGCTGTACCCTAGGCTGTATCCTAGTGCAATGCTTGGCCCCTGTGCCATCTCAGCACATCCTACGCCCTGCATCTTGTGGAGGATCTGTCACAGCAGCCCACCAATGCTAAGGGTCTTGTTAAAAAGACCCAAGCTTTATTTAGAAACTGTGAATATGCCAGGCAGCACCATCAAAATAAAACTAAAAGGAAATAATTCCTAAACTCTGTTGCCAAAAAAAGCAAGGAGCCCAGAAGTTGTCCCCTAAGCTGCTTTTTTTAGCAAACTCCTGGGCAAAACAGCCACCCCGTGTCCATCTCTCTTGTATTGCATGGCCAGATGACTTGGTAAGACACAAGACCTGATCCCAAAGTGATGGTTCATGGCTTTGGGATCTCCAAGTTTACACAAAAACATGCTCCAGACCAGCACACTGCTGGTGGCACACATGCAATAAATAACTACCTTGTGATTTATCCTGACCCTTCACTGAAGAACAAAGGAAAAAATAACTACATCTATGGATATATTTTTACTTCATTAAGACAGTTGAAGTATAAGCATCTGTAATCAAAAAGTGGAGTAGTGAAATCTGTACTCCAAGTAATTAAACGATGGAGGAAAAGACAGAGATGTTGTCAACCATTTAGAAGTGAAAATGGGAATGTGATAAAATGGTTCCTCCGAGCAAGGGGGACTCCTACAGGTTACCTGTGCTATTTTCTAGTTAGATCTGAAGGCTCAAAATAGAAATCAAATTGAATTGGTTGCTGCTGGAAAGAACAAGCCTTTGGCTGGGACTCAGCTCTGGTTTTTGCCCACGAAGGTTCAAGGCTTGGCTCCAACAACTGCATGAACAGACTGATGCTGCCTGGGCTTTTACACCAGAAACTCCTCTACACACAGACATATTTGGGTAAAATCAGTAATCCTCCACCAGACCTCAAGACCAGGGGAAACAGTTAACTCAAGTGGTGCAATATAGAGAGGGTGGGCCAAGCAGGTTCCTGTAGGCACGATGGACCAAGGCCACCATGACCCAGGGAGATGCCACTGGGTAACTGATAGTTTTTGCAGCACCCTCTGAATGGGGCTGGGATGCTCTGAATCCAGTCTAAACTCTGAATCCAGTCCAGCCTCTCCCAAACTGGTTTTCAGCCTCAAGGAACCACAGGAGTGATTTCCTTTGATATCACCAAGCTGGTAATGGATTAAATTTCCACTGGTTATCTTTCTTCACAGAGAGTTGTAACTGGACTCAATCATTTTGGATGTCTTTCTCAACCTGAACAGTTCTTTAATTCTATTATCTGTACTAAAATAAAGTGAAATCCACCCTTTTGGAGAAGAGCAAATGACATGTCTACAGCATTAGTCTTACTGAAGCCTTATTTTGATGGCTTGAACAGTACCTGGGTCATACCCTAGTTCTCTGCACCAGGGTGAGTCTCATGCATGGTGAAAATCTTTGAAGAGGAATTGGTTGTCCCATGGGATCAACTAATTAAATCAATTAGACAGAACACATTTGAAAAATAAAAATTCTTCAAGACAAAGTATAGTCAGATTAAAAAAAATCAGCAACAATATTCTAACCACAGAGTATCTATAAAGATCTTTTTAAAGAGCTCCATATTAAAATTCCTTGAATACATTATATATTAAATACAGTAACAACATTTCATGCAAGGTTTTCTGTACAATAAATCAGCTCAGTAGTATAACAATTCTGTACATTCCCATTGGTCTGGGGGCTCTGCTCATCTTCAATGCTGGTGATGGAGAAAAGAAAGGAGGGATGATATTTGGCACCTACTGTACAGAGGAAGAGTATCTTTTGCCCAGGTGAAACAGAAAAGCACTGGAAGCTTTTAAGAGCCAAAAAGTAGGAGAAAATCCCAGCAGCAAATGAGCAAACCCTGGCTCTAGTGCTGTTGCTGGAATGTAAGAGAAAGGATACAGGCTCTGGCTAATTAAATATCATCAGGATGGACCATGAGGAAAACAGGAGGGAGGATAGTCTCAAGCTGCATCAAGGGAGGTATGGGTTAGATATTAAGAAGAAGTTTTTTACAGAAAGAGTAATAAAGTTTTGGAATGGGCTGCCCAGGGAGGTGGTGGAGTCACCATCCCTGGATGTGTTTAAAAAAAGGCTGGGTGTGGCACTTGGTGACATAGTCTAGTCTAGTTGAGGTTCTAGGGTAAGAGTTGAACTAGATGATCTTGGAGGTCTCTTCCAACCTAGTGATTCTGTGATTTGGAGAGCTGGAGAAGAAACCACCTGCCAGCAGCTTCTCAACTGACACAGCTCAATGAAGAAAGATCAATTTACTGGATCCCAAATCCACTCCTGATCTACCAACCCTCACCACAGCCTGTCTCACTCCTGCTGCAGAAAAATCCCGGGAAGGCAGAATAAAGTTGGTGCCTTACAAAAAGGGATGCCACAACAAACACCACCTGTGGATAAAGACCCCATTATGTACAAGCATACATTCATTCCCATTTTGATCCCTTGGCAAGGATGCCCTGTGCAAGACAGTGATGCTCTCCAAAGCAGAGGACACAAAGCCATGGACATGCTCCTTAAGACTTAAGCTCTACTCCTGCTAAAGAAATAGTTAAAAATCCACTGAAGAAACGAAGTGTGACCAGGAGGGAGTGGTGGACATGAGGAATGCAAAGGTGGGCATCCCAATGCTTTGCTTTACATGGCTGGCCCTATGAGGAAGAGGGCTGTGGCTTGTCTACGGCAGATCAGATCTAACAAGATGCAGGACGGAGAAGAAGAGACAAGGCTTTGGTGTTGGACCTGAGAAGGTGCTGGGCTTTCCACAACGCAGGGATCAAATAGGACAGCATGATAAATAGGGAGAACGTCACCTTCCACCACCTGCACCTGATCTCAACATACAAACACATCTGTGACATCCACACCACTGGCAGACACACTCTGAAGCTATTCCCAGCTGCTGCAGTCTGCAGGCACTGCAGCCACCAGAGCAGAGCACAGCAGAGGTGATGCACTCACTGACATCATCAGGAGTCAGTGACCCCAACACATGCCCCCTCATCTCTCTCCCTGCCCTCACCCACTGCCCAGCCCTTCCCAGCCCCAGAAGCTGCCCTCATGCACCCTATCCCACGGGGTGATGCAGCCTCCCATCTAAGCTCAGCTGTGCTTAAAATCCCAACTCTCCTTGATCTCCCATGAAGGATGCCCTGCCTGAACTCACATGGTCAGGGTGAAAATTGGAAAGAAGGTCTCAAATTTGGCAGGAATAAATACCCAAGGAACCACATTACAATGACCTAGGCCCACACAGCTCCATCCCCAAACCCTATGCCAGCTGTCCAGTAATTGCACTCGTATGTACAGGAAAAAGAAAGCTACAAAATGAAACAAAATCAGCATTTTTCTTGTCGACGATTCACCCGCATTTGTCTGATAGTCGGACACATGCATGTCCTGCTGGCTTCTAGTGAAGGTCACACATGCAAGACTTCAGTCCCAGTTACAAGTTAGGAATCCTTCAGTTCAGAGTGTTGCCTTTGTGTCGTTCATTTCTTGTCCTGTTCTCCTGAAATGAAGGGAAAAAAAGAGAAGGAAAAGTATAGGTGAGGGTTCAAAAGCAAACCAGCACCCTGTTTTTGTTATCAAGAGTTGTTGCTCCTGGGTTGATCCCAGAAGGGATCCTGTCTGCACAGACCTGGTCCAACTGTAGCCATAGCACCTCAGGCTGTGTGAAGAGGAGGAGGATGCTGGTATCTGGCTGAGGAAGGTCTCAGCACATTCAGCCTGCAGGAGGTAGGAAAAGGGATGAGGGGGAGCCATGCAGGCACAGGAACAGTGGGAAGGTGAGTAAGCAGGATCCCTTGCTACTGCTCACAGTGAGGCATCACCCAGGAAAAGCAGTAACTCAGAGAGAAGGAAGTTCAGTGCATCCCACCACCCATCCCAGAGCCCTGTCCATGCCACAGGCAGTTAAGTGGACACTGCTCCATGGGCTGACACCACTTACACACACTACACGTATATTCACATCCATATAGAGCTCCAGAACAATGACCAAAGACCAACCTGACCAACCTACTCATCACAGACACTGTCCCAGTCCCAGGCCTGCCCCCTTCCCTTCTCCCTCCCTACAAATGGAAGGGGTTGGACACAGAAGGTAACAGGCAACACGTGGCTTGTAGGAAAGCTACAGTATTCAGCTTGAACTCCATGTGAACAGCCTCAAAAATTCCTGCCAGAGCTTGATTCACATCAACTATCTCCCCAATTTGCAAGCAGTTCACAGGAGTGTCCCTCATCCCCCAAGTCAGCAGCTGCCCCCCAGCTTAGGGCAGCTGAGTCTGCCCAGAAACAGGTTTTATTTCTTAAAAAAAAAAGACCCACAAGCAGCACTTACTAAGAAGAGTTAAGAGAAATCCCTTATCATTAATCTTTCAACTGTATTTCTCTATCTTTCATCACTGCACACATCACTGAACACATCTCACAGGGGACTGCTGTTACTGTGCTCCTGACAAATAGGGGTCCTGCCCAGGGTTACCCCCGAGGCTCTGCACCCGCTGCCAACCCTGGTGCCAACAAGCTTCCAGAGGAATTAATAAATAACAGGGGAGAGAGAGAGAAAAAGCTTTTTTGCAACTTCTGCCAAAATTTTTTTTCAGTGCTGGCTGGAAAGCCCAGCCCTCGTGTCCTGGGATTGTTGCCTCCAAGCAAGATAAGAAAATTGATATAAACACACAGTTTGCAGAGGTGAAGGGACAAAAAGCTTTACTGGAGATGTCAGATGATACAAAGAGTGACAGAATAACAATCTCTTCATATTTCTAACTTTCTTAGTGCCCGCCCATCATAGTATCCAACTAAAGTCCACCTTACTATTATGTTCCTCAAACATCCAACAGAATTGTCTCTTGCTACCTATCCCCACCCAGGCCTGCCCTAACTTCATGTTTTGTCTTACTACCCCTCTGATCTACACAAAAGAATACAAATATTTTCAAGCACAGGCCCTTCTGGGTCTTTAATATTTCAAGTTATCCAGCTACCTAACTAAAGTGAATCCCCAAAATATTAAGCATATCCCTTAAGACATCAGGATAAAACGGCTTGTTGCAATGGCAGCATCTCTCTGGATAACCTCCACACTCCAGGCTTTGGTGCAAAGCAAGGATGCTGGTGACTGCACTGTATTAAATCTCATTACAAAAATCAAAATTCACCTCCTCTCCTTTTCAGAGACGTCCCTTCAGGAGCTCCAGCAGCAGAACAGTCCCCACTGGGTGACACACCAGTGGCTATTTGCCAGCCATGGCACTTCCACTGAACACAACACCCCGTGGTTGTGCAAACAGAGAGAAAAACACGGCATGAGGTGGGCAGGTACAGGAAAGGGACAAGGCTGCAGTGTTTAACCACCGTGGATTTTCTTCAGAATGCTACTCTCAGGGCTCTGAGTAACACAATCCTGGCACAGAGAGAGTCAGGTGTTTCCATGAGCCTTAGGAGGATGCAGGTCCCTGCATGTCAGTGTCTGTCTCTCCTCCCCTCACACTGTGGACAGGAGCAGGAGGGATGCAGGACCTGTTTCTGGGAATGATGGGATGGTTGTGATCCATCTGGATCTTGCCTCGCAACAAATTTCCCAGGAGTGTCACAACCTTTCAACACTTGCACCAGCAACTGGACAACATGAGCTCAGCTCCTCCATGATCTGCTCCCCCCAGGACAGCTGAGGTTTCAGGGGAGGTTTTTCCTTATTGCTTTTGACTTTCCTCTTAACAGGTTCCTGTAAAAGGTGCTGCTGGAGGGATGCAGGCTCTAACTGCCAGCCCAGATAATTTCCTTCACCAAGGGAAACGCTGCAGCCCTTGTTGCTCTGAAAACCGCTCATCTCCCCCATTGCACCAGGGCACCCTGACCTTCAGCTGAGACCTCAGATCCCAGGAGAAAACCAAAAGGGAATCCTCCTCCCATCCCTTTGCAATACTAAGACAGCAGCACTGACAGCTTCCCTCTGCTCTTCCATTTCTAAAGCATGGCATACGGACACCAAAAAAAAACATGAGAGAAGGAGATAAAAACAAAGAGCAAGGCAGCAGAGCTGTAAAATCCCATGTGGAGATTCCAGCACTGAAAGGTGCAGCACTGCTCTCCTGCAGAGCATCCCACAGCTCGAGGGAACGATTTGGCCCGTGGGGACACATTCCTCTGCCAGCACCCAGCCAAGGTAGCTCCACACAGAGATTACCCTACAAGGGCAGGCCAGGGCCACAGGCGCTCACTCCCAGCTCTGCCCTGCCAGGGAGAGGGATGCCTGCCTCCTGCACAGGCAACACAGGCAGCCAGCAGCCCCTCTGCTCCTGAGGGAGTGGCTGGGGGTTCCCTCATGCCCAGGTGCACGGTCAAGAAATGAGGGTCAGCAGCTCCTTTTTGCTACATGCTGGAGGTTTTCTGTGATGGGACATGGAGATTTTGGTCCCTGTGAATTTTGGGCTGTCTCAGACACAAAGCCACGCCTGCCACGTCACTGCACTGCCACCTCTACCAGCCACTCTCCTCTGGGAGGATGCCGAAGCATAAAGCTGATGCCAGCTTGGCAGAGAAGTGGCCAAAGCTCCCTTGGCAGTGGAGATGCTCATCCAAGGGTGCAAACTCACCTGAGTGTCAGCTGTGGCAGCAGGAGGCTGTGGGGTACTGTACTCCCCAGTGGGGAGGTAATGGAGACCCAAGCAGGGCAGTCACTGCTTGCAACTCCTGCAAAATCACCCCACAGGCTTCTGCCCTCAGTGGGTGCACGGACAAACAGTTGCATAAACACTAATCTGCCACAAAACACTGGTCAAAGTCAATTCCTGAGCATCAAAACTCCTGATTTTCAGTGATGCTCCTGCTGTCGGGGCAGGTGTTCAGTTGTGTTGCAGAAGGCATCTGATTCATGATTTGCCCCTGCTTTTACCACAGCACAGGTAAGAAATAGCAATGCTGGAGCACCCAGCAGGACCTGCTGCTTATGGTGCTGAAAACAACCACAGTGGCAACTCCAACACCTGTGATGGGTTTGCTTCCAGGTGGGGAAGATGAGGAGGCCCAGGAACGGTGCAGGAGTGGGATGGGGTGGCCTCAGCAGAGGGGTGATGGTGCACAGAGGCATATGAGTACCAGAATTATCTCAGTGTCATCTCTAGATTTGGTACCTTTCAAGAATCACTTAGAAGGGACTTCTGGAAGGTCTTGGCACAGATGCCTGGAAACCATCCTCTTGCATGTCACAGGATTCAGAAAGAAGAAACACTTCAATGCATAGAGCATGGAAAATTATTAAAGATACTAGAGCAAGAGGTCCTTGAGGGTAGTCAGCCCTTGTGAGCCTGCCAGTGTGTATTTGTGTGACAGACCCCTGAGAGGCCCGTCTCCATATTCCTGACCAGAACATCTGCAACTTACACCAGGCCCACTCAGCTCAGCTGAGCACATTCACTTGCTCTCACACTCGTATCACCTCCAAAGACTGAGAGAGCAGAAACCTCAGAGGGGCCAGAGTGGGATGAAGGCAGCCAGACATGCAAAGCATATAAGATGAAAGGCTGGACAAGACAGGGTGAGAGGAATGTAAAGCTCTGAGACCACTGTGAAAATTGAAGAGCTTCAGCTTTCTGCCACTTCAAGGACAAGGAAAATCCAGTGTAATGGAAACACAACTTATCTAAATCTCTCCAAAGGAGAAACTTTTCCATAAAAAACCTGAATCAGCAGAACTCACAGCATTCAAGTGAACACCCTTGGCCTCCCTCGGAAAGGAGACCATCCCCAGGCACTGCCTTGCAAAGACCAAACAGTAGCCTGGACCCTGGCCAAAACTACTTCACAGGCTTTTTAAACCTTATTTTGAAGCAAAACACAGAAGCCACTGTGGGAAAGGAGATCCTGACTGGGTACAGACAAGGCTCTGTTATTGGCTTCATTCACCCAGAGACATTCCGAGTAGGTCCCCACCACACAAAAGCAAGACTTCGTAGGAAGCCGTGAGATACTGCATTTGAGGATGAGACATGCAAGAAGCCAACCCTTGCTCTGGAGTCTTGCAGGTTTTCAACTTGTGCTCCCCGCTCCACTTGGGTTCTACTGTCCTGAGAATGCCTGGTAAAAAAAATCACAAGACTACATATAAAAGTGGCTTTTGGATTTTTTTTCTTTGCTTATCAAAATTAGACAGATGAAGATTTTAAATTATATCTTTCAGATCTGGTGATTTAAGAATGATTTTTCCTGCAACTGTTATTGAATAACTGCATGGGAAACCCTGGCTGGATGACACAGAGCAGCCCGTGAGCATCAGCAGCATTGTGGCCGTGGGGATGAGGGCGGCTCAGAGGACCCAGCACGCTGGGAGCAAACACTCTGAACTGGTGGGATGGCACTTGAAAGGATCGTATGCCCACCAGAAACCTCACTGTGCTTGGAGCTGTGCAGGCAAAGCCAAAGAAAAGGCCTTCCTCCAACAGTGCTGAGATTTTACAGAGAAATACGAAGTGTGGGAGAAAGACAGACTCATTCCCAGATCACAGATGGTGAAGTGAAGATCAGGGGCATGCATGGGATGCAAAAGCCAGGAATCAACCAGCTCTCCTACACGCCAGCCTGGTGCTGTGCCATAGAACTGTTGCTACAGGCTTGTAAACATGGGATAAAACAGACCTGGGTATCTGTTGAGAAATGAAATAATAAAAATAAGCTAGAAACAATTCCTGTCTGGTCTGTAAAAACAGAAGCCCCTGTACCTTTGTTTCTCTGAATAATTGCTGGGTTTATGCTCAATAGGGAAAGAAAGTCTGACATGAGTACCCCACCACACTACTGAAGGGGAGAGCGGCCAGTTTGTGATCTTTTCCTGATTGCAGTAATTTCCCATCCTGTATTTCCAGCTTTTTGCAGGGTTCTCCTCCCTAAGAAACCAAACAGAGCAATTGTGGTGCCCCAAATCCTTCCTTGACAGGCCTGCCTAGACCTTAGTCCAAAAAGGCAAGAGTGGCTTTGCAGAGTTTTCCTGGGTCGTTATTACAGAGTGGAGGTAAAAGGTTTGATAGAACACAGGCTGCCTTAGGGATAGAAAAAAGTTTGAGCAAGGTGATGCTGTGGAAGGACATCCAGACTCCCTGCTCAGATTGTTCATCTTCCCCCAGAGCTTTCTCAGGCAAAACCAGTGTCTTTCCTGCCCTTCTCCCTGCCATCACCATCAGGGCAAGCACATCCCAAAAAATGGGTAAAACCTGGGTTCCTGAAGAGGGGGCGTCCCTGTGGCAGGCACAGAACCACTTGGCAGCCCTGGGCCTGCAGCCACCACCAGAAAAACCTGTGGGTTTAACTCAGCACCTAGATTTCCCCCCCAGCAACATCTTTTGCAAGGAATGAAAGAAAAGATGATATAATTTCTTTGCAGAGCTGCCTAAAGATATGCTGAGATGTACAGCACAGAGCCCAGGAGCACACAGGAACCTCTGCCCTGGTGTCACGGGAGCTGCTTCTCCTCTGTGTGTCCCATGGGCTGGATCCTGAGAGGTGCTGGCCAAGGGAAATCCCATCAAAACCACTTTATAAGGTGTTAAGCTCTCCACTGATATTAGCACGGAGACAGCAACACGAGATAAGGATGGACAGAAAGGAGAGGAAGACTGAGGGGAAAAAAGGAAGGATTCCTGTTAGAAACCAGAGTTTGATTTGTTTTACTTTATAAGTGAAGGGATCCAGTTCCTGGAGGTTCAAGAGGAGTTGGATAAATAATCCTTGGCAGATTTATCTTAGTGCTCCGGCTCCAAAAGGAGTATTTCAAACAGATATAAATAGCAACTGCTCTGCCAGACATAGCACCAAGAAGGAAGGGGTAGGAGACAAAGCCCCTTTTTCACAGCAAAGGTGGGTGGATACACAGGTGCAGACATCACAAAAGCAGAGGAAGTGAGTGACGTGTCCATAAAGCTACCGTGAACCCCGAGCAAAGCATCACTGAGCAAACCTAACCCAAGTGATGCACGCCATGCTCACCATCCAGGTGGTTACGGGAAAGGTACTTGAGGCCCTCGTCCAGCAGGATCACAGGCAGGGAGATCTTCATCACAACCACCCACTGCGGCCAGCTAAGGGGGGTTACCTGGAAGATGAGCTGCAAGGAAAGCATTGCATGTGTCAACATGGAAGGACGTGGGATATTCTGTTGTTTTAAGGGTCATGTTGTACGTCAAAGATTGAGAGAGGGTCATCCCAGGCACGAGGAGGGAGGCTCCAGACAGCCAAAAAAGCAGGATTTCTTCAAGGTCTGTCATGATCCCAAGGTGGTTCTTGGCCAAGATGAGTAAAAAATTATATCCTTCACCTCTCCTTCAGAGGGGGAAAGTGAGGCACAAACTAGGCCTGGGTGTTTGTGTGCTCACAGGCACTTAGCAGGGGACAAGGGACGATGCAACCTCCTGGGCACAGAGACACACTTCATCTTAAGCACCCTTGGGCATCAACTGGGGCATCACTAGCCTTGGACTGCAAAGGGACGAGATGACTCCAAAAGGAGATGAATCACCTTCTGTAAATATCTACATCCCTTTGCATTGCTAAAGGAGAACTTATGTAAGGGCAGGATGACTCCTGGTTCCCAAGTTGGGTTGAATCACAGGATCAGGTCTTGAGGGCACCTTCTGGACAACCATCTCACAACCTTCCAGACCCAAAGACTGCTCCAGGGGTGTCCTTGCCCACAGGAGCCCCTTGGGCTGGGCACAGAGGTAGCAGAGGGCACTCACAGGCATGGGCTTCACGTAGAGGATGAGGAAGTGCAGAGCCATGGACATGATGATGGCTCCCAGCAGCCAGATGTTGAGCCATGGTGGCATCCGCAGCAGTGACTGGTTCTCAGAGACACTGTGAAAGCAAAGGGACAGTGTTAGCCCCAGTAATTACCTGCTCCCCTCACCTGCCCAAGCTGGGATTGCCATTCCCCTCCAAGGTACAGGGCTATATTCTGAATCCTTTCTCTTCCAGACTGCTCAGCTTCAGGCTTTGTTGCAAATTAGATCTGGATGCTCAACACAACCAGCCTTTATGGATTAGGAACAATGATTAATGACCAAACCAGTAATAGATGCAGATCCAGTCCTTCCTCTGCTGCTACTGGCAGCAGCACAGCCCAGTGGTCCCCTGTGAGGATCCACTGGATGGCTCTTCCGAGCCAAAGCAAAGCCCTCAACCCACCCACAGATGCTCAAAGAGACCCTGCACAAAATCACTCATGCATAGAGCAGTCCTGCAGTCACCTCACCTGTTCAGAGCATTGCACATTTCAATTGTCACCAGCACGGACAGAGCCATCGTGGTTGGGTAACGGGACTCAAAGATCTCACAGTCAATTCCTTCAAAGATGGGGTTGTCCTCAGTGCATCTCATGAAGTTCCTCTGTTGGCACAGGAAACCGCTGGTAAATACATAGCAGAGCAGCAGGAAAGGCAAGAGAGAGGAGGAAGAGTCGACTGGCTGGGGGGCACATGATGAACTGGGTTGCTGTTAAATATCCCACAGTTCAGAGCAACTGATCAAACTTTCTAAAGTCACTCAGCTTCTGCTGTGGTTGAGCTTCAGGGTTATGGCTGGAGAGTGGCTTTGAGACTTTCAAGTGCAGTTAAGAAGGTGTTTGAGCACACGTTTCCATCAAAAATACATCTTCCACTGCACACACCACTAGGATGTGATGGCACTTACATTCCCACCACCCTGTTCAGACCTACAGTAATGTGAAAAAAGATCCCTTTCAAGGTAGGATCAGGCACAGGAGCTACTTTCAGCTTCTTTGAATCAAGTTTTCACTACCATCCTGGTGGCTGGCAGAAATAAGCCGAAAGGACACAATTTGCTTCTGTTTTAAATTATTATCTTCTCTACCATACTATAACTGCCACAGAGGAAAGGTGGAGGAGACACCTGAGTCCAAGCCCTTGCCCAACACTTCAGCCTGTTCCCCTCCTGACTCACCAACTGATGGAAGGAGACCTGTGGTCCCTCGGCGTCATACAGGAACCACCAGGTTGCTGCGCCCACCGTGGCCAGGCCCACGTACACTGTGGCCAAGAGAGACAACTTTACCCCCAGCACCCCAAGGGGGCCCCTCTACTGCATGGCACCCCATGACCATCATCATCTCTGTCCCCTTGTGCTCACAGGACTCACCTCCAACAGCCAGGTAGCGGAAGAAGAGCCAGCCACTGATGAGGGGCTCCTTGGGGTTGCGGGGCTGCTTTTCCATGATGTCCAGGTCAGGGGGGTTGAAGCCCAGCGCAGTGGCTGGCAGCCCATCTGTCACCAGGTTCACCCATAGCAGCTGCACGGGGATGAGGGCCTCGGGCAAGCCCAGGATGGCTGTAAGGAAGATGCTGTGTGGGAAAAACAGAGATGCCAAATTAGATGAGATCTGGGCACCCAGAGAAAAGGTCTGTGTTATGCAAGGGGAGAGCCAGCAGGCACCCTGGATCCAAAACCCTAAACTGAATATTCACTCAAAGTTGTGCACATGAACCTGCAGCCCCTGATCAGGAACCTGAAGTCCAGCACTGAATTTTGAAGCTAGAATTTTTTCTTGTTGCTATTAAAATTTGCTTTGTAGATGAAATCTAACCACTGATGTCCCTATAGCCACCTTGGTTCCTATTCCCAGCAGAAACACGCTGCTGAAATGAAAAGGCAAAGGATGCCAAGTGATGTTCATACTGCTAAGGATGGTGCTGGTTTACCAGGAGGGATGGGCACGGCTAGGGCAGGGAGGGCTGCCCAGGACCCGATGCAACGGGCATTGGTGTGACCTGGTGACAACAGCCTGTGCACAAATATCTGCAACCGTCTTAGGCACTGGCATGGGCTTAAATAGGCAATGCATTAACAAAAGAGCTCCTGACGGGTGGCGGGATTATAAAACTATGAATGAAAAATCTCCCTGCTTGTGGGGAATGAGGCCAGGCACCGCTGCTCTGTTCCGTGCCTGGGCTTACCAGTTTGGGCACTGTTTGCTGGCAGGGGACACAGACAGGACTGCAGGTCACCCACCCCAGGGGATGTGTCCCCTGTCACTTCCCCCCAGCACAGTGCCCAGTGCAGGGAGCTCTCACCAAACGACCTCCCCAACGTTGGAGGAGATGAGATAGCGGATGAACTGCTTCATGTTGTTGTAAATGGCTCTGCCCTCCTCGACAGCCGACACGATGGTGGAGAAGTTGTCATCAGAGAGCACCATCTCAGCAGCTGACTTGGCAACAGCCGTGCCCGACCCCATGGCAATGCCAATCTCTGCTTTCTTTAGGGCTGGGGCGTCATTGACACCATCACCTGTCTGCACAAAGCCATGATTAACAGGGTGCTGGGCAGAGAGGAGGGGTCACGGGGCGTGAGGCATCCCGGGGGGTGCTCACCATGGCAGTGATCTCATTGAAGGACTGGAGGTACTCGACAATGCGGGACTTGTGCGCCGGCTCCACGCGGGCGAAGCAGCGAGCATCGCGACACGCCTGCCGCTGTGCCTCGGGGGACAGCTCGTCGAACTCCCGGCCTGTGTAGGCTTTGCCAGACACGTCCTCGGTCTCTGAGAAGATGCTGATCCGGCGGCAGATGGCCACCGCTGTGCCCTTGTTGTCACCGGTGATCATGATGACACGGATGCCGGCCTTGCGGCACATCTCGATGGAGGAGGTGACCTCCTTGCGGGGGGGGTCCAGCATCCCCACACACCCCACGAAGGTCAGGTTGTTCTGGGTAGTGGGAGGAGGAGAGATCCCAGACCTACATTAACCCCTGGGGATGCAGCTATTTCCCTCCCTGCTGTGAAACCATCCTGGGCACAGGGATTTCCTCTGGGAGGAAACTTCCACTAAGTTTCCTACCAACAGCCCCATGGATGCTCCCTATAGCCCCAATGAAACAGGATGCTCCCATCCCCTCTGCTGCCCCTCACACTTTTTCACTTTGCTCCTCTCCTCCCCACCTGTCTCAGTGGTCTCCAAGCCCCTCTCAGCAGTCACCCCACAGGATGCCCTGTCACATGGGGCTGTTGTCCTTAAGACCAGCCTTGGGGTTTTCAGAGGAGCTGAGCCATTACACTCCTCGTAGAGAAACCAGAGGGAAAATACTGCTGGGGAAGCTTGAAGCGTGTGGGAAAACTTTGGGAATAAGGAAAAGAGGTCCTGGACAAAGCCCTGGAGTCATACCTCGTAGTGGACAAAGGCAGAAGAGTCATGGAGCTGCATGGTCTCCCTGCGGACAGGCGAGTCGTGGGTGGCCAGGGCCAGGCACCGCAGTGTGTCGATGCCCATGCCCCAGTCCCGGATCCTGCCCAGGATCTTCTCCCGCACCGGAGCTGTCAGCGGGACCTTGGCAGTGCCCACACGGACGTGGGTGCAGCGCTCGATCACACTTTCCGGGGCACCCTGGGGCGAAGCGCAGGGCTTAGGGGCTGGAATGGACCCGGAGGATGGGCATCTCTTGCCAGCACTGCAGGAAGTGCCAGAGGGAGGGAAGGCACCGAGTTTGGGCAAAGGAGGAGAAAATATCCCCAAAACTCCAGCAAGCACATCCTGGCCCTGAGGCTCAGTGCACTAGATGGCAGCCTCTGACCGGGATCACCAGCACTACACCAGAAAGGACAGACCCACATCAGGTCACCAAGAGCAGGATCTGCTCTGCAGGGGATCCAGCTGACTCCTGCAAAACCCACAGGTCTGCCCGAGATATTTCCACCCCACAGATCCCTCTCAGACCTGGAGGGGATGAGGGCTGTAAATCTCTGCTGAAAAAAAAAAAGTGGGATGCTCAGTGGATGCTTGTGATGCCTTTGTGATTCAGGAAAACATCCCTCAGCGTCCCAGCATCTCACCCCAGCCCTTCTGACCTTACAAAGGACCCTGACATTGCTTTTTAATATAAAACTTGGACTCTTTCTATTGCACCTCTTAAAATGCTCACTCAGGGCCACAGATCAAGTGGCTCTGGAGGGTCCCAGCCTGGCCTGGAGGACAGAGTTCACCCACCCAGATCATCTCCCAGTGGGAACAATAATATACAAATCTTCTCAGAATCAGCAGGGGGAAATTCTTGAGACATCTCTTCTCTTGGGAAAAAAATGCCCTTTTAAACACTATTTTATTTCTGGTTACAGTGGAAAGCTGGACATCATCCTTTGGGCATTACTGGTATCCAGAGGGTCCAAGCCTTTAATAAAAGCAAGTGCTCAAATTCTGCACAGAGGCAGCTCTCCCCTGCCCCAACACCAGCAAACTCAGCATGTTTTCCGCCTTCTAAATCATTTTGCCTCCTTTTTTTCCTATCAATACTGCAAAGACTCACCTCTCCCTTGACCGTACCTGCCTACCTGCTGGATTCTGGACCCTCAGACAGGTAAGTGGGGTAAGAACTGCAAAGCATCAATGCCTGCTGCAGTAAGGGCCAAGTCCTGCTGGGGTGTGCAAAGAGGACACTGTAGGGTGCTGAGGACCTTCTCCCTTACCTTGACAAACATCTTGCTGCCCGTGGAGTTGTTGCTGGGACTGGTGGGTGTGCAGTACACAGACATGGACTTGCGGTCACGGGAGAACTCCAGGGTGCACTCCTTCCTCATCAGCTGCTTGATCACCTGAGGAGACAAGCCAGGACATGACAGGGAGACTGGTGCTCTCTGCCTTGGCCAACAACCCTGCTGAGTTGGCAGAGCACTGTTGATGGGAAGAGAAAAGCAGCCAGAAAGGCTGGGACAGTGCGGAAATCTTACAGAAAGGAGTCAGGGAGTTTCTTATGACCTGCACAAACCTATCTGAGGAAGAAATGCTGGAACAGAGAGCCCTTCCTTTGAGCAAGTAAAAACATTATAAGATCTAACGGCGCAATATGAAAGCTAAGTAAATCCAGACCGGAAATAAAGTGTATTTTCACGAGGAGGATGGGGACACACTGGATAGCCAGAATGGGATATTTTCACATCAAAACCAGATGTTTCCAAAGAGCAAGTGTCACTCGAGCAAGCATGGCTTTTGGGAATGGGGCCTCCCACACTCACTGAGTTGCAGGCATTGGCTCTCTCCACTTTGGACAGTTTGCTGAGGTCCGTGTTGAAGACATTCATCTTCTCCACCAGGCATGTCAGGGCTGTTTCAGTGGCTTCTCCCACCTTCTCATAGACTTTTTTGGACTAGAGGGTGGGAAAAAAAAGAGCTTTAGCTTTGGAGCACATCCTCTACCTGCTCTATCCAAGGCTGCTGCCACCCACTGCACCATCCCAGAGCTCCAAGAGCATCACCTCGGGATGAGTTCAAGCTAGGGAAGGGGATTCCAGGGGCCAAACCCTCTACTGGCTTTGCCCTAGAGTGGCCCAAAGAGCATTCCCCTCACACCCCCCTGGCCCTGGAGCCCCGCACCTCGTTGTAGTCCAGTGAGGAGTCGTTGCAGAGGGCGCAGATGGTGGCCAGCTCCACCAGCCCGTCGTACTGCCCACACTGCACTGGCTGCTCATCCTTCAGGCTGTGGGCAGAAAACAACCCCCAAGAGCCTTACACCAGCTCAAACTTTCAAATAACACTCAGCTTATCCTACATATCCCTTCTAGAAGGAGATATATGCTATATATCATGCTTGTAAAGTGGGAGAAAGAGCCCAGTTAAAGCTCCAGGGTTGCCAATAAACCCCTGGGTTTGCATTTTGTGCTTTATGAAATGGGGCAGGACAAAATTGCAAATAAATTATCATGAGGGGGCAAATAAATTCTGGAAATGATCCAGAATAAAGTGGGCTGCAGACAAACCAGTAACGAGTCCTTCTTCTCTCTGAGATGCTGCTTTGCACTCTGTAGAGAGCCCAAGGGAGCATTTAAAAGCAGCAGAAAACTTTTACAACTGCATGGCTGTGGCTGCTTCCAAGCCAGTGGTGAACTGTGGCCTTTGCTTCCTAAATAGCAGCTCTTTGCTATGGAAAGGAGCACAAACATCCTGGAAAGGAGAAGCTCTGAGCACTCCAGGCAAGCCAGATACTGCTTCTCGCCCAGTGGCAGGAATGGCAGCAGTGGTTTTCAAAGGAAATAAAAAATTATCCTGGTTCCAGGAGAGGTAACTGCAGGTTAGAGCTGAATAAACCCAGCCGGTCATCTGCTTGCTGGAAAAATAATTTGTCAGGCATTTATTAGGATCAGTTTATTCCACTGCTGGTTCCCAATGGAAAGAACATTTTGGAGCCCTTGTTACATCTCAGAAGCGGAAAACAGGGAGCAGCCAAGAAAATCTGAAAAATCTCTTTGCTGAGGGACAAGAAGCCACACTGGGCTGTGAGTGGGAAGGAAGAGTCACTGCCTCCTGTCCAAAAGATCCTGCTCAGCTCTGGACTCATGGGTAGGGACAGCAGTGGGGGGAGGAGGGAGCTGCAAACACTGGATGGGTTTCAATATTTGGGAAGTTAGAAATGCCAAGGATGGCTTTTGCAGTGTGTGATCCCCTGCACATCTCTGGGAAGCGATGGGAGGATACAGGCTCATTATTATCTGTCCCTGCACACGGCCAGGTGAGACCCATGTGATGGGCAAAACACCAGCAGAGGTGCTGCTGGCTGGGTACTGTGAGGGGATGTGAACAAACCCAAGGTCCAGCTCACAACATCCCCCTGTCAAGGCCTGGCTGAAGCAAAACAAGCATTTCAGTCCCATCAGCCCTTGGGGAATGGGGGATTCTGTCTATGACACCTCAGTGAGCCCACAGAGGAGCTGAAGCAAAATTCAAAAGGAAGAATTGTTGCAGACCAGCACAACGTCCCTGCAGGCAGTCTCCAGAGGAAAGGGGATGCTGAGCTTCAGAGGTTGGCAGACATGAATTCAGCCCCTCAGTCCACCTCAATTTTAATTGAAATGCACTGATTGACACCAGCTTATGACCTGGCTCACTTTTTAATGGAGATTCCCAGCCAAGGATCAAATTGGCTCTATAAATATTCATGAAATTCAGTCTGAGGTGGGGATGAATTATAGTCTACAGACGAGCAGAATGGACCATGGTGAAGAATGTGTCTGGAATCATAGTACAGAGTGGAGAGTGCTCCCACCACCAGCTGAGCTTCTTGTCTTCCTCCTTCCCAGATTTTCCCCACACAGTGGCCATCACCTCCTTTCACATGAGGGGGAACAAATAAATACAACGGCAGAAAACCCCATGTGTGTGATAATGGGTTTAGCAGGGCTGTAACCCACCACAGAAAACCCCTCTTTCTCCCCAGCCACTGCCACAAACTCAATCCTCCCACCTCAGCTGTGCTCACAGCCCAGGGCACCCCCATGTCATCCACAAAGCAGAGGGGACCCCCACTCACATCTGTCCCTCAGGGGCATAGGTAGAGCCAGTGATGCTGAACTCGTGCAGGCTGCACTGGGTGTTCTCCACCTTCTCCATGATGAACATCTGCAAGGGGGAGAGGTGGAGACAGAGCGTTAGGCAGCAAATTTTTGCTATTACCCACGTGTCCAGCACTGTCCTAGAGATGGCCCTGCCAGCACCAGGTTCAGCCCCCTCCCTGGTCACCCACCGCTCCTGGCTGTCCCCAAATCCTTTCAGCTCTCCTCTGCCTTTTCCATGGTTGCCTCCTCCAGATCTTTTTTCTCCATCAGAGAGGAGCGTTGAGCCCATTTCTAAGAAGGTGCCTGTGTTTTTTGTGGAGCAGGGAAGGAGCTGGGTCCAGGTTTCCATTCCTGCCCTAGCTGCCCTGAAAAGCCTCTGTGGGGCAGGATCTGAGTAACTGTGCTTGTCACCCCTTCCCAGGCAACTTTCAGACACCAGTCTTGTGCCATACTGGGGTCACAGCTCAGCTCAGTAATGAAGCCCCAGTGTAAAAGTCCTACATGCTTTTGCCTTTCAAACTCCTTCCAGTTTCTCTCTTGCTGCCACGAGAAAAGCAGCCTCTCCAAACCCTAAAATAAAATAAAAATTCCCTTTTCCCCTAGTCTCTCTTTGCTCCCTCCCACCTTTTGGGGCAGCCTCCCTTGGAAGCAAGAGCTGTGCCCAACCTCAGCCAAGGCGACAGTTCGGCGATGCTCGTTTCTGCTGCTCGTTATTTATGACCCACACTGAAGCCAAAAAGTTAACATAATAAATAAATAGATTAAGCTGTTTTGGCAAATGCATTTCTTTGGCTGCAAGGAGCAGCCAGGAGGGAGGATGGCTGCAGGGAAGTGATGCTGTCCTCAGCTCCATGAACTTTCTCAGTGGCTCCAGAAAATGGATGTGGGGACAACTGTCCTTCTCCACCCTGTCTCAAAACAATTTTCTCCTGATTTATTTCCTCTGGTTATCCAAGATGTTCCCTGGGACAGGGAAAGCAGAAAAGAGGCATCTCTTAGCACCAGAGATGCAACAGCTCCGAGTACCACTGACTTCTGTCCCTTCCACACTTCCTCTGGCAACAAACACAGGTTAATTTACCGTTATTATTAATATTGTTAAAAATACGAGGACATCTCATCAGTGCAGCTGTGTTGGCTGGGGGGAGTGAGCCTTTCCAGCTATTTGCAGATACCTTGTTTGCTGGCCTATTGCACTCAGCTCCTTTGCCAGACACCATCCTGGAGGCCCCTCAGCATCCATGAAAGGTTTTGAAGAAAATCATGAGCCAAAGGGCTGCAGAAGAGATGCCCCAGGTCCTCTGGCAGCAGGTGCAAATACTAACATGTAAAGGACCTCAATAAAGAGAGACAAAACACATCCTGTCTCCTCTGATGACTGAACCTCCTCAAGATGACAGACTTCAGATCCTGAGGTGAGGTGGGGCACCCAGTCTGAGAAAACACCAAAAGGGACCTTTGAAAGCTAAGCAGCCTTCATCTCTTTTTGAGATATTCAATGCCATCAGGCTTCTGAGAGCCAAAATCTCCTAACCTCTTCATAAAATGGGCTCCTGCACTCAGAAACCCCAACCACACTCATTTATTAAAAAATCTGAAAGCACCCACCCTAGGCACCGATGGTTTTGCCTGATATGGGCCTGTTTGTCTTCAAATGCTCATGGCTACAAAAAAATTATTACTTTCACAATAGCAACTTTCTTATTGAAAAAGGGAAAAGGGAAAAAAATCATTCCAGGCCCTTTATTTTTCCGTACCTATTTAAAATAGTTGCTGTGTAAGCCACAGCAACCAGAGGTTATATCAAATTTCCTGCCTGCTCCCAGCTTGTGTGACTGCCTGAGTGTGGGGGTGGACAGGGCACTACAACTGATCACAGAACTACAGAATGGTTTGGGTTGGAAGGGACCTTCGAGTCCATCTACTTCCACCCCCCTGCCGTGGGCAGGGACACCTCCCACTCTCCCAGGTGGCTCCAAGCCCCGTCCAACCTGGCCTTGGACACTTCCAGGGATGGGGCAGTCACAGCTTCTCTGGGCACCCTGTGCCAGGGTCTCACCACCCTCAAAGAGAAGAATTTCTTTCTAACATCTAATCTGAATCTATCATCCTTCTATTTAAAGCCGTCTCCTGTTGTCCTGTCCTTCCAGTCGTTGTCCAAAGTCCCTCTCTCCAGCTCTCTTGGACCCCCTTTAAGCACTGAGAGGGACTCCGAGGTCTCCCTGGAGCAACCCCAGCTCTCTCAGCCTGTTGATGTTCCAGCAGATTTCCAGGCTGAGAAGTGGGCAGGTTTGTGGGCAGTGGAAACAGTCCAGAGGAAATAGCTGCGTCTTAAGCAGTTAAGAGGAGAGGTAAGGTTTCCATCACAAAAATAATATAAAGAATATCAGAAGCAATAGAAGGAGGTGGAAAGCTGCATGTGTGCAGCTCAGTTAGGGCTCTGAGGGGGCTGCCAAAGAGTGATGCTCTCTGGGTCCCCTCCATCACTCCACTTCCAGCTGGAAGCTGAGCTTATCCCATCCCTGCTGTTCCCACCCTGCTGGAAGCAGAGCAGTTCCATGTCCATGTACCTTGGTGGAATCAGGGGCACTGGATGATGGCAGCAGGAGCCCTGGAATTACAAATCCATGAATCCTGCCTGGCCCTGGCGCTGCCAGTGTGTATTAGTAGGAAGCAAAAGGCACTTCTTTCAGGATGCACCATCCCCAGAGCAGGAGTTGGAAGAGGTTCCCTTTCCTAGGTCCTCCACAACCTGAGCTGAGAGAGATGGTGGTTTTGGAGACCCCCAGTGGCATGAACCAGGTTTAATCTGACTTACTAAGTTGGTTTGGGGCTTTTTTACAGCAGTGCTGTAACCTCAGGTGGACTTGAGGCCAGAGCAAAAGCACCAAAGTCTCAGCTATCCCAGAAAGCAAGAAGTGCCTCATTTTTTGGGGGACACTGGGGGCACAGCTTCACCCCTGCTGACCACCTGGGATCCATGTGTGTCCTACTGGGCTGGCTTAGCCAGCACTGTTGCCATGAGACTCCGGCACTGAGCAGGACCCAGAGCCATGGTGCAGCCCTTAGAAACCAGCTGAGGGTTTGAAAACAGACCTGAAGCTTTTCAAGAGTCACTTTACATCTCTACAGACCTGATGCCAACAGCGAGAGATAAAGGGCAGGCACACCCTGCAGCACACAGGTGAGCAGCTGTGCTCACCTGAATTAATGTGTGAGTGTTTTAAACCACACTCAAATAATACGTTTTCCCAGGTTACCGACAGGCTTTGGTGGCTGTTTCACCCCCTGCACTGGCTGCTCAGCACAGGAGCGTGTCCTGGACGTGCCAAGGGCCACCCAGCACAAATATTTACCCACCTGCCACTCACAGAACCCAACGTCAGCACGGGAATCCCTGTCCATTAAACATTGACAGCCCTGGCTGTGTGTCCAGGGGCCAGACTGGATCACAGTATCATGCCCTGGGAGCCAGGATTCAGCAAAGTGAATAACAAGAACAAGGTTGTGGGGAAAAAGGGTGGAGGATAAATTGAATTTTATATCGATTTTTTTTTGCAAAGTTGCCAACTTCATTCTGCAAACGATGGTCAATGCCAGAACCCACATGTGTCCACTGCCCAACTCTATTCCTCTCCCTGTCTCAGCATCACCAACCTTGTCTCTCCCAACTGTGCCACACTGCAGGGGATGGTGGCACTTCCTCCCACGTTCAAGGAGCAGACCCTCTGCTAAAAATTGGTTTGGGAAGGCTTGGTCACTCCTCCCTCTCCTTCTGCATTCTGCAGAGCTAATAAAGAGACCTCAAGCACTGCTTCCCTGGATCACTGGGTCAGAAAACGGGGCAGGTGGGAACCTCCTCCTCCTCATGTGAGATATGGGCAGCTTCATCACTGCCTCATTCCAGCCCTTTCTCTTTCTAAATCATTTACAGGGCAGAAATACCAGGTATTTCCACTCATTTGTAGTTTGTGCTGAGCAAACCAGTGGCCAAAGCCGATGGCCAGCTTGCAGCACTGTCACAGCTTCCCATCACGCTCCCCAAGTTTCAGGGAGAAGGAATGGTGGCCAGGTCCATTTTTTTCCCACAGCAACACATTTTCCATGGTTCTCCTGTAAAACTGGCATGCCAAGGCCATGAAAAAAGCTTTCCTGACACTTGTGGATTAATGGGGAAACTGAAAAATACTCAGATGGTCCAGGCTTTCCTAACAAGTCACCTCTCCACAAGGCCAGGCATATGGGAGCAAAGCTTTCCAGCACATCAGGAGCCTTCAAACTTCACCAAACCACCTCAGGGCTCTCTCCATCAGAAACACTTTTCATGGGTCCAAACTTTGTAATTTTGCACGGTCTAGGATTTTTCGCCGGTTTGGTTAAAAACAGGAGGCAAAAGAGCAAGAGATCAGAGCAAACCAACTGCACTGGCATCTCCAGGAGATCTGTCTCAACACCACATTCCAGCAGGAAGAAATATTCCCTGGAGAGAAATCCATGAAATAAGCCTGCAACATAGCATCTCCACAGTGGTGTGCTGATAAAAGTGGGTTTTCTAATTACCACCACACCAAGAGAAGCCCTGATCCTTAATGACCCTGGTCAGGCAGTGAAGAACCTCAGGCCTTCCTAAAAACCCCCTACCCTGCTCACCTTCTCATTCCTAATGTGAGGACAGCAAAGCCCAACACCTCAGGGTGGGGATGGAGAGACGCAGAGTCCTCAGGGATTGGAGAGCATCCCCACTGCAGCTCCAAACCCTAAAGCTCCCTGGCACTCACCCGGCACACGGACATCTGGTTGGTGGTGAGGGTGCCAGTCTTGTCAGAGCAGATGACGGAGGTGCACCCCAGGGTCTCCACCGACGGCAGGCTCCGGACAATGGCATTTTTCTTGGCCATGCGGCGCGTGCCCAGTGCCAGGCAGGTGGTGATGACAGCTGGGAGACCCTCAGGAATGGCGGCCACTGCCAGCGCCACTGAAATCTTGAAATAGTAGATGGCCCCTCGGAACCAGGAGCCGCCGTGGACGGGGTCACTGAAGTGGCTGATGTTGATGACCCAGACGGCGATGCACACCAGGAAGATCACCTTGGAGAGCTGCTGGCTGAACTCATCCAGCTTCTGCTGCAAGGGGGTCTTCTCAGGCTCGGTCTCCACCATCTGGTTTCGGATCTTTCCAATCTCGGTGTACACCCCCGTTGCAATGACGACCCCCACGGCCTTCCCAGCTGCAATGTTGGTGCCCTGGGAGGGAAGAAAAGGGCCAGAGTGGCTATGTGGGAATTTAACATCTTGGCCTGAGCCGGGAAATGGGTCGCTTGATGTGAGAGGAGAACATGAAGTCTCGGTTAAGGGAAAAATGAGACATCCTGGGTTTTTATATAAATCCACCCTAAAGAGCAGGAAACCCCCTCCTGAGAGCTCTCACCTCTTAAAGACTTGACTTCTGCCTGAGAAGAGCATGAGCAAGGAGGAAACTCGAACTTGCAATAGCTCCAAGCTCAAGCACAAACCCTTTCCCTATACACAATGCATTCTCCTTGATGAAAAACTCACTGAGATTGCCCAAGGCATTTAAAGGCCTTATGTGCCACAGCTCAAGTAAAACCCAAATGAAGCAATGGACTTGGGGCTCTTTTTATGAATTCAGGTCTTTCTCATGCATGCACTACCTTTTACTACTCAGAGATCTCCTGAGTCCATCAGCATCTTCACTTTCAAAACCACAGGAGAGGTGGGGATGGGTGTAAGAGACTTACAGAGAAAAGCATATTCTTCTTGTCCTGGTTGACAGCCCGGGGGTCAGGGATGGGATCAGCATGTTTGATCACTGACACGGACTCCCCTGCCAAGACAAGAGGGGAGAGAGGGACCACTTGTGTTTCCTCTCCAGACTCCACTCGAGGAGCCTGCATCACACCCCTTGCAGACTTCTGGAGCAGCACTTTGCCACCAAACCATCCAAACATCCATCACAAGGATGTGAAACCCCACATGGCACACAGGAAAGCATCAGGCTTTGTGTTTTGCAGGAGGGATGCCCAAGCACCTGCTACATCTCACCTGTGATGTGACTTTGAGGACCCGGGGAGGTCCCAACATCATCTAAATCTTGCTCTCCCACCTGCTTCCCATCCCAGCAAAGCACTTATCCCACTATCAGTCCCAAAATGTGCCTCCAAGGAAGATGGCAGAAGGAAGCTGCCTCTGCTCCACCACTCACCTGTGAGGATGGACTGGTCGACCCGCAGGGTGGTGGACCGGATCTCGATGATCCGGATGTCTGCTGGCACCTTGTCACCAACTGGAAGGGTAAGAGCACAGCAGCTCCATCAGCAGGACAGGCAGCACCCACCACCCCAGAAACAGGGATAGCAAACCCAAAATTGAGATCCATCATGTGCAGGTGCACAGCAGCACCCAGCCTGCACCAATGACGAGTCCAACCCCTGGCAAAGCAGAGTCCTGCCCTGGGATACCTCCTTGCTGCATTTAAAGCTTAATTAAAGCTTAATTTTGTCTTTCTATAATTTACAAGTCTCCCCTCAGCCATACCCTGGTGGTGCCCTGCCTTTCTTTCCCACCACGTCCCCATCTCTTCTCTTCCCTGCCAACCTCCCCTGCAGACTTATATTGCCTCTTCCCTGCAAAAAAACCCAAACATGCCCATGTTGGAGCAGTCTGAGCTTCCTAAAATGCCAGTTTTAACCCTGTTTCAAGGTTGTCTGGGCTGACTGGAAGCTGTTGACAGTGCAAGACCTTCCGTTTCCAAGACAAACAGTCATCCATGGGTCTCCTGGCACGGCACAAGGAGGTACAGGTGAAAGCCTCCTCATCCACTGCCAGACACTCAACACCACCCTGTGAGGCACAAGTGCTTCCTTAAAAAAGCCATTTAAAGCTGCTTTTCCTGCTGGGTTTCATCTTCCCAGCTCTTCCTCCTGCTCCCTTATCAGCTGGACACAATTGTGCTCCAATGCTTTGGAAACACTGAGGCTGAGCAAGCCCTGGCTCACAGCCCCTCACATCACTTGCACAACACTGCCGGCTTGGCTGCTAACGAGCCTCTTAAATCCCAGACTTTAACGAGCGCTTCCTCCCGGGGCTCGTAAACCCCCCCAGAGCAGCGGGAGGGGGCTGGCACTGCTCCACCACCCAGCCAGTTATTCCAGCTGAAGATCTGAGCGCTTCGGGATGACACGTGCAACATCTGACATCTGGCCAGACCTGTCCTCTCCCTGCCACACCTATTTTGGGGGATGTTGAGCTGGGGGATGCTAAGAACAGGGACCCAAAATACCAAGTTCATGCACACACTCAAGCTGTGCATCAGTTCAAGGGAGCTGGAGCATTTAAAAGGAAGCAAAAGCTCCTCTTCCCCCAGGAAAGGGAGGAGGGTTTGCAAACATGAGCTAAACCTGCAGAGGAAGCCTTGCAACATTCAGGGACATCATCGAGCCCCAGTGCCACAGGGGTGGCACCCGCTCCAGGGCAGATAGTGCCACAGCATTCCAGGAGGTGGGCACAGTGCAGGACAGACATCCCATAGGGACCTGGCACTGTCATCAGCCAGCTACTGAACACAAGCTGATCCCCCCAAGCCCCCCGTGCCAAAAAACTAGGGAAAGAGAGGAAAACAGGAGACAACGCTGTGTGGGTGTGGCCATCAGCATGCCCAAGCAAGGCAGGAGTGGGCAGGGGGTGCAGCAATCAATGGATCTCCCCTAGTGATGCTCTGCCTGCACTTTTTGGGCAAGGCAAAAGCTGCCTGCACCAGGACTCACATCCATGGCCTTGTTATGAAAGGGCAAAACTCAGCTGGGTTTAAGCAGCCTGCCAACTTCCAACAATCTTTCCCTCCCCACCTTAGTGTAGCAGGTTTCCTGCTCCCTGGTGCCAAATTTATTGCATTTGCACATGCAAACAAACAGCAGCCAGTCCCTCCTGCCTATGCTGTCACACTGTCCCCAGGGTATCCCCTGGAAATCCACCACGTGCTCAAAGTTTTTGCTCCTGGTGTGCTTTCCTATCATGCACTCAACAACATCCTCACCTTGCCATAACCTCCTAAATTCACCATTTGCTAATTAGTTTGCTAATAATATGAAAACCCCTCCAGAGAATTCAGCTCTTTCCCTCCCAGTCACAATGCTGATTGTTCCATTAAAAAGTAATATTTGGCTGCTGATGGGCAGGCAGCATGCACTTGATTTGGAGAAAGATGGCAGAATTTAATTAATAATTCAATAATTTAATTAAAAGCCAGGTCAGCAGCTGGAGTGCACTGCTGGAGCTGGTTTGGGAGCACTGCCAGCTCACCCAGCTGAGGATCTGGCCGGCTCTCCTCCGCTTGATCCTCCCTGCATTATTTTTATGTTCATCTTCCAGCTGAAGCCCAACTGGAAGACATAAATAACAGTGAGCTGGCTGGGTGCAGGAGGGATTGCAGCATGTTTCCACCAGCAGGGCCACGAGGAGGAAAGGAGAGGATCAGTTTTGTGTCTCCGGGGGTTTACAGCATCGTTTAAAGAATAAACAAAATGGGATAATTGGAATGCATCCTCCTCAGCTCTGGTAGGGCAGGCAGCAGACTCCAAGGAATCCTCCACTGAATGAACAACCCCAACAGAATGGCTGGGGGTAAAATCTGGCTGGGGAGGCAAAAGGCCCCTCCCTGCAGTTCGTCCTCTCTGCCTCTTGCCTCCCCTGGATAACCAGCTCCAGTTCCCAAGGAAGCCTTCCCACACAGCACTGAACAGCACAGCACCCAGCACAGGCCCTTCACCCACGCCTCTTCCGGGACTGTGTGTGGAAGAGCCTCTTCCAGAGAGAGGGAATCTTGGCAGAAAATTAAAAGTTCTTCCAGAAAACAGGGAAACCCCCCCGAGACACAAAACCTGCGTCAGAAACGTACACTTTTTTTTTTTCTCTTTTCTGTTGCTCTCTACTGCCTGATGCTCAGGGTGAAGCCTTGACAGGCTGGTAAGCCCCAGTTTTGGGGCCCTCCCGGCCAACACCACCTCCCCATCCAACCCTGTGCCCTGGGGTGGTGGCACCCTACCTGCCACCTCCACGATGTCCCCAGGGACAATGTCCCGGGCGCGGATCCGCTGCACCCCACCGCGGTCAGCACGGATCACCTTCCCCATCTCGGGCTCGTACTCCTTCAAGGCCTCAATGGCACTCTCAGCATTTCTCTCCTGCAAGCAGAGAGGAGCAGAGCTGGTAGAGGTGGAGTTGCTGCTGCAGCAGGCTCCTTCCCCACTCACTGGAAAGGCAGGAGCATGGATTCCCAGCTTTGGAATCCATTTGCACCAAGGGCTGTGTCTTCTTCAGCTGCTGCCAGATGACTCCTGCTGGCTTAAATCACCAGATCCTGGATCTCTGAGGTTAATCTTCTCATTCTTGAATTGGGAAGCAGCATATCCCACCCAGATGTATTTTTCCCCAATCAGCAATCCCAGCTGATAATCCAATCAGCTGCAGATAAATAAATGGCTTTAAAGTGAATATATACCAAAGAAGAGAATTGCTGGCTGAGGTGTTTGCTCAGTAGGAACACAGTGAGGTGACAGGCAGCAGCCAGTGTAGCTTTTTCAGGGACAGGGCAAAAAGCTTCCCTTGGAAAACGCAAGGAGGCAAGCAGTGTTTGCCTGGACAAGTGCAAGATAAGCTCCAAACTGCAAAACTTGCCAAAGAAAGACTGAATAAACAAGACAAGAGGCAATCAGGGGCTGAGCACATGTGCAGGGACATGGGGCAGCACAGCCAACACAAAAACTGAACCTTTGGGAGATGAGTTTCCATGGGCAGGAAGTAACCAGGCCTTTGAATGAAGTGTCTCAGCCATGCAGAGCAGAGACCTGAGGGTGGCAGTGGGGCTGAGCCTTACCTGCCACACGCCCACCACGGCATTGGCGATCAGGATCATAATAATGACAATGGGCTCCACAAACGCCGTCATGGTCTCCTCTCCTTCTTCAAACCAGGCCAGGATCTGGTGGAAAGAGAAGCCATTTCCCAGTGCTGATGGTTAACTCAAGTGCCTCCACTCCTCTGCTGGGACAAGCTAATGTTCTGGATGAGCAGAGCTGGAGCAAACAGCCACGCAGTGCCTGGGTGAGTGTTTGCACCAGGAAAGCCTCTATTTTTGCTTAGTGTACCCATGGGGATGCCATGGCCATGAGCAGATGAGTGGGGAGACTGGGCAGCGCTGCAGCCCCTCCTGGGCTGCAACATGAGTAACGGATGCAGTATGAGCAGCTGTGCAGAGCAGACACTGACCTTGTGGTTTCTACCACCCTGAGCCCCCTCTCCATCCCAAAGAGAACTCATACTGTAATACAAATGAAGCACATATACAAATATTTCCGCTCCATTTAACTGCTCATCAACTTGCTGTGTCAACACAGCAACACCTCGTTGCTCTGCAGAGGCACCAGCACAAGGACCTCTGGCACAGGGTTTCATGCCTGCTTTACCTGTGCTCACCTCACTGCATGTTGTTTTGGGAATGTATTAAACCCTGCAAGCCACCAGCCTAACCCTTTATTTACCCATGAGTTGTATTCAAAAGGAGGGCACAGGAGTCTCAGCTTTGCCACACGCCCTGACCACACTCAAAAAATCAGCCATTCTCCAGCAGCTCTGTGGGAAACATGTCCTCATGCAGAGTTGCCCCTAAGGTAGATTATGGGTAAAACTGAGCTGACAGCTCAGTACTGGGGCACTACAAATCAGGCTCAAATCATCAGCCTGGAACAGCCTCGGATAACCAGAAAGAAGCTCAGAGAGTTGTTTGATATCACTGTTGGATGGATCAGCATTAGTGAAAAATGCTCCAATCCCATCTTTAAGCAGACACAGTGATATTGTCATTATACCCTAGAAACCATTGCATTGCTGCTACATCTCCTTCATCCCACAGGCACCTGCCCCCAGTTCCTTTGCTGTTTGGATGCCACCTGGGGTCATAAGTGCCCTGGCAGGTGCCCACCCTGAGCCTGGGGTACTCACAAAGGATAGAAAAGCTGCTATCAAAAGGATGCGGACGAGGAGATCTTCAAACTGCTCCAGCACCAACTCCCAGAGGGACTTTCCTGGTGGGAAAACATGAAGCCAAGCATAGTCAGTGCTCAAAAAAAAACAAATGTAAGAGAGATAATTTAGACCACTGAGGCCCTAAGAGCCATGGGACCCCATCCCTACTTGCCTCAGGGCTGCTCAAGTGCCCCTTGGCCGTGGGCACTCACGAGGACATCTGGCACTGCTACAGAGGGTTCTCTCTAATAGGAAATGTTTTCATTTCTGGCATTGCCCTGATTTTACTACGTATGTTTTTAACTACAGAAACCAAATCCTCTATGTTTCTACTCCCATCTTACTCTGGGATTAAACCAAGATTAAAAGACCCCCAAGACCCCTGTCTCCAGCACACTCCACCCAGACTCAAGGCACACTCTCATCTCCAGCCCATGACTTACCTTCTTCCGCAGGGAGCTCTGGGGGTTTTCATCAACAGCACAAGGAATGCAACATAGCAAAAAATGATAGAAATAAAAAGATTAATTAATGATTTGGGCTTTGCCAAGCAATCCCTTCCCCCATGCCCAGCAGCTCACTCAGTACCCTAAAATGCAACTTGTTCTGCACATATTCCTGCATTGAGGCAGCTTGTTCCTGAACTTCTCAGTCCAACACTATGTAAGCACCCCTGGAAACATAATTTCCCTTCTGCAAGTGGATCCAGCAGCATTTATTCCTTCACTCAGCCTGCCTAAAAAAATACTCCTCAGCAGCTGCCCTCTCCAAAACCAGGACACAGAAGTCCAACCATCCCATAAAACACCCTGCCAGAAACCCAGTACAGCCCCACTGGGGACTGTAACTTTCAGACCACGTTTCCTATTAATCAGCTATATTTTACAGCCTGCAGTGCTCTAGGAAAGAAATCTAAAGCCAATGCTCAGCTGCTCCAAACCATCCCCCTGAATCCACTGTGGTGGGTGCAGTGCCTCCATCCATACTGCTCCCAGCCAAACCTGAGCCCAGTCACCTGCACAACCTGAAAAAAAAAACAAAAAACCCAAGGGCTCTCATATATCCATCAGTCTCCCCAAGATTCCCACATCCCCACGAGGTGACTGTTACCTTCACACACCACATGCACTGAGGGGTGCAACAGCCACTGGGCAATGCACAAACCCTGGAATCCACCAAGGGAATTGCTCCTGCATCCTCATCTGGGCAGCAATGGAAGTGCTGACCCTGCTGTAGGCAAGGCTGGGCCCAGGACTGTAAGGTCCTGCACCCAGTGAGGGCTCAGGAGTGACCCCCCTGGTTTAGGCAGCTGGTGGGTGCTTGTCTCTATCTGCATTCATTGGAATCCCAGAATGTTGAAGGGTTGAAGGGACTTTAAAGACCATCTTATTCCACCCCCTGCCACAGGCAGGAACACCTTCCACTTGACCAGCTGGGAGGGGATAAGGAAACAGATGAAGTTCAAGATGTCACATCACTGGACCAAATGTAGGGCTGTCTCTAAGTACCCACAGTGTGGAGCCCTGAGCAAGAGCAGGAAGTGAAACCTGCTTGGCTGTTTTCTATCACCTGTTTTCATTCAGAGAAAGGCGGAAAAAACCCCAAATCCAAACTAAACCCACCTTCACTGAACAAACCAGTGAAAACAAGAAGCCTAAATGTGTTATGCTTCAAACTGCACCAGCTCCTTAGTGCTCAGAGACTCACTCCAAGTTGTTTTAAACACAGGTCCCCCCTAGAAAAGGCTACTCTGATCCCCTGTTATCGTGAGAAACAGACTGGGACATAATGCCTATAATTATAGAAAAAAGTATATATATATATATATATATATATATATATAATCTTGGAGCAGCCTCAGCATTTCAAATCACTTTACAGAGGGTTTCAGAGGAAAGTGGCTCTTGTCCCTCTCACAGCCAGCTCCTCTCCACCCCCAGCTTCCTCTCCCCAGCCCAGAGAGCCACCAAAATTAAAAGTAGAAGGGATCTGCTGCTGCTATTTCCATGCAGGCTCCACTTTAAAGGGTGCAAACGTGTGAGGTGAGAGGGCTGGGCTCCAGTGGGTGCCCTGGGGAGGCACCTGGGACTCCCACAGGTCTTGGCTCCACCAGGGTGCCCAGGGGTGACTTTCCACCCCAAGGAGCCACCTGAGACACACGGCCCTCTCAGTGCTTTGCTCACAGGGTGTTTGCATGACAAGCAGCAGTGACTCCGTTTGTAGAGCTGGGACTTTGCATGAGATCTTGCTTAAAGCATGAAAACTGGTTTCTGTGAACTCAGGAAACATGTGCACTGGGGCAGCCAGCCGAAACACCGCTGGTGACATAGTGACACTGTGCCACTGCTGTCACCAAACCTCACACACAGCAATGCTGCCGAAGGCACCTCCCCAAAAACCCTGATTTTGAGTAAGGTAAGAATCAGGCAGTTCTCAGCCATCAGCAACTCCTTCCATTACCACGTGGCAGCTCAGCGCCCACTTTGCATTAAATACCCAGAGAAAAAGGGCAGAAAGGCCCAATAAACCTGTATTTTTGGGTTTGAATTGATCAGAACTCACTGGAAAACAGGGAGGTTTGGGGCTGAAGCCTCTCCTTCTCCCTCCTAGAGTCTCAGTAAGAGGATTTGCTACTCGCCAAAACCCAAATTCTGTATGAGTCAGCCCCATGGCACAGGGCAGGGCAGCAGAGCTGGTGCCATGTCCCATCTGGTCAGGAAACCTGCCACAAGGCAGAGAACCAGCAAAATTCCAAATCTGCAGTTCCCCTGGGACAACATGGTGAGTGCAAACAGGCTGAAATGGAAACTCCCATCTGGCACCTCAATAGCTCCTTTCTTCTGCCAGTGGCTCAGCACAGGGATCCTGCTCTGGGCACAAGCTTCCTGATATGGCCAGAACACAAATGCAGTGACGTCCCCAAGGGTGGAAAGTGACAGTGGTTGCTCAAGGTGTCCCAAAATCTACAGTTCCTCTGCTCCTGCTCCTCTGCGTCACAGTTTTGGAGAGCAGAGCCAACAAAGTGGAGATATCCCAATGGAGCAATGGGTGCCTGGATGTCACAGGGCCGTTCCCACCAGCACAAGAGCGCAGTTCCCTCTGGGTTACTGATGCAGCCCCAGCTCCATCACCCCACAGAGCTTTTGCCTTGTGGGGGTACAAAACACAGATCCAGGGGCTGCTGAACATTTGCAACTTGCTGTGAGCTGATCACATCACAACACCTTTCCTCGCTGTGCCACCACGTCACGTGGCGACGATGGCCATGCTGGGCTGCAAAGTATCAATACAAGATACTCTAAGGGCATCCGAGGAGCCCGGCCACCCCGGGCAGACGTGGGGCTGGCGTCGGGCTATTTTAGCAGGAGGTTAATCTGCAGCTCCTGCCAAATCAAACAGGGCTGGCAGCCCACGGGCTGGCGCCTGCAACATGGCAGGGCACGGCAATCAGGTGATGAAAAGGCAAATAAACACGGGTGCCACCCACGAGGGAGGCAGCGTGAGAGCCCTGGGGCTCTGTGACAACCTCCGGGTCCCCAGGGGAGACTTGGCCCCGCTTTCCCAGCCAAAGCAAACACAACAACTAAGCAGGGTGGCACTGGAGCTGCTTTAAGGAAATGCTTGGGTTTTTCCTGCTGTAAAAGGATCAAGAATACCCGGAGCAGCATAACCTTAGAGCAGTGTTTCCTCATTGTGCCCTGTGGTACTGCATCTCTTCTTCTCCTCTGCTTCTGAGGAAACTGAGGCACGAAGTGACACTCTCCAGAGCCAGGGCACAGAAAAACAAATGCTGGTGCAACCCAAAAAAGCAAACATCTTGCAGGGTGAATACTGAAATACCATTTTCACCCACCATTTCAGGAGTTTCCTTGGGATAAGATGAGATTTCCCTTACAGGAAACACTTCTGCCCCCAAGTGATGTGAGAAGGGTACAAGCATGATGCCTGTGGGGATAATGATGAGCATCACACCCAGGCCCAGCCTTCTCCTCCAAATAACTTCCTTCAAGCTGTATTTCTATGTTGTGAACTCATTATATATTTCTTCCTGCCTTTAATATCTTTCCCCATATGCAGAGAAGGGCAAATCGACTGGCAAATTAAGGGATGTATCTGATTCCTTGACTTCACTGACAGGCATTAAGAAAGTAGTGAAAAGATTAAGAAAACCCTCAAATAACCCCAGCTGGGAAAGCAGCCCCCATTCCATGACAAAAAGCAGGAACCCAAGCAGGGCTGCTCTGGGATCCTTCCACCATCCCACAAGACACCAGGCAGGATAAACTGTTATTTTAACTGGCTGCCTTTCCCAGGGCCAGCTGTGAGGGAAGGATCCCATCCTGGAGGGACATCTGCTCTGCTTCATCCCCAGTGGCACCATACACCACCAGTGCTCCACAAACCTGCCTGGTTCCACCACCAGGACAACCTCTGCCGGGATGTTTTAACACACACAGCCCAGCACCAAGTGAGGCTGCCCATCACCCTGCACAGTTGGTCGCACTGGAGGCACAGAAATATGAAAAAACAGCGCTTGTGAATTAATCCTGGGTGTTCTAGTGTTATCTGGGATGACAAACACACAAAGCCTAATGGTGCTAATGCTCCCCGATGTCCCCAGGGGACAAAACACAGTTATCTAAGTGCCTGGCTGTGTACGACTTAAATCAACCCACAGAGCTTCATGGCTGAGCTTCACAAAAGCTGCTGCACCCTTGGGGCCTGTCCTGCACCTCCTCTCACACCTGGGCTCCAACCACACACTGGGGCAGGACGTGGCTCCACTTGGAAAGAGTGAGGCTTTTACAGTGCTGTGCCTGCTTCAGCTTCTGCTCACCCCCTGCCTGCCCTGACATCCCTCTGCCTGCTGGAGCTGCAGACAGACTCACGGAAACCACGTGTTATTGCACCAAGATGGGGAGAAAACACACCCCAAAGCTAAATTAGCCTTTAACCAAAAAAGCCATACATGTTAAACCCCCAGAGCCAGGCAGCCATCTGAATCCCAGCAGGGGAAGGGGCTGCCCCGGGGCATCCCCATGGCAGGGGGGGGTCACTGGCCCCAAACCACCCCCACATGGAAATCACATCCCCAGGCAGGTGCAGCTGCAGTGTGTGTGAGTCATGTGAGCCCAGGGGACTGTGGCAACCTGCATCTCCAGCTGTGCTGAGCCCCACAACCCAGGGGAAACAGGAATCAACTCTGCTCTAAAAAGAACTTTATGGGTACAGGCAGGTCACTGGGAGCTGAGAATCACAGAATGGCTTGGGTTGGAAGAGACCTTAAAAAATCATCCTGTTCCAAGCCCCTGACGCAGCCAGGGACACTTTTCACTAGACAAGGTTGCTCCAATCTGGCCTGTAACACTTCCAGAGGTGGGGCATCCATTCCCATCCTTCTGCTGGGTGACCACAGCCAAGCTCTGCATTGCACCATAATCAGCTTCCAGAAGATCCAGCCCTTTCCATGTCTTCCATCACTCTAAGGAACTGGTCCCAGAGCCATGGGTACTTTTCTTCCTGTGCCTTCCCCTCCAGAGAGTAGGTGGTGGTGGCTCCGGGTGTGCTGTGGGTGGGGAGGCACCTCTAGCCCCAGAACCTTATTTGCCTACTGCCTCACAGCTGCTTTTTCCTGTGTACCAGGTGAGGTTTGGTTACACCAGCGACAGCTGCTCACTCAGAGCTGCCTCAAAAGGCATCAGGAAGGTAAAAGGAATGAGATATAACCCCCCTCCCATGGCAAACACCAGCTTTGCTACTCTCGTACCTCCCTGGCACTTGTCCCTGCTCCAGCCCTGCCCTATGTTTTGCAAAAGCCCCAAATCCTCCTGCCTGGGGGATCCACAATCGCACAGCCTCCAAAATAAGAAAATTCAGGCCAGAGGAAGCACTGGGGATGGCGACAGCCTGCTGTGGGTGAGCAGCACGCGAGGACGGATAGCCGAGGTTTTAGGGCCAGAAACATCCTTGCTGCTTCCTAGGCCATGCTTTAGGGTAAAATGATCCAACCACTTTCCTCACTGGCACCTGGACACTGTCAATGGCTGGCAATGAAATCAGCCCCAAAAATTCCTGATCACAAGGCTTCCTGTGGCAGACACGGCTGTGGACCAACTGCTTGTCCTACGCTCACTCTGCCTTTCCAAACCCACTGGTACTGAACCAGCCCAGCACCATCGGTCCCTCAAGGACACCGAGTGTCCAGGGCAGAATGGGTACATTGGGCACTGACAGAGGGGGGGGGAAGCTGAAAGGCTCATTTGATCCTTTTCTGGCCAGCTGAGCTGATCTCAGCAGACCATGGAAAAGGACACACAGTAATCCTGGATGTGCCTCTCAACAACAGGAAAGAGCCATCCAAATCTGGACCAATGCCATCTCCTTCTCCCCAGAAAATCTGCATGTCCCCATGCTGAAGGATAAGCCACCACCACCACATCCCACTGCTCAGGGAGAGGGAAACAGGAGTAGAGGCGGGAGCGTGGTCTCGGACTGATGGTCCAAGAGGTATGTGAAATAAATAAGGAAAACATTACCCATCCCATTCCAAACTTCCTTCATTCTTGGAAATGGCTCATCCCCAAAACATTGGACAACACAAGTTTTCCTCTGCCGTGGTGCAGGGTGTCCCACAAACCCTGGCTGCCCCTGAGCATCCCCCCATGACACAGGAAACGCAAGCAGGTTCCCCATCCACCTTTTCCTAATACCAGGAAAATAAGGAGAGATTTTACCTATTTTGAACTCAAAAATAAAGCTACCACTCAGGCTTGCCACTCCAGTGCCCACCTGGTCCCTGGGAAAGCAGAGTCTTGTGGAAATTCTGCAGGAAAAACCTGGGGAAATGAAGCTGCAAGTGGTGTCCCCCCATCAGCACCCGCAGAGGAAACCAGGATCACTTTGGGAGTGGGAGGGAGTGGGGCAAAGGAAACCCATGGCTCCAGCCAGGGATGGATTATTTGAGCAAACTAAACGCAGCGGTTTGTTCCCTCCTGCACCAACGCAGTGGAAAGAATTTCCAGCTCCGGCTCCTGAGTGGAAAAGCTAAAAATCTGCATTTAAATAGTAACGGCTTTGGAAAAAGAAGAAAACAAACCCAAAACCCCACAACCACTACAGTAGCTTGAATAAAATAAAGCCAAAGGTGAGGTAGGTTTTTTTAGCTTTGGGGATGTGTTGAGTTTTTTTGGCTTCTCCCTACCTCTGCTTTCAGCACACCCTTTCCATAACCGCAGGGAAAGAAAGGTAAGGGAGTCACTGCATTTGGGAACCTTCTGCCAGAATTGTCACAACCACAACAAGGGGCACACTGCAACTTCAACATACTCTTCTCTTCCACCCTAGAGATACAATTTTATTCCTTCCTTTATTGCCCTAAAACTAATTTTCCAGCCAATTTCCCATTGTAAGTGCTAAATAAATTGGGAATTTTGGGTCACCGATGTTTTCTCACCCTTCTGGGCTCCACTGCAGCCTCCTGCCCTTGTGTGTTCCCCACATGCCAGCTGAGATACCCAGATGCCACCCTGAGCCAACCCCCTGATGCAGCAGGGTGGCTGAAAAGCACCAGCCAGGCCAGGGCAAAGTGTGATGGTGAATTTGTAACCCCTCCGGACACGCTGGACCATCACACACCACCACAAACCGGCCACTCGCAGCGAGTCCGACACCCGGTGACAGAAAACTTCATAACATTTTCCTGGCAGTGCTGGGAAACAGTTTAGGAAACCAACCACAGGGAGCTGTGCCAGCAGCCCCAGGGATGCCCTCACTGCCAGGTCAGCTCAGACCCATTTCCAAATACCGCCGGGGAGGAACTTCAGCACCGAAACTGGGCTGTGCCTTCCATCTGAATTCTGCAAGGTTTAGGGAAGGGTAAGGTTGGACTGTGTTTGGGAATTTTTTTCCTAAAAATCCTATTTAGCCTAACAACATTGGAGCTGAAAAAAACAGGCAAGAAAATGAGACTAGGATGCATTTTCCAAAGAGGATGTATTTGTTTCTGGAGGAGAGATGCTGCTCAGAATGCAGCAAATGCTTCTGTGCTCAGTGCAGGGAACAGCATTCCCCAAAACTGGCTCCTCAAGGATCAGCTTCAATATCCCTTTACACTGAGACAAACATCTTCCATGAGGCTGGAAGCAATCACACTTGCATAGCACAGAAAATAAACCAATAAATAATAAAAATAATAGGAAAAATAAAAAATAAGTGATATTAAAAAGTAGCTAAAGTTACTGAAGCAAAGCCTCAAATTCATAACGTAAATTAAAAAAGGGGAAAAAAACTACTACAAGATAATGCTTTTAAATCCAAAGATCTTCTCTTCCCTGCCAAGATGAGGAATCTACTCATTCTAGCCCCTCCAAAAACTGATGTTTGTTTTAATTGCTATGTTTTAATAAATATATTTTCATCAATCATGCTGCCACTGGAAGCCAAGCCCTCATGTACAAGCTGGGCTGTGTATTCATGGATCAGAAAAACTCAAACTTTATACTCTGGAGTGGAAGGATTCCCTGCTCCAAGCTCAGGGCTGAAGAAGTGTCGAGGTCTGAAGGGAGTAGGGTTGGAGTATTTTTTCCATTTGTTTGTTTTCTGGAGGAAATGCCTCTGCCACAGCAAACCTGTGGGAAATCCCGACGTATGAACATGACATCTCACTCCAACCCATCTCCCATCTGCTGCTAAATGAAGCCAGGATAACAAAATGCAGCCAGTGTATCCACAGGGCACTGCATCCCCCAACCCTGACCCACATGGGTGCTAACAAGCTGCTTTTAACTCAAACTGAGATAATCATCATTAATTTATTTCACAGAATTCCTTGCCCCAGCTGACATGCCCTCACCCCTCCCTTTGCTTTTTCTGGTATCTGTTCTCAGAGCACAGTCTATTTTCAGCAATCTTGGATGGGTTTTCATGGAAAATGAAGTCTACACTGCCCTTAGTTTAGATTATATCAGAAGAAAAAAATTCCTGTAGGATAGAAAAGATCTGTTCTTCTGGATGGGACAAAGGGGTGAGTTAAACAATTAATACTTTTCATGGATGAACTCCCTAAGGTCACACATCTCTGTGTAGTTGAAGCAGTTCCTTTCCTGGAGTGAGATACTCGGAGGTCCGTGGAAATATGAGTCCCACCTAGAGTTTTTCCATAATCTTCCAAAGATACATATCTGTGTACATGAATCTTGCAAAGATATATAATATCTGTGTCCATGACTATAAGGATGAAATATTGTATCTATATATATATAAGATACCTACTTACATTTGTGTAGAAGGATAAAATCTTTTATATATGTACATATACAGGAACATCTATATATTTTGTGTCAAAAAGGGAAGCATAATTAGCATTAGGCTTTTATAAGGAGAAGAGGAAGGCCAGAACAGGCCTGACCAGCACTGCAGAGCAGCCCCATCTCCTCCTGGTCACTGCAGGACTCCCCTCCAGAGGGAAGCAGAGAAGGTCCCTGGTCTCTAAAGCATGGAAAAAGCCCAAAAAACCTGCAGAATCCTAAAGGACACGGCGACCCGAGGGGAACCCTCTGCGGTGGCCGGAGCAGGAACACAGCTCCATCACTTCCCCTCTCCCGCCCTGCGCTGCTGAGCCAGCCCTTTTCAGTTTTATTTTTCCATTCACTCCCCATATACTCCTTAATTTAGCCCTTCTGTTGACTTGGGAGGCTGCAAAATGGAAAAAGGGAAGTGCGAGCAGGCAGGTAAAGGGAGGGTTGTCCCGACCTCAGCTGCCCGGCTCCAGGCGAGCCGATGTCCCCAGGGCGAACCCCCGGGGCTCGGGGCCCGCGGTCACGGCTCCGCCCCGAGGACCTCGCGGCTCTCGCTCCCCACCGCGACGGGAGCAGAAGAGAGACTCTCCCCCACCCACACGCCCTTCCCCAAAACAACTGATTTCTATCAGCAACAAATGCGAGGCAAGCAAGAAAAACTGTTACCAAACCAAAAGAAAAAAACTAAACCCGGCCTCGTCCCTCCTCCATGTAATAAAGCAAATATCTAATACACAAAAAAACCCCACAGGCTGCAAGGGCTCCAGGGGTTTTTCTCCAGAAAGACAAGGAGAAAAAAAACGAGAGAAAAGAGGCATTTTAGGCATCCATCCCCCAAGGAGGACACGGACCAGGCGTGGGGACTGGTCCCAGCACAAGGGACAGTTCTGCCGCCCATCCCATGGGCGCAGCTCGGCCACGGCCGGTGGCTTTGGAGACCACACGGACACTCCAGAGGTGGTTTCAGTGGGATGGAGAAACCCCCCAACACGATCCAGCCCCTCGGGCCGGGCTCACTCACATCCCTTCCCCGCCTCCCCCCGCGCCGCTTTAAAATACACAGCGCGGTTAAATAGCAGGAAACACCAGAAGCAAAAATACCGCGGGCAGGAACCCAGGGGCACAGGGGACACGCAAGAGCAAGAAGCGGATTTCCTCCCCAAAACATCGCACCTCCAACAGGGATGGTGACCCTGGAGCACGGCTGGCCCGGGCCACCAGCGCCGTGTCACCGTCCTCGAGTGTCTTCACCCTTCAGCATGTCACCTCTGCATAGGGAAAAGCCAGCTTGTTATTGCCTGTGGTTTGTTTTACTCCCATAAAGGGGTCTTTTATTCAAAGGTGTCCCATGATGATTTGCAAATGTCAGTGTGGAGGTAAAAAATCCCACATATATGTATAATCTCAAATGAGACATATATATGTATATATATATATATATAAAATCTCAACTGGAATACAAATATATAAAAATCTCAAATGGGACATAAATATATAAAATCTCAAATGGGGCATAAATATATAAAATCTCAAATTGGATATAAATATATAAAATCTCAAATGGGAGATATATATAATCTCAAGACACTGTCTCAAATGGAGCATATATGTGTGAACTTAAATGGAACACATATATATAAAATCTCAAATGGGGTGTGATACATACATGAAAAAAATCTCAAATGGGTCACACACACACACATATATATATATATATATATATAAAATGAATACACAATATCTCAAGTGGGTTCATGTAGAACCACAAGGCACAAAGCCAGGACCTTTGTCAGCATATCCAGCAGAATTCTGAGTATTTAAGGAGTACTTTGATGATCGGACCAGTGACACCTATGTTTAGGACTACTATAGGTCTAGACCTTTACAAGAGGTACAGCATTTCAGATTTCAGCCACCACAGGTCACAAACTGATGCCATCACATGCCCTGAAGCACCTGATTCCTGGGGGATATGTTGGACCAGGCAGCACATGGGCAGATGGGATCACCACCAAACCACAGCCTGACCTCGGACCTGCCACCTCTGCGGGTGAGAAAGAGAAAAGGCTTTTACAGAGTGATAACGAGCAGCCAAACCTCAAAAACTGGGAGGTTCCCACAGAAAACCAGCAAATGCTAGTTATAGACATGAGGTTAATCGCTGGCAAGGATTAATTCAACTTCTCTTCAGAAGAGCAACACTTTCGACTCACATCCCACCTTTCTTTCCCAGGATGACTGGCTCAACTCAGGCAACTCACCTACTGAGCCACACTGCGGAGAAGAGCCATCTCCAGGAATCCTAATGGGAATAAGGAGCCTCCTGTCCCAGCTCTGCTCCTCGGTGGAGCAGGCAGCTGCCTGCAGCTCTGCCTGCGAGGGGTTAACCGCCCACAAAGGAACCTCCGGCGCACACTCACGTCATGGAAACACTCAAGTAACCACAATTTTCTCTATTGCTTTTTGGCTCCGGTTTTTCAACATTTCTACACTTCCAGCCCAGATCTCTGCTACCTGTTTTCCAGCGAGGTAATTGGTGCCAACAGCAGCTCCACTGAGCAGCTGGGAATTTATTTTTAATATAGGTTACTGTTATACTTTCTACTTCCAACACTACCAACAATGAATTTTAAAAAATATCAGGAGTCACAACACCAGCAAAAAAAAAAAATTATCAGATGTAAAATAATAAACGGAGGTGGGCTGGGGCGTTGGTTCTCTCTGGGTATTAATATTGCACGGGGTTGGACTGAAGCCCCACACAGCTCAGTCCTGCTGTCATTCAACAACCCACTCACAGAGACTACAGACCCTTCTCCTCCATCCCTCCCTCCCACCTTCCCAGTTCTCCCAATCTCCTTGGCATCAGCTGTTTCTCCTGCCCAAGGTGTGCTGACTGACCAGGAAGAGCTGCCTGTACTGCCTTCCCCCCATCTGAGGTAAAATGGGAGGTCACCCATGTGTCCCACGTGAGAACCAGGGGAAGGGGAGGGGGGAAAAAGGGGAAACAGGGTGGGGGGAAAAAAAAGGCAACCAGAAAACTCCAACCTTGTCCCAATAATCATTAATATTTCCATCCTGTAATTGACACTGTGAATGCCAGGAATACTCCCAGAAAACATCATCCCAGAGGCTCAACTCCTGGTCCACATCCAACTCCCAGTGCCTTCTCTCTGGACCACCTGCAGCTGGTCACTGCACTAGCATCACCCCAGCCAGCCCAGGAGACAACAGCCCTGTCTCCACATCACTGGTCATGATCAGCAGAGAAAGCCATGAGGTCGGGCAGGGAGTGCTGCCCAAGCACCCTGATGGGCTTCTCCTAGGGAAAAAAATAAGCAGGAATTCTAGAGCATCCTTGGACACAGCAATGCTTTGCAGGCTGGAGCCCTTCCCCAGGAGTGGGGCTACACAGCTGGGTATAAGGCCACAGGGTGCACACACTCAACATCTGGCTCATGGCTTACAAAAAATAACCTTAATAAAAACAAAACAACACTTTTGCAGGGTATCAGCATCCCAACTGACTCTGCAAACTCTGTGTGTGGGAGAAAAATCAAAGCTGGCTCCTCCAGAGGTCTGAACACATAAAGTAACATCCAACCAACCTAATTTTTCAGGACTGTGAAAACAGAAGCATCTCACGGCTGTGTTCAGCCCCGCGAGGCTTCTGATGCCTTTTAATGACCAGTTCAGATCCCTGATGCAAATCACAGGAGGGCACCAGGAACGTTGCTCTCAAGGGAGGTTTTATGCACTGTGGAGGGCACAGGTCAGCCCAGGTCTCCAGTGCTGCACAGGGCAGCTGCCAGCACCAGAAACAGAGTTGTCTGTGCTCAGCCCTGTTTCATGCCAACATCTGCAATTCTGGGCTTCCAGCAGGGACGTCCCACAGAATCTGTGCCAGAAACATCTCCTGGGCTGTGGTTGCGCCAGGACAGACCCAACCCACAGCCAGGAGCCTCCTGCTTTCACAGCATCCCTTCTGCAGGAGCAGATCAAACGCAGAGCGAAAAGGCAGTGACTTGGATGCTTCTCAAAAATTAAAATTCTCCTTGGGAGGAAGAAAGCAAGAGCAACACCAGGCATTGGGTGATGCTTTTTACTCGAGAAATACAGGTTTGAGCAAAGCTTTAAAGATGAAAACTTACTTGCAACATAAATATCAATAAATTTTTCATGGATTTACCCTGCAGGGTGATGACTACAGAAATGGAGCTCAATAGCACCAAACCAGATCTGGCAATTAAAAAAGGCTTAAATATAGCAGAAAGACAAACAGCACTGAAATGGCAACGGGCAGATCCATTACTAGATGAGAATGGCACTAAGTTGGCCAAAAATGCTCATCTGGAAAAGAGAGTTCTAAAGAGAGACCCAAATTACTGAGGAAGAGAATTAGCCTGGGAGAAGGAGGATATTTTGCTGCTAATGGTGTTTTTGGAAGACCCATCCAGCCCCTTACTGGAAGCAGTACATCCCAAACCAGCGTCTAGGCATCCACAGCAAATCCAACTCCTCTTAAGTCAGTGTTTAGTAGCACCAGCTCTCCCACCCCCAGCTTTAAAATCAGCAATGAAATAAAAATATTCATGAAATAACACTCGTGCCACGGGGAGGGCCAATCCCAGGGGTAAATAGGCAGGCAAAATCCCTTCTGCCACAGCATAACCTCTGCCTCTCCTTGCCCTGGAACTATTCCTTCGCTGGCTCCTGCAGCATTTTGAGAGCAGACATCAGGTTTTTTTGAACGTTTCTCTTTATTCGCAATTTTTTTTCAAGGTAGATGTGAATGCAGGTAACCTCAGAGAATGGCGCCGGGGTAAAAACGACGAGTGTTCTCCTGTCAATTAGGAAAACCTTGTGTAGTCTCTCCCCAAATTTGAAGGCACTTGCAAGGTTTGAATGCCTCAGCATTTCTCCTGAGGGAAAGGATTTGGAGGAGGAGAAAAAAAAACCCCACAACCCATAGCATGTTTATGAATCAGAGTGTTCAGCGTGTGTTTCGGGGGTGGAAAAGGTGGGCGATGCGCAGAGGAACAGAGCGCAGAGTTCGATGAGTCAGAAAATGCTGCTTTTCCTCTCCTTACTGGCATCTCAAATATTTCAGCATGAAATAGAAATTTTATTTCTTTTTTTTATTATTATTATTATTGTCAAGAGAGAGCTGGAGCATAACCTTGGCTCGTTAGCAACCGTCGGCAGCTAATCCAACGTCAAGCCCTGCTCCTCAGTCGGAGCATGGGAACATGGGTGTGCACACGTGTGTGCTGATGGATGTACACACACATGCACACGCAGCACTGGGAAGGGGTGCAAATAAATATAATAATAAAAAAAATCTGTGTTTTTCCTAGCAAAACAGGGGCTCAGATGTGTGAGCACAAAGCTCCCTTGAGAACAAGCCTTGTTGGGTTTGGGGAGAACAGCAGCACATCCCAGGCTGGATTTGGGCTTGGGGATGTCCCCTCCTCCTGCCCAGGCAGGCTCGGGCACACGCATGGAAAAATACACACAAGGACTCAGGGATCCTGAAATAAGGCTTACAGAGACATAGGGAGGTGTGTTTTTTTACAAAAGACAAGCAAATTTGCACATGGGCTTGGAGTTCACCCGCTGCTGAAGCTGGTTTGACGCGCACTTAAACCAGTCCTCCCGTACATACTGTCATCACTGCCCTTGCAGTGAGGCACGGGAGGTTTGCAGGGCACCGGGGTCAGCCCCTGGAGCAGGGAAGGTAAAGGAGGGGATGGATGAGCCCCCGAGGAGGGCGGATGGGCAGGGTCTGATCCTGCCCGGCAGCATTTCCAACCACAGCCGGCAGCAGGGCTCCTGCTTCGGAGTCGGAAGAGATGAAATGCAAGACAAGATAAACACCCCTATTCTGCAGCCTCCGAGTTTGACTCCACTGACATTCACAGCCCATTTAGGTTACCGATGAAGCAAATAAAATTATGCATATGCATTAATGCTGGCAATATCCTGCCTGAAATGTATGCTCATTTACACTCAGAAATCCACTTAGAAGAGAGAAATCAGAGCTATATTTAAAACAGAAAAATCACTTGGCTGTCCATGAGGCAGCTCCTGTTTACATCTGTCATTCCTTGGCAAAACTGAAATCATTTGGGGGGAAATTGAGCCCCTGGTTTTACATCTAGGAAGAAAAATGTTTGCACCTCTATATCCTCCAGCTCTGTCCAATATAAAATAACAAATGTGCATTTGCTTATTGTTGTTTGTTTGGGTTTTTCAAAGTTTCGTGGTCTAAAAGCAACCTGTGGAGCTTGGAGCTGGTGGGATAGGATGAGGTATAGGGAATCACCTGCTTGGTACATATGGAACATCCAAAGCACTTATTAATTAAAATTGACTTTGGAGATTCAGAATCACCATGGTGAGACCTAAGGGTTCTGCAGCTTCTCCAGTTTCCCTGGCAAATGAAAGGCCATGCTGACAGCACTGATGACAGAGCTGAAGGGAGAGCACGAGCTCTTCCTAATGGAGAAATATCTTCTTCCACTCCACTAATCTGTATTGCACTGCTTGGCTTCCAAGCCACGAACTGGAGATACTAAATAATCAGTACTGCTCTGTGTTTCCTCCTGCAAATGTATATTTGAGCACGGGAACTGAAAAAAAACAGTTTAGGGTCAAAAAGAGTAACTCCCCCACTCCCAAAAATTATATTTATTTTTTTTTAATACATAAAGCACACCAACAGCTGCTGCTTCTCACTTAACGTCAGAGCTCATTGCAGCTTGCATTTTTTTAAATGCAATAAAAAAGCAGCAGCCAGAAGCTCTCTGAAGTATGTCAGGAGGTAGTTTTTCAGAAAGATGATGTATTTTAGATTGTAATTCACAACCACACTGACAGTTGGAGCTCAGGTTTAGAAGGAAATGAATGAACGTGAGACCGGAGGGTGCGAAAATGAAAGCAGCTGGAGCTGAAGGTCTGCTCTGAGCAGATTCAAGTTTTCTTCCCTTCCTATGTGAGCTCAAGCGAGTCACCAAACTGCCCCACACTTCTGCTGAGGGAGTTTAATTTAAACCTAAATCAAGATGCAATTTAACACAGGCCAAGTCCAAGCCCAGCTTGCTGTCCTGTGATGCTCCCTGCAGTACCCTCACTCAGAGCACCTCTCCCAAACGACCAAGGAAGTTGGTGCCTGCTCCCACAACACAACCTGCAAGTTGTCACCATGCTAGAAAAAAAAATATTTTTGCTTAACATCGATGTTTTAAACCAAGCACGTGACACAGGTCCCATTCTGCATGGTTTGAAGTTGTTCTAACCCATACATGTCTCGCCCACACCACAAGAAACATATAAATACTGCTCAAAAATTGCAAAAATTCAGAATTCTTAAAGATCTGTGACCAAATTTCAGTCATAGACACCCTGCCCATGTCAGTGCTCTCAATGTGCAGGCTGTGCTGTGCAGGAGGGGCAGAGCTCTGCTTGGAAGGCAAAAGCCACAGAACATCCCTCAGTCAGAAGCTCTTGGGAACCAACAGCCTGTGAGAAACCCACTGAGGGGCTGTATGGGAAGCAAAACCACTGAGCAAGGAGAGCACAGGGCCATTGCTTGCAAGAGGAGGAAGGAAGAAGAAAAAAATAAAAAGGCAAACTAATTGCCCCTAATAACCCTTTGCTCTGCACCTACGTCACACATTTGAGGCACATTTTCAAGGCAGAGCCCGGTGCCACCAAGCAGCCAACGTCCCTGACTCAGTGACGATGATTCACTTGGGCAAACAGGAGGACAAAGCCACTGTGAGCCCCACGACAGGGATGCCCACGGGTGACACACTGCTGCACAACACAGACCACCTTCATCCACATGTTCCCCTGGGGTCAGGGGACAGCACAGAAACTGGGAGCAATTATGCCTTGAAATCAGACTGATCACCACTTTGATAAGGATGTATTTTTACATCAAGGATCCATTTTGCCTTCAGCCCCCAAAGCAGAGGGTTCCCTCCTCTCCCAGTTAACCAGAGAGGTGCCCAGCTGCCCTTCTCCAAAATCAGGCCAAGCAGGGGCGGGTGTGATGCTCCACTGCTTGCACCTTGTGCAGATGCTCCATGGTAGGAGCTCCCAAGTCCAGCCCTGACCACAATGGCTCAGGGGACGGAGCTGAAGCTGCCTGGTGGCAGGAGCACTGGTGGCATGTGGGACCCCAAGCATGGGACTCATCTGGAGGAGCCACAGCCCTCTGATCCCACCTAACACAGACCTCCAAAGGAATAGAGATGCAGACAGCAATCCTGCCAGCATCCACTCAGGCTTTCCTTAGCCTCATCCATGAGGATCAAGCAAAAAGCAGATGCAACAAGCTCCAACCCAGGAGAGTTTACACGCTTATCTCCTTGCACAAATTTAAGAAAGGCCTTACTACCCCAAAGCACTGGAGCAAACTCACCCTAAACCTTCCTGTTTCCGTATTGAGAGTTAACCTGCCTCGGTCACAGCCTGAACAACCGAAGTCACCCTGAAATTACTTGGGTAATTTCTTGGGTAATTCAGACACCCCAGCCAGCCCCTCCCGGGTGCACACCACTTACAAAACACAGGTTAAAAAATCCCCCTTCCCAATCCCCCGAAGATGCTAGTTGCTCGCAGAGGGTCCCGCGGGTCAGTGTGACACACAGCCAGGCCAGCACAAGTCCTGTCACCCCATGTGCCACCCCCTCCCCTTCCTCTTCCACAGCAGCTCCCGCAGCCCATCCGGAGCCGAGCGCGGGGTTCTCCCCCTACAACACCCCTCACTCACCCCGCTTTTGGGGCTTCCCTCTGTCATCCACAGGCAACGGGACCTTCTCCCTCTCCTTCCTGGAGACAGATCTCTGTCCCTCCCCGCTCTCAGACAGTCCGCCAGTGGAATTAACACCCCGTTAATTGCAGGCGCCCCGGGCCGCCGGTGCCCGTAGTAATTAGCCTTTAATTACCGCAAATAAATATTGCCCTAATCAACAGGTGCCCTGCGACACATCCCCACCGATGCTCCGCACCCTCGGCACTGGGTGGATGCTCCGGGGGAGCGCCCAAGGCAGCGCCCAGGACCTTGCCGGTGCTGGCAGGGAGGCTCCCAGACCCCATCCCGATCCTGATCCCGGTCGGGGCGACGACGGTCCCAGTCCCGGTATCGGCGGGGAGGGTCCCGCCGGAGGATCCCAGCCGGGATGCCGGTGTCCCGCTAGAGATGCGGGTGTCCCGCTAGCCCTGCCCCATCCCGCATCCCCCCGCGGTCCCGTCCCGCCGCACTGACCATTGGGGCCGTACTTCTCCCGGTGGCGGCGGACCTGCTCCGGGCTGAGCCCGCAGCTCTCGCTGACCTCGAAGCGGCGGAGCACCTCGAGCACCGGGAGGCTGTGCGCCGCCTCCATGCCCCGGCCCGGGGGGTGCTGCCCGGGGGGCACCGAGGCACACGGGGCGCCGCTCGCACGGCGCTGCCTCGGCCNATCACAGAACTACAGAATGGTTTGGGTTGGAAGGGACCTTCGAGTCCATCTACTTCCACCCCCCTGCCGTGGGCAGGGACACCTCCCACTCTCCCAGGTGGCTCCAAGCCCCGTCCAACCTGGCCTTGGACACTTCCAGGGATGGGGCAGTCACAGCTTCTCTGGGCACCCTGTGCCAGGGTCTCACCACCCTCAAAGAGAAGAATTTCTTTCTAACATCTAATCTGAATCTATCATCCTTCTATTTAAAGCCGTCTCCTGTTGTCCTGTCCTTCCAGTCGTTGTCCAAAGTCCCTCTCTCCAGCTCTCTTGGACCCCCTTTAAGCACTGAGAGGGACTCCGAGGTCTCCCTGGAGCAACCCCAGCTCTCTCAGCCTGTTGATGTTCCAGCAGATTTCCAGGCTGAGAAGTGGGCAGGTTTGTGGGCAGTGGAAACAGTCCAGAGGAAATAGCTGCGTCTTAAGCAGTTAAGAGGAGAGGTAAGGTTTCCATCACAAAAATAATATAAAGAATATCAGAAGCAATAGAAGGAGGTGGAAAGCTGCATGTGTGCAGCTCAGTTAGGGCTCTGAGGGGGCTGCCAAAGAGTGATGCTCTCTGGGTCCCCTCCATCACTCCACTTCCAGCTGGAAGCTGAGCTTATCCCATCCCTGCTGTTCCCACCCTGCTGGAAGCAGAGCAGTTCCATGTCCATGTACCTTGGTGGAATCAGGGGCACTGGATGATGGCAGCAGGAGCCCTGGAATTACGAATCTCTGTCTGACACTTGCGAAAACCACCAACACTGTTCCCATCAGTGCTCTGTATCTGGAGAGAGGCAGCTGTGCTCCCTTCATCTTTGGAAATGTGAAAAGTAAAATGTCACCAACAAGGAGAAGGAGGAAGGAGCCAAGGCACTTCACATGGGGTAAAACCTGAGCACCACCAGTCTCACTGTGCATTTCTTGGACATCCTGGGACATCACACTTCACACTGCTTATGTTCCTTGTCCCCACGCAGAAGGCAGAGCATCCATATTCAAGGAACAGGCTTGTTCTGGAGGCACTTGTTTTTTGCAAGGATTTAGCACAGCAGGACTGGCCTGGCCCCCTATTGCTGCCCTGTTCAGCCAGGTACTCCACCCCTTCCTGCCCAGCTCCGGAGGGGCCGGCACTCCAGTTACACCACACAAGGGCTTTACATCACTCTTTGCCACACTTTTTGCAACGGAGTGCTTAAATTCCTGTTTTTAACAGCAAATGAGTTTCTAGCAGCTCCCCATGCACCAGGAGCATCCTGAGGAGTTACCCTGAGCTGGAAAAGGAGGGCTGCCCCCAAAATCCACTGCACAATCAGCTAAGGGAAACCACCGTGACCTACATCTGCAGGACTTTTCCACACAGTGCATGTAACCTGGCTCCTCACTCCAGCAGTTTCTCCATGACCCAGCTCAAACCTGCTCCCAGTGACTGTCCCCATCTGAACACTAACTTCTGACTTTTCAGGTCCTTCCAGTTTTGTGACTGTTGCTGGAAGGAGCCTGTGGCTGATGGTGACTGAGAGGGGAGAGGCAAGACAGTTGTGGGGTGACAAACCCAACTTCTACGGAAGCAGCAGTGGCGAGCGTGAGGAAGTGGCAGCAGACATCTCAGGAAGGAGCTCTGGCTTATTTTTTTCTATGTAGATTCATTTATAGAAAATGTTTTGCAGCTTCTGCTGGAGCAGAGGCCCTGAAGGAAATGCAGGTTCATTTTTCTTAGTTTGATGAACTCATTTTTTTGTTGTTCACTGCAGCTGATGGCGTGGGAGGTGGTGGGGTGCTCTGGAGCTGCAGCCCAGTGTGCCACAGGCCCTCCTGCAGGAAGCTCAGCTCCCAGCCCTGCGGTCTGGCCTTGCTTCAAGCTCTGTTGTTTTACTGATCTGTCTCTCATGAGCATTTTGGTGGGAAAAGTGGTGTTTCTGCTGCCCTAGGGCTCCCTGACTCACAGGGTTGAGTGGCTCCACCAGGTGCCTGGGGAGAACTAATCCCAGAATCGAGGAGGTTGGAAAAGACCTCTGAGATCACCAAACCCAACCTATTAACAAACACCACTATGCCAACTAGACCAGAGCACCGAGTGCCAAGTCAGTCTTTCCTTAAACACCTCCAGGGATCGTGACTCCACCACTTTCCTGAGCAGCCCATTCCAATGCCTGACAACCCTTTCCGTGAAGAGATCGTCCTGATGTCCCACCTAAAATGTGATCTGATAATAATAAAACACAATATGCTCTCAACAAGGGGCACAGAGGACTTGATATCATAGATCATCCCCAAAATTTAGGAACTGCCCTCAAAGCAGCTGTTCTAGCACAGATGGGACTGGACCCCTATGTTCCCCAGCCTGGATGGCAGCCCACAGCAGGCAGCTGTCCAGGTCCTGTTACCCCATTTCAGGGCAAATATGCTGCACTTAGAAGAAGGCTTTTGGAAGGAGGGTCCTTGGTGTGCTCCTGGGCATGATTTCAGCACTCACTGCTTCGCCTGCACCTGCCAAGGAGTGAGGATTTGGTTTAATGCTCATTGTGCAGATGGAGAACAGAGGCAAGACACAGTGAGCTCAAACTGTGTGACCATGTATGTGCCACCTGGAGACCCTCATTTCTATTCCCAACGTCTCCTGGTCCTTTTATCATGTTCTTCCTCAGCAGCAGTTCAGAGCACGGGTCCCTCCAGCCCAGCAGGGACCCAGCCCACGTGTGAGCACCTAACACCAGGCCAGGTGCAAGCAGGAATCTTTGTTCCTGTTCCTCCCATTTTCATCAGATGATGCCAGTCCTTGTACTGGAAAAGAGCTCGAAGATGATGTCCCAGCTCCAAAGGTTAAAGTGTGACAAAGTTGGGAGCAATTGAGAAGTGAGTTACAAAGGGAACATCTGGCAGCCCTGGTAACAGGCAGCACCATCCTCTCCACCTATAATTAAGCAAGCAATGAAAACCATTAGTGACTGGGAGCTGTAAATTAGTCAGTGAGGCAAAACGGGCTGGAGTGAAAACACCCTCAATATCGCGAGTAAAGAGTCTGTGGACGCTGTTGCAAGCTGGGCCGGGGGGGAGTGAGGCTCCATCTCTGGCAGCCTCCCAGTTTGGGGGATTCCCTTCTGCTGTGTGTCAGCCCCNTTTTGTTGTTCACTGCAGCTGATGGCGTGGGAGGTGGTGGGGTGCTCTGGAGCTGCAGCCCAGTGTGCCACAGGCCCTCCTGCAGGAAGCTCAGCTCCCAGCCCTGCGGTCTGGCCTTGCTTCAAGCTCTGTTGTTTTACTGATCTGTCTCTCATGAGCATTTTGGTGGGAAAAGTGGTGTTTCTGCTGCCCTAGGGCTCCCTGACTCACAGGGTTGAGTGGCTCCACCAGGTGCCTGGGGAGAACTAATCCCAGAATCGAGGAGGTTGGAAAAGACCTCTGAGATCACCAAACCCAACCTATTAACAAACACCACTATGCCAACTAGACCAGAGCACCGAGTGCCAAGTCAGTCTTTCCTTAAACACCTCCAGGGATCGTGACTCCACCACTTTCCTGAGCAGCCCATTCCAATGCCTGACAACCCTTTCCGTGAAGAGATCGTCCTGATGTCCCACCTAAAATGTGATCTGATAATAATAAAACACAATATGCTCTCAACAAGGGGCACAGAGGACTTGATATCATAGATCATCCCCAAAATTTAGGAACTGCCCTCAAAGCAGCTGTTCTAGCACAGATGGGACTGGACCCCTATGTTCCCCAGCCTGGATGGCAGCCCACAGCAGGCAGCTGTCCAGGTCCTGTTACCCCATTTCAGGGCAAATATGCTGCACTTAGAAGAAGGCTTTTGGAAGGAGGGTCCTTGGTGTGCTCCTGGGCATGATTTCAGCACTCACTGCTTCGCCTGCACCTGCCAAGGAGTGAGGATTTGGTTTAATGCTCATTGTGCAGATGGAGAACAGAGGCAAGACACAGTGAGCTCAAACTGTGTGACCATGTATGTGCCACCTGGAGACCCTCATTTCTATTCCCAACGTCTCCTGGTCCTTTTATCATGTTCTTCCTCAGCAGCAGTTCAGAGCACGGGTCCCTCCAGCCCAGCAGGGACCCAGCCCACGTGTGAGCACCTAACACCAGGCCAGGTGCAAGCAGGAATCTTTGTTCCTGTTCCTCCCATTTTCATCAGATGATGCCAGTCCTTGTACTGGAAAAGAGCTCGAAGATGATGTCCCAGCTCCAAAGGTTAAAGTGTGACAAAGTTGGGAGCAATTGAGAAGTGAGTTACAAAGGGAACATCTGGCAGCCCTGGTAACAGGCAGCACCATCCTCTCCACCTATAATTAAGCAAGCAATGAAAACCATTAGTGACTGGGAGCTGTAAATTAGTCAGTGAGGCAAAACGGGCTGGAGTGAAAACACCCTCAATATCGCGAGTAAAGAGTCTGTGGACGCTGTTGCAAGCTGGGCCGGGGGGGAGTGAGGCTCCATCTCTGGCAGCCTCCCAGTTTGGGGGATTCCCTTCTGCTGTGTGTCAGCCCCGAAACAAAGGGCAAACCTCCTTATTTATCTTGGCTTCCCCCATAGTAATAATTTTTGGAGGAAGACAAACTCAACAGGACCATGAAAAGTAGAAAGGAGTGGGTTTAACACCTCCCGGGCTGCTGAGAAGGTTTTTTAGCTGTGGCTGGAAGAGCAGGACCCAGCCAGCACTGACTGAGCTCTGTACAAGGCATGGAAGACTACAGCCAGTTTTGCTTTTGACCTTGTTTCTGCAAAAGGAAATTGGGAATAATTCTCCCAGAAGCTGTGGATTTGCAGTGCTGTGCTCCTGAGCTGGGGGCGAGGGATGGCTGGAGCTGCCCCGGAGTTTGTCGGAGTCAGCAGAGAGGCTGCCAGGGACGCTGAACCGACGCCACGCTCCTCACCCCAAGGATTTTACAACCCATGGAAGATTAATCTTTTGTCTCCACTTTGTTCCTCTGAGATGGGGAAAAAATTATGTTTGCTGGAAAGGCTGAGAGAGCAGGCTGTGTGCTGGTAACCGTCCCCAAGCTCCAGCTCGGCTCTGGATAAGGCAGCAAACAGAGCCCGAGTGTGGGCAAACCACCGGTTTTGAGGACTGTCAGTGGCAATTGTGGCTTCAAGGGTGGGAAAAAAAAGTGTTCAGGGCTTTTACTGGACTATTTTCATCCTTTTTGTTTCTGCAGCAACGTGGTTCAGTGTACACATCTGCACTCCTCGCTCAAGTCCAGTTCATCTTAATTCGGAAGGAAGTCAGGACTGGGTGACAGATGCAGGAGCTGGTCCTTGGATGTGCATTTTCCACCTTTTTGGCAGCCTGCCACCCCCTGGGTTTGCCACAGCTGCACACCCGCAGTGGTGGCTCCCAGGAGAGGAGTTGTGAGCTGAAGAAGAACAAACCCAGGGTTAACCACCCGAACACAGCAGCTAATGCTGCCCCACGAGGTGCAAATCTCTTCTGTCAACAGCTCCCACCTTCCTGAATCAAACCGAGTGTTGTGCAGCTGGCCCATGTCCTGCTCCAACACCCTCCTCCGGCACCAGGGCTGTTACACAGGGGGCATTAATTAATTAAAGGTGACAGTGCCACTGCCATTTGCCATTTACCTCCCAGGCTACCTCTCATTGCATAACCCAGTTCACAGGCAACAAATCCCCATCCACAGGGGAGAGTCAGGAACAGCCTTTTTTTTTTTTTTTTTCTTCCCACAGCAGCTTAGATATTTGCTTTTCCTATGGAGAAATAAAAAATAATACTCCTTGAAATAACAGTTTGAGGCTCCTCTAAATGTTACACGGCAGCCGACCTTTCGGAGCCAGGCTTAGGGGTTTATTTCTAATCCCCCAGCCAGGACTTCCAGCCCCTGCAGGTCAATCCTGCTCCCTGAGGGCTCAAACATCAATCCTCACTGCCACAGAGCTCAGGGCCAGAGCTCCGGTGTTTCCACCCATCCTGGAAATATGTACCCTTGGCTGTGCATCCTGTGCTGCCTTGTGCACCTTCAGGTGGTGTAGGAGCGAGGTTACCATCAGGATTTGGCTCCTTGGAGCATAAATGCAGCTGTTGGAGGCGCCAGGGAAGCACCAGCCCTGCCACGCATCCCATCAGGATACAGGGGATGATGTGGATTTGCAGCTTGGAGCTGCAGAGCCCGCCTGGAGCCATGAATACAGGGAGATGGAGATCCTGGCCAGCACAGGATTTTGAGGCAGGCAGGATGTTACATCCAGGGCAAATGAGGAGGAACAGTCTGCATGGACAAGGCTTTTCTGTGCTAGGCAATGGATGCACAGAGCAGTTGCCCTGTTTTGTACCTCTGGTCCCACTGCAAATGGCCGGGAAAAGTAGGATTCCCCATGTCAGACACTTACAGCAGCAGCTATAAAGCACATGTTTTGAGGCTGCCTTTCCTTCCATGGCTCTATCCACAATTAAGGGGGAAATGGGAGTTTCCTGAGTGTAATGCCCCATCTGGGTCATGTCTGGAATGGCTGCCCAAACTGGATTGAGGAAGGATCCCACAATTTCCAAATTCCCTGGCATTTTTTCCTAGCAGAACACTTAGGAGTCTCTGTTTATGAACCCAGACCTATATTGGCCCATTACTATTTTTTTAAACTATATTCCAATCCCTTTCAAAGGCAGGAAAATACATTAATATCCTTCAAAGGGGGAACATAATGACACTCACTCTGACACTCAAGTGGGCTTTTCCCTGATGCAAAATGCCTCCTGGAAAAAACCCTGTCTTTGTGGCATGTCATTCCTGGGATTTTGCTGGAGTTTAGGAAACAACAAAAATAAATAACAGGAGGCTCCAGAGAGAGTCCTACACATTCCTGGGGCTGGGCTGATGTTTGAGGTTATTAATTCAGCCCTCTCAATACAGGCAGAATTTCACGCCATGGGTGAAAAGCAAAAGCCCAAGTCCAAAATGGAAAAATGTCTGGTTTTAACCAGGCAGAAGGAAAGATTCTGCCTCTCTATGGAGATGTGGTGTTTATGAAGGGGAGGGTAAGGGCTGGTGGCACTCTCAGTGCTGGACCAGCACTACCAGGGTTTGCCTCTTTTTCACATCCAGGGCCTCTTTCCTCTCTCCTACCCTGCAGGATATCAAAGCATCAGGAACTGGCTCCCTCCAACTTCTCATATCCCTCGACAGCGAGCAAATATCACAGTGGCTTCAAAGCCAAAAATGCCCACAGGATATGGGGATGAAACCAGTGGAGCAGACCAGCTTCATCCCTTATCCCTCTTGCACCTTGGCCCATGGAGGGGTGGGTGCTCTGGGGTCAGGAGCAGGGTGCCCATCCCAGCATGCAGCTGCCTCTTTGGGATCCAGGATGATGTCAGCACCCAACACACTGCATGGGACAATTTACTTTAGCTGCTTGTTTACCATATCACTTCTTTTTAAGGCTGGTTCCCCAATCTGAAGGGTTAGAAAAGGGGAAACTGGGGGTTTTCTGACTGCACGAGTCCTTCACATAGTTTCCTAGGAGATTGGCTGCCTACACTGAGCCATGCTGAAGGCAGGAGTGGAGCTGATCCTCTGCCCTGCACCATCTCCCTTGTCTCCTGTCCCCTTCCAAGTGGCCCAGGTCACACTGCTGAGACCTGGGGCTGCCCTGATCTCAGGCAGCAGCTGAGCTGCACAGGGGGAAATTTAAACAAACAAACAAACAAATAAATAAAATTTTAAAATAGTTAAAGCATAAAAACTTTAAACATCCAGCATAGGAGGAAGGGATTCAGGATATTCCAGCTTCATCTCTCCATCTGTGGAGTCCACATCAGAGCCATCACACCTTGACCCCCAGGATGTGTCACTGGGATGGAAAATAAACCCTGTGCAGAGCCTTGAGCTGAGCTGTGCAGGTCCAAGAGCATCCAGCCTCCCTCCAGACTCTTCCCTGTCTCCAAACCATCAGAAATGTGCCAAAATGGGCCATTTGTGACATATTTCCAGCGGTGGGGCTCAGGGAAGTGACCTTCAGCAAGGCTGGGAGCCCCAGCCCAGATATTTTTAACTGAGCATCAGGCTGGGCCATGAAGAGTTTCCTTCCGCTTTCTCTTTCATGAGTACTGAACAAAGGAAAACCAGATAAACCTCCACAAACCCTCTGCTTTGAGGCAGTGGAGTCCTTGAGAGGGGAAAAAAAAGGTAGCCCAGCACCTCCCTGTGCAGCTTCAGGATGGACGGTTCAGGCTGAGAAAATGCAACCAGGTGTAGAAGGGACTGGTTTGACTGAGGAATTGAGCTGGAAGGAGAAGGGCAAAATAAAAAGCAGCAAGATTTTTTTTTTCCCAAAAATCCCAGGATCTTGTTCCAACATTTCTTAAAGTAAATTTTCCCTTTAAAGAGAAAAATTTAGATTTATTTAAGAAGGCTCAGCATCCAAAATGATAAAAATCATAGAATGGTTTGGGTTGGATGGACCAAATGAAAGTTTTCGTTTATTGCAGCTCCCTTTCCAAAAATCTTTATTGTATTTTTTGTCTCAAAAGGAGAAGCCAAGCCACCACCACCCAATTTGACCCCTGCACCAAGAAAATTCCTCAACTGTCTGAAAACTTGCCATAAGTTACCAAGACACACTGACAGCTCCAGGACACCTTATTCTCCTGAGATCATTGATAACCCAAAACACCTGGACCACATCCCTGCACCATCCCCTGGAAAACACAGATATGTTTTGCATCAAAAAGCTTTGGAGAATGGGCTGTCAGTCAGTGTAATGGCTGCATTTACAGCTTCAGGGGGTGGCTGTGTTTTGCAGGTATTCTGCAGAAAAGGTAGAAGCATTATGTGGGGGGAGGTATACAAGTATTGGGCTATAAATAGCTCACAAATATATGAAGCTACCTACGCACAACATAAAAGGAATTGTTTGCCAAATACTTCACATGCTGCTGTCAGCTTCTCCATTTCTCTTCCCTGAAAAAGAAAATCTCCTATATTAATCAGAGAGCAAATGTATAGCCTTACAGGAGCAGCTTTTGGCTCCACAAGGGAAGAACATGTGCAATTGCTCAGTTGGTTTCGGTTTGTATTCCGAGCCCAGAGTCGCTGACAACTGTTCACACCAAAGGCCTTTGTGGGAGATGTAAAGCTTTTCTTTCCACCATTTTTGCCCATTTTTTTTTCCAGCTTGAGGAATTTGTGATGGTTTCCCAGCTCAGACAATCACACATGAGCACCCCTCCAAATCAAGTTGCTTTAGTTGTTCTTGCTGGGCTTGGTCCAAGCGGGTTCAGGCTGTGCTTGTGGCCAGAAACCAGGTCCTAGGGAGGTAAAAATAAAGAAAACAACCCAGAATAAAAAAATCTTTTGAAATTCTCTTCTTTGCATTGCTCGAGGGATTGAGGCTTTGGGAGAAAACACATTCCTGAAATCTTAGAATCATGGAATGATTTGGGTTGGGAGGGACTTTAAAGCCCATCTCATTCTAATCCCTGCCATGGACAGGGACACCTTCCACTAGAGCAAGTTGCTCCAAGCCTTTTCCAACCTGGCCTTGAACACCTCCAGAGATGGGACAGCCACAACTTCACTAAGGGAAAATGTCACACTGCACCCTCAAACCACGGGCCAACTGCTTTTGTTGCTTTTATTTACTTTAGATATTTGCTCTCCTCAACCAAGCATAGAGGCTTGTGTGGCTGCTCCATCCCAGCAGGCTCCTGCCATTCCCAGGTTTTCCCAAAACCCAGTTCTCACACACCATTCCCTGCCATCACAGGTGGCTCCCAAGGGTCTCTGAGGTGCCACAGCCCTTGAGGCTGTGCATGGATGAAAGGGAAGAGCCGGCAGCTGAGGAGAAAAGGCACTTTCCTTCCCCTGGGAGATGAAGGGGCTGCAAAAGGATTTGGCTGCTGAAATGTGCCCCGGGTTCATGGGGCAGAGAGGAGGGGAGCACTGGGATGGATGGGACGCAGCCAGGCTTCACTCACCGCCCCCAGCACCGGCGCGCCGGGGCTGCCCTTGGTGTGGCGTCACTGCGGTCGGAACGTTGGGAACAACCTTCCCACAAAAATCGAAGCCAGGAATCTAAAAATAAAAATATCACAGATGATTTCAGGCTTGCTGAAAGCATGATTGACTGTTTAATTCCTCCCCTCTCCTGCCACACATACACACACACACACAGAGACACACACACTCCTTTCCTCACGACCAGGGTGACTCAGCCCTGGCACGGACATTGGAGGCTTCTCCTGCCTCCTGCCCTCGCCGGAAAACATCCCCTCTTGCAAATTTCTGGGACGATAATTGAGCCCAGTGCCCGTGGGTCTAAGTAGCCAGTGCCAATTAAAAGAGCCAGCAGAACTCTCCTTCACTCAGCCCAGTGGTGAGGGATCCTTCTCCGACACCCCGGGGCGCTGCCGTTCCTGCTGAACCTCAAGCCACCAGTCCGAGGGGACTGATGGTGCTGAGTGGCTCCACTGCTGAGCATGGGACCTGGTGGGGTGGGAAAGCCAAACCCATTAGTGTTTGTAATGTCACTGGTCAGAGTGCTGCTGCCATGGGATGGACTCTGCTTCCAGCAGTGGCCATGGGAAATGCTGCCCCATCAGCCCATGGCCTGTGCTGGGCTCAGCTGGAGCAGGCACATGGAGGAAAATAAATCCCACAGCTCAAGGGAAAATGATGAGTCCCTTGGGATAACCCGTTTCCCAAAGCCACTTTTCTTATTCCTGGACGAAGCTGTGAAGAGGAAAAGCAGGAAAAGCCACCCAACAGCATGACCAGCATTGAGATCGCATCTTGGAATGAGAAAAACGCAAAGGAAAATGGGCTCCTTTGGGCTGCCTTGACACAAAGCTGCCTGCTCAAGGCATTGGGGCTGGGGTGGTTTTGGTTTGCATGGATGATTTTTAGTATCTGCAAGTCTTCACCATGGATTAAATACAAGCAGCCCACTAGAGACAGGGAAATCGCCTCTTGGCTGATCCAGCTTGAGAGCAAGGAGCAGCCAGCAGTTTTGAGGTTCACCTTTTGCCAGTGGCATTGCAGCTATTGAGCACAACTCCAGGGGTTAAACAGAGCCAACTCCAACCTCTTCCCTCTGCTAGACCATTCCCTCTCCCAGCTGGTTTTTGCTGTTCCTGTCCCCTTGTCCACAGCCACCAGTTCAGGATCCCCACGGCACATGAAGCCCCCACAGCGTTTTGGGGCTGCACCATGTCCCCTGTGTGGGGGACGAGTGGTTTGTGTGGGGTGGTGTTTCGTGTGCCTGCCTCTTCTCCTGGAGTCTCTCACACCAATCTTGGCTCTTACGTTATTTTTACACTCCAAGTTAGCTATAGACATGCACAAGTGCTCTCCAAATATATAACCCAGAATTCATACATTAAGAATTTGTCATTCATTTAAAAACCCCCCAAACCAGAAAAACATAAATTTATTGCTCTGAGGACCAAACTCACAGCTCTGGAGAAAGTACCATGCAGGACTTCTCCTGGGACTGGTGGGATGCAACTGCAGAATTTGGCTTCCTTCATCCCACCCTGTGAAATGACACATGCCTGTTTTCCAGCTTCCCTGGGAAGCCAGAAGCTCTCTTCCCTCAGCCAACTGATCACACAAGCTCATGAGTCCCCAAGTGCACTTTAAGTAAAATACAGAGAGCCAAATCGACATTTAAAACACAAGCATCCACAGGTGCACAAAGACTAAGAGGGTTTGCAAGGCACAGAGCTGCATCTTCCTGAAGATGGAGCGGAGCCGAGCCCTTGTCTCCTACATTAGAAGCAGCCTGTGGTAAAAAGATTTTAAAAAAATAGCAAAAAAAATCACAAGAACATTTGCTGCTGGAAGTGCTCATGGGGAGGGTGGGATGTCTGGAAGGAGCCTGTGCACACAGTGTGTGCCAAGGAAGGGGACGAGATGTGACATCTCTGCATCCAAGCTTGGCGAGGTGCAAAGAGTAACCCACAGTTTGGGGCCGCTCTGGGTTCTGCAGTGCCCCCCACGAGCACCCTGAGCACTGGCCCTGGAGAAACACGAATCAAAGAGTGAAGAGAATTTGATTTGAAGTGGGTGAGGAGGCGGCTCTCTGCAGATGGCATCAATACCGGCTCCATTGCCAGCTCCACGGTGTGTCATCGGTTCTGCTCAGCCTTAAGTGATGCAAATATAGAAAACAATGTCATTGTTGCTAGGATTTTCAGGCTCTGGCTGCCTGGCCAGGCTGGGAGCACCTGGCAGTGCTAGGGAAGGACGGCCACCAGAAGTGGTGTTATTTCAGATGAAGATGAGTAACTTTTCCAATGCTGAGTTCCTTCAGTGCACAGAAGCATTTTTTAAATGGCTCAGAGCACAGTTGTCAATAACTCTTTTGGCTCCCATGGGCCTCCAGAACATCAAAGCATGTGTCTGCTGTGGGGTTTGGGATGGTGCTGAGAGACATCTCAACCGACCTGATGCCCTGGGTTTGTTCTGCCCCAACCAGAAGCTCTGACCTCATGGAAACATCTCAACCTCAGTGCACAAATGACTAGGAACTGATATTTATAAAATGCCAGACATCCTTATTTGCCCCTAAAACTCTCTCCCAATGCCAGACCAACCACAAAGTCAGGACACCAGTGAGGGGTGGAGCCCCATTAAACCCTTCCACACAACCCCACTGCATCCCACCATGTGGCCAGCACACAAGGCATGGCACGAGGCAAAGGGTCCAGCAGCAGTGGCTCTGTCTCAGCTTTGCTACCCTGGCAGCAGTGAGGACACAGAACAGTGGCTTTGCCATTGTCTGCCCCAGTCTTGTCTCCCAGTCCCTGTTTGGCAGAGGGAGCTGTGGGCAGTACATTCACTCCACTCAAAAATGGGATTTTTCTTTTAAAAGCTCTCTGCCAAATGACTTTGTGTGTCCAGAGAAAGGAATGGAGCTGGGAAGGGTCTGGAGCACCAGGAGCATCTGAAGGAGCTGGGGGAGCTCAGCCTGGAGAAAAGGAAGCTCAGGGGGCACCTTCTCACTCTCTCCAACAACCTGGCAGGAGGGGGGAGTTGGGGGCGTTTGGTCTCTTCTCACAGGATACAACAGACAAGACAAGAGGAAACGGTTTCAAGATGTACCAGAGGACGTTTAGATTGGACATTAGGGAAAAATTCTTCATAGAAAGGTTTCCCAGCCCTGGCACAAACTGCTCAGGACAGTGGTGGAGTCACCTGTCCCAGAGGGATTTAAAAGCTGTGTGGTTGTGGCACCCGGGGACATGGTTAGTGGCAGACTTGGCAGCGCTGGGGAAAGGGTTGTACTCAATCTTGAGGGGCTTTTTCAATCTAAACAATTCCATGCATCTGTGATTCTATGACTACTGGCTCTGAAACCCCTCAGGGGAACACACAGCTCCCAGAAGTGCTACACCCTCCTTGCACACCCCACGCAGCCTGTGGCAGAGCCTTGCTCCAGGGACATACCAGGAAAATGAATTTCCACCTCATTAACTGCTGATTCCCTGCGCAGTCAGAGGCTGCTTCAGCTGGGAACTGCAAATTCTGTGTCCACCAGCAGCAGGACACAGGGTGTCCCTGGCACAGGGCCGAGAGGATGGGGACAGGGAAGGCCAGGGGAACAGCCTCGCACAGGAAAACCTGGAGCGCTCCGTCATCCAAACATCTGACATCCAGCCTGCGCCTAACCAGCTTCTTGTCCCTGAAAATACACAGCCCTGACCTATTTCCAGGGAACACAAGCTCCTATTTAAACAAATCCCTGACAAATGAAGGCAAGAAACCATTTCCTCCCTATTTCCTTCCATTAGAAACGAAACACTGCCATTAATCACCAATAAAAAAATAAAACCTCTAAATGATCTGCTAGTGGGTGGTTGAGTCAGGTCCCTCTCCTGGAGCTCAGCACGGATCCAATCCCAGGCACAACTGGAATCACTCTGGCTGTGCTGAGCCAAACCATTGCTCTCTCCCACATTCATTACTTTTTTAAAAAATGAGGATACAGACCTGCTGTTGGGAGACATGCTGCACTCACTGATGCTCAGCCCTATGTGCACCCCACTTTATTACTTCAATTACTTTCATTTTTTACTCTAATTACGTTTTTTTCCTCCCTCCAGGAAAAGCTTGTGTGCAAGGACCCTTTAGGAAAAATCACACCCTGCCCTGGGTACAAGTTATTCCTGGGGAGATTCCAACTGGACATAAGAGGAAAATTTTTCACAATGAGAACAATCAGCCATTGGAACAATCTTCTCTGGAAAGTGGTGGTTTCCCCAATGTTGGACTCTTAGGATCTGGCTGGATGTAGTGCTGAGCCATCTCGTCTAGACCATGCTTTCGCCAAGAAAGGTTGGACCAGATGATCTTTGAGGTTCCTTCCAGCCTGGGATTCTAGGATTCTATGAAATATTAGGGTGTCTTATTCAGAACTATTCCTCTGCAAATCATCCAGCAGCCTCTAGCCTTAGTGACTATTTCATCCCACTCTCTACCTGCCCCTCTCCAAAAGTAAATCCCATGAAATGGCAGTGAGCAAATGCCTGGAGGCTGTTCCAGTGCTCACAGCCCCAGGAAAGCAGCTGGTCCCTGGGACACCATGTCCCAGCCAAGCACTGCCAGGAGCAGCTTGCTGGTAGATGGAGCAGTTATCCCCAGCCAGAAGGAGGGCAGACACTCTTGGCAGAGGGTGCGGGAATTCTTCTGCATTTCCAGGCTTGGTTTGTGGAGATAACTTGGGGTTGGTTTGCTTTTTTTGAGCCAGATTAGGATCTTTCTTGTCCACCACGCAGAGGCTGTTTACTAATTCCTGTTGGCAAAGCACAGCCTACCACAAACCTCAGCAGCAGCTGCACTGAGTGAGCCTCCAAACACTGACACAAGGGGAGGGTGCAGTGTCAGCACTGGAGCTGAGGGGTCCTCTGCATCCCAGCATTAGGAAATCCCTCAATACCTGGGAAAAGCACAAAAAAGTTGCCTTTCCCCAGGCAGATTTGCTCTAACAACAATTCTGTGGACACCCAGCACATGGAGATACTTGTTTCTGTATCTGGTCAGAGCGATGCTGCATTTCCCTGGGAAATGGGGGGACTTCATAGGATCACAGACTGGAGGTCTTTGAGGTCCCTTCCAACCAAAACGTGTTTCAGCTGTCCTGCTGTGAGCAGGGAACACCTTCCACTCTCCCAGGTGGCTCCAAGCCCCGTCCAACCTGGCTTTGGACACTTCCAGGGATGGGGCAGCCACAGCTTCTCTGGGCACCCTGTGCCAGGGCCTCCCCACCCTCACAGGGAAGGATTTCTCCCTAATATCACATCTAAATCTACTCTCTTTCCGTTTAAAGCCACACCCCCCTTGTCACCCCTGTGATATCTCACTGGGGAGAGTGTGGAACAGACCATGGAGTGCTCTTGAGCCTACAGTCACACATGGCTGTAGGATGGAGATGCTGACAGGTGCTGCCCTGCCTCCTTCTCCTGCCTATTGCCCCCTCCAATCCCACCATACCCACACTGGGACATGCCCAGGAAGGGACCTCACAGGAAAGCACAAAACAAGCCCCAGGGACATCCCCACCACTGGTGAGGAGCTCGGGTGCTGTTCTTCACCTCTCAGCTCCAGCCCCCTCGTGCCGGGGAGCCAAAATTCGCTCTATCCCAGCAAGACGTTTCCTGCTCCGGCTCTTATCTCCATGGCCAGGCGGCTTGAGGAAGCTGAACACCCTCACACTGTTGCTTGGTGGCTGCTGGCCAAGGGTGCAATGGTGTCTCACACAAACAGAGCAGGGCACAGCACACGGGGCTCAGCCGACGGCATCCTGGGGGAGACAGACTGGAAAGAAACATTTCTGACATCACACAACTCCACGTGGACACATCCTCGCCATGCACCCAGCCATCCCAGCCCCGTGGATGAGAGCTGACATTTATTTGAGGTCTCAGGACTCAGGGATGAGATCCAAACTGTTGCTGCAGAGCCTCCAGCAATCAACCGTCAGCCACAAATGAGCTCGAGCCCCTCAGCAGACCCTGGCTGACAACCCGTGAGTACTAATAACAGGGAATGTACTAAATAAATTGTGCCAGGAGGCGTTTATCTCCACTAAAATACCCTCACACTGGGGTGACGGGCATCGGGGTGAGGTGCCTGGTGCCTTCAGTGTTTTGCACCCTGCAGCCACATGAAGAAATGCCAAAAACATGCAAGACCTCGATAAGGTCCGTGTGTAGGAAACGTAACCGAAATCCTTGAGTTTCATAAGGGGCCATGACAATAGTCCAGATTGCTGCCAACTTTCCTTTCACAGACTGAGCAACAAGTGTGCTTGGAAACTTCAGCCTCTCTGAAAAAAAAAAAAAAAAAAAAAAGAAAAGAGATGAAAGGGAAAGAAATGTTTCTGGAAGAGGGAGTTTTGGGATGGTTTTTTTGGATTCCAGCTAGTTCAGCTGTTAGATGGTGAGAAATGTCCCCTCCAGCATGAGTTGGGGCTGCCCTTGCTCATCCCCAGCTCAGGAGGCAGAAAAGGAAATAAAGACCACGAAATTCACAAGCAGAGGGAAAACACAATTCTTTTTAATAAATATTTATGATTTGCTGTAAATTCCCTGTGGCAACGGCTTCCATCCCATCCGGGCATTTTTTGCATTTCAAAGTTGGGATTTTCAATGCAAATGCTGCTGAGCAGCCAAACCTGGGCTCTACTGTGTTCCAGGGGACCTAGGAGTACAAACACCCTCAGCTCTAAGGTACAGGAAATTATCAGTGCAGCTGGAGGATGGGATAGAGGTGAAAATCCTCCAAGGAATTTGCTCAGGGAGATGCTCAGGTGAAGACATTTCCTGTGGAGATGGGGAGCTATGGGGGCTCCAGAGGTGATCACATCACCCTGCTGGGGAAAAGGTAGCTACAAGCCAAAGGTCTTCTGCAGCAGCAGAAACGGGTGAGAAAGCAGCATATTTGGAAGTATGTCTGCAGTAAGTTTGTGCCCTAATAGGAGTTGCACAGACCCAGCTCTAAAGCCCCAGTGAAGCTTCTGGGCCCTGGGAGGGTGCCCAGGTCACAGAATCCTCCCTGAGCTCCCTCACTGGAGGCTGGGGACCCCCTGTGGCCTCGATTTTGGGCACAGCCAGGAATGGCCCTCCATCCTCTGTAGGGACCGGGATCCCACCCTGCCATTCCCAGGGCAGCAAACAGCATCCCCAGCCAGAGCAATTGACATCTGAACAAGTCTCTGGGTTTGCAAAGTGTTCAGGATTTGCATTTGATTAAAATTAAGTGCTAGGAAAATAAAGGCAGCCAGTTCCTCACAACAGCCGGGCCAGGGCAAGGTCTGATGGCAGGACTGGTGTGAGGGAAAGAGTGGGGATGGCGAGGACAGAAACCCCAGATTTGATTTCAAAGGGGCTGGGAGAAGGGCTGGGACCTGGGGATGCTCAACATGGCCAAAGCAAACATGCCCCATGCTCCGGAGGCCTCGCAAAGATAGTTGGGGTTTGTCCTCTCTGCTCTGACAGAGAATTTGTATATGGAAAAAACATGCCAGGCTCATGACAACAGACCTGCTCCATCTGGATAAATAGTTAACAGAGTAGTCAAAATAGCTAGTGCTACGAAACAGCTGCTGGGACAAGAGACAGAGGCAGAAGCATCACTGGAAAAACGGGATGGGAGGAAGGAAGTGATTGAGCAAGGGGATGTGGCAGAGGAGAGGAGGGAACAGGCAGCAGCCAACAGCCCCGCATGAGTCGAGATCCCTCAGCACTGCCAGGGCACTCCAGTGCCCCACCTCTGGCCTCCCCTGGGCTCTGCTGAGTCTCTTCCCTGCCTGGAGCTTCCCAAAAAAGGGTTCTGGATCACGTGCCTATGCCCCTGCCCCAAGCAGTGGTGCCCAGCTCATGCCACAGGGCCAGGACAGGAGGGTGCACCCCATGCAAATCCCCCAGCCCCGGGCAAGGTGTGGGCCGGGAGCCAGGGATGCTGTCAGGACCAGTTTCCCATGGCTGGGAGGAGTGGGCAGCCAAGGAGCTTCCACAGGAACTGGGCAGCCCTGGAGAGTGCCTGGTTGGACACAGGATCCGAGGGAGACTTGGGGAAGGAAAGGGATGGCAAGAAATGCAATGCCAGAGCTGCAGCCCTGGGGACAGCTGTGGGGTCACCCACTTCAGGGTGCAAAGTGCTTGTGTCCACCTTGCTGCAACCCACAGAAGGGTTGTGAGGGCAGCAGTGATTCACTGGCCATCAAATCCAATTCCCGAAGGAATACTCCAGACTAAGACTGGATTTTGCCTCACATGGTTGATTAAGAGCCTATTCTGAGCCCTCAGCCTTCCTGAGACCTCTCCCATCCCTCACCTCTCATCTCTTGCTCCATGAGACATATGAAGCCTATATGCCCACTGTGGGCAGGGGTGTGACCTTGCAGCCCTCACCTGGCCCTGTTAGCTGTGGTCACATTCCTAACACGAATTACCCAAACCACTACACCCTCTGCTGTGCAGGGAAAACACCTGCAGGGATTCACACACCTGGGAGGATGTAACAGCCTCTGGAGAACACACCTGTGTTCACCAAGCCTGAGATGGTTTTGCAACAGGAGAAGATTTTCTTTTCAAATGCTATTTACACGATCTCTTGGTGCTACCTGCAGTGCTCGTTTGTGAATGATTTCTAACTGATTTACTAAATCCCAGCAGTGCCACCAGCGGGAGCAGCAGATGCTCTGGGTGGGTTTGGGCACAGCATTAGGAAGTGTCATAGATGGCTCCAGTCCCAAGAACCAGGCAGTGCAGGATGGATTAAAAATTTATTACAAGATTTATTAACCCTTCAAGAATTACCAGCCAGATAAGTGGGGATGAGAGCTCACTCTGAAATTCCAAGTTGGAAAAGGCCCCAGAACATTAACATTCCCAGGGAAAACTGGGGGGGGGAAATTGTTCTCCTTTAGCCAAAACATCGTATTTCTGCAAAGTCACTTTGTTTTCTTTGTGATTTGTCAAAGGTGGTAACAGAGTGCAAAATAAAACAAATTACTTCCAAACAAGAGTAACTTTACAATAAAAAAATGTAAATATTTGTCCTGACGGAGTGAAAAGCGCTGCTCCAACATTGTCAAGATCTTCCCTCATCCCTACTTCCCCACCCAGCATGTTTTGCTTTAGTTTTTACCAGGAATCAACAGTTAGAGAAAGCTTTCGGATTTTCCAATGGAAAAGAGCTGCAGGAACGCTCTTCCTACAAGTTCCGCCAATTAGCGCCTGGCTCCCCTGCCCGAGGCTGCTGCGAATTTTCCATTGCTGGAAGTCTTAAATATCAAAACTGGATGTTTTTCTCCAAGACAAATGGGACCATGGGGCAGGACAGCTGCCCCCCTGCAGCCCTGTGGCTGTGACAGGGACATCCAGCTGAGCGTGACCGATTCCTCCTGGAAAGTTTGTTTTCTGCCCAACAGCAGCTTGGTTTTTTCTGCTCATGGGGTGACGAGCAGCAAGAGGGCTGGGACATCTCTAAAACACTCCAGCTGTTCTCGTGCTCTTCCTGCTTGTGCACTCCAACGCTGCTCTGTCCCCCCTGGAGCAGCTGCCCAGATGTGCCTGTGCTCCAGATGTGCAGCATCACTGCAAACCTGCAGCAGCGCGTCCTCACAGGGCTGCAATCAGGGACACAGCTCATGTTACAGCAGATCTTGAATATCTTGAATTTCAGCTCGACCATGGTGCTGGGTCAGCTCCTGCATGGAGGGATGAGCATCGGATGAGATGCAAAACCTTATTGGCATTGCCAAACCCTTAATTGTTTTAATAAGAGTATTAAATGTGGGAGTTTTTTATTTTTTAAAATGATAATGCACTCACCATGCACCGAATACATCCCATTAATCAAAAATACCATTTCCAACGTGTTAAATATTTGCAAGCAACACCAAAGCTGCAGGACAATAAACAGCAATAAGGTTCAGATGAAATAAAGGTATTTTGGTTTATTATTTTGTTGCCAGCTTGCACAAAAGCAGGGCCAAGTCCTGGAATCCTGCTCCCTGCCTCAGCCCATCCTTGTCACCAGGACCATCAAGCTTCTGGGTCCAGCTGGGACTGTGCATCCCAAGGCATTTCCCTGCTCCTTTTCAGCATCACTTCAGTTTCCAGCAGGAAGCTGTTGGGGCTCTGGTGTGGTGGGATTAAACCTCACAGCCCAGGCGTGGATTTCTCTGCCTGGCTCCAGAGGTTTCATGGAGATCTCCTGGAGGTCCTGGTGAGTCAGCCAGCAGTGGAAAGCATGACTCAAGCCTTGCTGAGGTTGGATGGAAGTAGCAGGGAAGCAAAAATTGGCAGCTCAGCCGTGCCCAAATGGTGGATCCCATGGCTCCAGTGCCAGGGACAAACAAACCTCAGCTACATCTGGAAGACACAAAACATGGGAAAAGCAGGATTCTTGTGGTCAGTCACCCCAATAGAGCTCACAATGAGCCCTCTTTGCTCACAGAGTTGCTGTTGAAATCCATCATCATCCCAAGCCTGGTGCAGGAAAACACCTTTGAAATGAGGGGCAGTTTCTCCAGGATTGTTTCTGCCTCTGGATGTTTTACTCTGGGCACAGAGCAGCCACAACTCGTGAATATGGGATATTTTCCTTCTTTAAGTGTCCCTAAAAGGCAATGAAAAGCACACTGGGAAAGCACAGGGCCCGGGTCCTACAGGGAAAAACCTTCTTCCGCACTGTGCCAAACCCAGGGACTGGGCAGTTCCAGCTGCCTGAGTGGACACATGAGGCCAATATCCCAAAAGCAGTCATTTTTTGGACATTTTATGCATGATGGGGGGAGTATTCAATGAGAAAACCCCATGGCCTGTCTGCCAAATTCCTGCTGATGGGCCATGGGGACATCACCATTCCTGACCCTTCCCAAGGAAACTGCTTCTCCTGGGGACCTGGCTGCAAACACCATCCCCAGCCCTACTCCACCATGAACACACTAATTTTAAGGGTGAAAACCAGAAAGCAAAGCTGTGCTGAGGGGACCTGGCTAAGCAGGCTGGTTTGGAGGCATTGCCTGCAGAAAACTGATCCCAAGGGAGCAAGGAGTTTCCTCAGTCGGGAAGGGCAAGGAGGGTGCAGGACCAGGGCAGGGCTTGTCTCAGTGTTTTTGTTTAGGTGGCAGAGAAATCTGACGGCAACAGAAAGGAGCTGGAAAAACAAACAGGTGTGTCCGGCAGCAAAGGGGCCGTAGCTATAGCAATGGGACAGGCCCTGTTGACAAAAGGCTGCACAAAGGACCTTCTTGAGAGATTAAAAGTGTTTATGAGCTGGCAGGGTTTCCCGGGAAGGCGCCGGGGCTGGATCACAGCCGTGGGAGGCAACAGCTGAAAACTCGGGACACGGGAACACGCACTGGGCACAAACCTGCCCCTCCAGCATCCCCCAGGGCTGGGCTGGGGGCTCTCACTGGCCCAAGGAAAGGGGTGTTTTTGGGGCTGCCCAATCACTCCCAGCAGCACAGCAGGGTCCCAGCTCTGCAGCAGCCACCCCAAGGGGATGGTTATTTTGGGGATCACCCAGCCCTGCTTGCCAGATGCTGCTTTTCCAGTGTCACCTGTTGCAGGTGCAGCCTGAGGCTGGTGCTCCCTGGGTTGTAGAGGTCTCCAAAGTCTGGATGGGGACTGCAGGTGCCCTGCCCGGTGTTTTTTCCAGAAACATTCACACTCAGGTCAGGTTTTGCTGCAAGTGATGGCTCCTGAATCCTCAAGTGAACAGCTCACCTGCTGGGGCTGAGCTGAAATTTTCAACACACCTTACCAAAAGCCTAGTTTGTCATCAAAGTCACGAATCAGTCACGCTGACAACTGTGTGACCTCATGTACAGCCACTTGGCACCACACAAAGGAGGAAAAGTCTTAAGAGAAAAAACCAGCCGGAGGCTGCCTTGGGCAGACAATGGGCCACCAACACTGGCAGCCCGTGGTGGCACTGTGGCTGTGCCCGTCAGGGCAGTAACGGGCTGGTGGGTCACTCCTGTGCCAGGAGCCACATCCCAAGAGAGGAACACACTGGGGACAAGCCCAGGAGAAGCCGGGCCTGGCGGAGGGGTGAGGTGAGGGGTAGTGTGCTGCTTTCTGGGAAAAACCCAGAGCAGGACTTGCCCCCAGGGAATGCAAACTCCTCTTGCTCAGGAGCCCCGCAACGGCACACGCGTCGCAAAGGGCAGAGCTGTCCCAATGTCCCAGCAGCGCCACACCCGGAGTTGGCAGCTCCCAGAAGCTGCAGAGCTGCTCGTGGCCATGGAAGCAGGTGCCTCTCCGGGACCCCCGGGAGCCAGGAGCGATCCCGCGGCGGGGGCAGCTCTGCCAGCCCGGCCAGAGCCGGCAGCAGCTCCGGGGGCGAGCGCTCCCGCCGGGGCCGTTCGCCAAGAACAGGCGCTTCCCGGGACACGCTGTTCCCCGCTGGGAGCCTCGGGCTGTGCTGGAGGCACCGAGCTGCGAAGGGAATGTGATTTTATTGCAGAGGAAACCCCTCTAAGAGCAGCAGCCCCAGGTGAGGGCATCGATGGCTCTGGCACGGTGCAGTCGCCCTGCAGCTCAGCATTGGAAAAAAGCAAGGGAAAAGCCCCAAGGAATTGGAGGGATCTTTCTTGTGCCCTTCTAACACTGGTTTTGGCTGAGAGAAAGCCTTGTGCATCCCTAATTCCTACAGCCAGCTCAAGGACGGGGAACAGGCAGTGGGAGCTCCTGGACATCGGTCCACACTCCTCATTCATGGATATCCCCCCTCAATTCGACCTGGGCTTAATTAAAGAGAAGCTATAACCTCACAGCAGCAGGCTCTGCTAATCCTAAGCATTATTAGCATGAGATTCAGGAGAGGTTTGCTTTACCCTCACAGCACTTTTGAGTTTCTGGTAAATAAAACAACTATTTTCATCTCCCCACAGGTTTGCCTCTCTCGACTGAAGGAAAAGGCAGGGAGCAGGGAGAGTGAGCTGGGGAGGGTGCTGAGCACAGAGAACACCTTCCCAGTGCCATCGGCTCTGGAGAAGCTGAGACATCTTCTGCAGAAAAATAAGGTGCCAAAAGATCAAACACATCACAGTGTATTTTGAAAACAGCAAATGAGTGGAGGAAAAAAATGACGTAGTTTAAAAAGCAGCAATGTCTCCAAAACTGACCCTAAGGAGGATGATACACTCTTCTCTTATTTAAATATGAACAGTCACAGTATGAAAGAACAAACTCATTAAAAAAAAAACAAACCAAAACATTGTTGAGGAGAAAAGAGCCCAACCTGCTACTCAGAGGAACACAAACCCCAAAGTGTGAGTGGGGGGATTTCTGTGAAACCATTGACATTTTTGATTAATGAGCTTTCTGTGGGTGGTGTATGGAGAGGAGAAGGGTAAGAAATGCAGACATGACTTATTCTCAAGCAAGATGATGATACTAAAGGTCTCCTGACTCAACACTTCTCCTGATTCAAGAATTCTTTCTGTTTTCTGCCTGTGCACACTGTGCTGGATGCAAGGAAAGCTGTACATTTTATGTACTTCCCATCAACAGCATGGTCTGTTTAGGCTCCAAGGCAACAAAACCAATTTAAAGCCTACCTGTCAACGCTGAACTAGATGTGCTTAATATTACACCTTAATTCTGTATTTAATTTGGTCTACGATAAGCACAGTGATGAACTGAAGCCCTGGTAAATGTCCAGCTACACACTGAAGTGCTGCTGCAGGTGTCACACCATAGGAGATGACTTATTGGAGAGGCAAAAATCTGTACAGGATGCTTTTATTAATTTGAAAGTGTAAAGTCATAAGAGGAAGCATTTCCTGTGATTCTTCAGGTGTTTTGTTGGTTCTTAGACATTTTTTTGTGCTTGAGGAGGTTAAAACCCTTGTGTGCCTGATTAGCAGAGGTGAGAGCTGGGGTCCCAACACACCTCCACTGAGGTGTGGCAAAGATCATGGAATCCCACAACTCAGTTGTTCCAAGCCTTGTCCAACCTGGCTTTGAAGAATTCCAGGGATGGGGCAGCCACAGCTGCTCTGGGCACCCAGTGTGAGGGGAATGACTTCTTAGAAAGAACTAAAAAGAAGTCAGCGTGTCAGACATTAGACATGAAGCAGCACAAATTGAGGGAGGAGAGGGATTCACTGCTGGACACAGCCCACAGTGCCTATGGAATGGAGCACCTTGCCCAGCACTCACTCCTGAGCAGCTGCAGGTATGGAAAAGGCTTGGAGCAAGCCCATGGGAAGATTCAGATGTGGGGAAATGCCAACGACGTGTTTTGGAATTGAGCCTGCGAGAGAAGGTACTGCTGACAAATATTTGCAGGCACTTTAATTCACATTTCTTTAGTTTTCATAAAACCATTTTTTTCCACACAATGCAAGTTTAAATATTTATTTGCACTGCAAATGTTAAGGGAAGAAAACAAATGCTCTAAGTTTTATGGAAACTCAGACAGTAAAGTGGGGAATGGAAGCATGAATCCAGCTTAAAAAATATTCATTACAAGTTGTCAGAGAAGTATCAGTAGGAGAATCTCCTCATCCAGTTGCCCAATGCTTGGGTGGACTCTGTTTCCAAGACAGTCCAGTTATCTCTTCTCCTAATCTTTTCCCATGCTTCCTAAATTCAAACATTCCCAGCTCTTGAATATAAAAAGAATGAACCTCTAAATGCCAAGGGCCACTACAGAACTGCCTGAGATTCCCATCCATTTATCAGGAATGCTTCTTGATGTTTCCAGTTGGAGAAAATAAGATTTTGGGAGGATTTTAAAGCGTTTGATCCTGCACGCCCCTGTATGAGCCCCACCACAACACTGCCTGGGCTGGAGCTGGGTATCAGGTTTTTATTGTTTGTTCTTAGGCAAAAACCAGGAAAGATTTTACTGCAGAATAGACCTGATTAAATTAGACCTGACCATCATGGAAAGAATGAGCTTTAATCTTACTTCCTTCATCTCTTACTTAATTCCTTCCTTATTCACAGTGGATTTCTTGTATTCACTTGAATAGGAATTCACTTATTTGCTTTAAATTCAGAGGTAAGATGGGCCAGATTTTGGCTTCCCCCAGTAAATCTCAACACAGTTCCTGTTTTTCCAGGCCATTTTACCAACACACATTCTTTGTTCCAGTTACCATCCAGCCTGACCTCCTACAAATTGGCCCAGTGCCGAAAATCCTCCTCTTAACACATATTAATGTGTTTTCCAACATTGTGGAGCTTTACATGAAGGACAGGTCAAGCTTTTAGAGGCTTCCATGATTGTGGTAGGTTTTTGTTGCCTGAAAAGAGCAGACACCCAACACAACTCACTTCTGGGTGACTCATGATGTAAAAGGGAAAGGACTAAATCAGATTATTGGGCCTCGTTCTGCTCCCCTGGGCCCGGATTTTATACCAGGGTAGATTATGGATTTGAGGATGGTCATTCCAGATGTACAACTCTATAAAAGAGCAGGTCTTGCCTTCATGTTTGTAAAGATGAGAGACTCAGTGGAAATGTTAAATCTGAGCTGGGCTGTGAAAACTCAGTCTTGTTTTAAACACAGCTCAGCCTTCTGCTAAAAGCAGATTTAAAAGTCACCCACCTCTAAACCAGCTTGCAGCCTAATTTGGAAGAAAAACAGTCTTAATGAACTTGAACTGGAAAAAAAGGGGTTCTTAAACATCAGGGTTGTGCCCTCTGTTACATTCCAATGCTGGCACCACACTACATTTCAGGGCAATTAAACTGAATTTTTTGGGTTTACCAGCTGAAACCTCAAAGCTCGTTGTCTCAGGGAACAGGCCCCACTCTCCCACAACTTCACAATCACGTTATGTATTTGTGTTTAATAAAGTTACCTAATTAGACCATTCTCCCAGGAAACAACCTGCAGCTTTAGGCAAATAGAGAAAGATGTTGATTTCGTCACAGCCCTCAAGACAAACCCAAGGTAAACAACCTTTTCAATAAAACCCACTGGGCAGAGAGGCACAAACCTCCGCCGATAAACAGCACTGATTAGAATCAGGACTTATTAATTCAAATATCAGCTTTACAGGAGAGACATCTGGGGCTCCAGATGTGCATTTCAGGTCTGAAAGTAAATACACACAGGCTCTGAAACCAATGGATATCCACGGGAAAACTGAATTTTTAGGGTAAAGCCACCGGAATGTAAACAGCAGGGCTGGAATTTAAGAGATGACTCCAGAAGTCTGTGTCCTACATAGCTCAATACCAGGTATTTACCAACCACATGAGGATAAGCAGGTTTGCTTACAGCCATGGAAAGTGAGGATTCATAGCAACCCCCCTGGCTCTCACTGCAACCTCCAGCATTAAACATTCAGTGAGGAGAAAAGCAAACAAAAAACAGACACCGTATTGTACTTTTTTGTTTTTATATAATTTTTACAATATATTTCTCTTCATTTGCATATTTTACCCACATCTGTAGCTTTCTTTATACATGTTGAACTGAACTGGAATAAATCTAAAGGTCTGATATATTTTAAACAACTGATAAAAATTGCAAAGTAGTAAACCCGTAAGAAAAGAAATTATAAAACTCTCGGTTTTAAGTGTTTAATGAAAGCAAGTCAAATGCATCATTAGGAACAATATGGTTTGTTTTAAACACATCATAGGTAATCCAGGCAGGACAACTTTAGTTTTTTTAATATTAGGCACATTTTTTTTTTCAGCATACCTGTTTTCCAGACAGTTTTATACTATTCAATAGCATCATCCACATCCACTTGGGACTTCTGCATAATTTTCAAAATGTGACTGATCATGAATATTCATTATTGGTATTCTATCCCTCTTTAGTACTACCAGAAGAAAAAAAAATAATCAGTGTTTCTTGTCTGTTAAAAAATCCATAATTAATGATTGAGTTGTAAGGCAGCAACAGATTCAGTGTCAACTCAGGTCACAGTCCTTCAGTTCCATCTAGTGGGTAGAAATTATATTTAGTGGACACTGTTCCCAGACAGTCCCTTCAGGGCAAGAAGACTGACTCATGAGGCCAGTTACTGCTGGTAGAGTAAGTTGAGTGGTTTGCCTAGTAAGGAATTCTGGCCATTCCTGTGTCATCCCTGCAGCTTCATGTCTTCATCCAGAAAACAAAAAGTCCAACAGAAAAAAAAAGGTGACTGTGATGGAGCCGTGACAGGTTCTGTGAAAGGTTTATTTACAATCTTCATCCCTGATGTGAAAAAAGAAAAAGCCTCCTCTGACTCAACAGGCAGGTCTGAGCAGCTGCCTCAGCAACCAGCCCATTGCATATCTGTGATTCCTCAGCCATGGATTCCCATGGAAGCAGTGAAAAGAAAGTCCTACTGCTCCACAAAAGCCATTCCCAAATGCTCCCCTGCCCCATGGACACGTTTCCCTAATAGGGGCTCAAAATTGTCTCACTTTGGTGAAGCACAGAATCTGTTCATGCATTAAAAGGTGTGAAGCAGTTTGTTCCCCAAGGATCTCCCACACCCCTCCAGGGAGGCTGGAAACTCCAACATTTTACTGGGATGTGGGAACAAAATGATCTGTGCGTTAAAAATACACCACAACTTGGATAATTCCCTTCCCATTGTGATCTCTCTAAGGAAATCACCTAAAGCTCCAGGATGGGGTTCAGAGCAGGGTCTCTCTGCTTCCTTGATAAATACATTTTTCCTGAATCCTGGCATTCTCATTTGCTAAGAGGGCCACTCCATTCCTGAAGGCAATAGAGCTTCCTGGTCTTCAGTTTTAAGTCATTCAGGCAGAATTATCACATTCAAATTCAAGCTCATGCCCTGAAGGAGCACTTGCTGTGCACTCACCTGGCTGAACAGAAGTCAAATCAAAACTCCACAGCCATCCCTAGAGGCCACTAAAAAAAATCCCAGGGGATGTATTACTGCACGTTTCCCTCTCAGAGGAAGACTGGACCACCCTTAAAACTCCAGCCCCAGCTGATAAGACCATCAATTCTGGCTCCTGTGCATGTGGCATGCTGGTATCTGGGCACCACTCAGGGTTTGGACAAGCAGGGTCAATAAACACATTCCCTCCTGACACAGCCACTGCCTTTACACAACTTGCATTCAGTTACTACTACAGCTTTTGGCTGCCTTTTTTTTTCCACAGTCGATTGTTGGGGTGAAAAAGGAAAGGAGAAAATAATTACCATTAAAAGTTCTCTCAATTTATATTTGGCAAGACCAGCTCTACATAGTGTGCAGTGGGACACAAAATACACTCCCAAATCCTTCTATGTTCTTTTTAGCTCTTTGGAAAGGGAATAACCAACATAGCTGAGCAGGAAGAAAGCCAATTTATTTCAGCATAGAAGGCCTGCAACTCATTCCATGTTCACTAAGAGGGATGTGGTTATTGCTCTGTAAGATAAGACTGGATTGATCATTAACCCCACTCAGTGCTGGGAGTCTGGGTTCCCAACATTGCAAAGAAGGACCTCCTAAGCCAGGACCAGTGAAATAAGTACAATGCCTTGTGAATAATTTTGTTGTAAAGAAGTGATCCTGTGATCTCCTCAGTTCTTCATATCACCTTGTGACTGAGGGCCAGCCTTTGCTCTCTGCACTAGAAATGGGCTATTTGGGATGACACACTGGAGAGAAATCAAGGTAAGAACAGGTGATCCAGATGAATGAATCAAACAGCAGGTGAAACATTAAGCTCTTCCATGAGCATACTCTGAAACTGGAATCCTGCTTTGCAAATCACCCAGAGTTTGTTTTACAACCTGTAGTTTAGTAAGAATTAAAGTTCTTTTCCTTGGGTAGTAGCCTCTAAAGCAAAAATGCCAGGATTCAAGCATGAACCATCCTGCAACAGCCCACCAGATCCTGGTTTGCCTGTTTCCCTTCAAAGACGTTCAACAGAAGCTGCTGACTGATGACTCTGAGCTCAGCAGTATTTTCTGAGGCTGTCATGTTCCATCCATCAAGGTTTCTTGGGGAGCAGATGATACCAAGGCAGGGGCCTTCCATTCTCATACTCCAGCTACCTTCACTCCTTTACTTCCTCTGAATAAACCCCAGTATTGTTCTGTTTGCTCTAACATGCTACAATATGTGCAGACATAACTGTAGGCGACGTGTGAGTTACTTCAAGATGTGCTTTTTCATCCAAGTGAGCTGTTACTGTTACAAATTCTACATCAAGGTGGAAGGAAGGAAGGCTGCAGAGTGCTCATACACTGAAGCTGAAGGAACTTTTCCTGAACGGAGTTAAGATGTCTGTTCCAATGTCCTATGGACAAACTACTCTATCCCATGCACTCCGGCCTGAGCCAGTATTAAACATTCCAGAAACTTGTTGATTTGTTTGGATAGTTAATGGCAAGGCTGATAGCAGCAATGTTTTTCAGGGCCTAGAAGAGAAAAGGGAATACAGTCACATTAAAGAGTCTCCTCAATCCAAAACTGCAAAGAAATCCCTATATGAACCTAAACAGAAATAGAGTCACAGAATCCCAGAGTGGTTTGGGTTGGAAGAGACCTTAAAGTCCATCTCATTCCATCCCCCGCCATGGTTCCACTATCCAGGTGGTTCCAAGCCCCATCCAACCTAGCCTTGGACACTTCCAGGGATGGGGCAGCCACAGCTTCTCTGGGCAACTTGTGCCAGGGCCTCCCCACCCTCACAGGGAAGAATTTCTTCTCAATATCCCAGAACAGCACTTGTGTTCATTCACCAATTTCAGAGGTCAGTCAAGGCACTGTAAAGCCCAAGTATATTAATATCTATTTTAGAAACTCCATTGGGCAAACAGAAATCATTCACTGACTGCCAGAAAGCCTCACAAGCTCACACAAGCCCTAAGGTTGTACAACCTGACCCTACCTGTGCTGTGCAGCGATGAAGATGATCTTCAGTATTTAAGGCAAGCAAATACTCCTGTAGAGATCCAAGCTCCTGCAGCCAGAAAACATTCAATGAACTCCTATGTTTCTACCAAAGGTATCATCTTACTAATGAACAATAAAATGCTGCTCATTAGAGGAGTCCCCAAGAACTAAAGGTATCAAAGTGACACACAAGACTCCCCTAGACTAGAGCACAGTTAGTGACCCCAGAAATCAGTTCATAACAGACTGTTCATATGTTCAAAATCTACTCAAGGAAAACCACATGCAAATATCTTCAAACTAATTATTAAGCCAGTATTCTTCTCAGTGGCTTTAGGGCCTTAATTGCACAGGAAGAGTCACGACTGTTACTTAAGATCCCATAAGGCAACAGAATGTCCCCTCTGTTAGAATTTGCTGCCAGACACCATGAGAGAAAGTTGTTAATGTTTGTGAAGCTCTGACGGATTTTGCCAAGATAAAAGGAAACTGTATTGAACTGAACTACAAATCATTCCCAGCACTGAGGAAAGGAGGGATACAAATGCAGGAAGTGCTTACAGTAACTCTGTTTTCTGTCACAAAGAAGAGCTCTGCCAGTGCACGATGAAGAGGGAGGAGAATGCCAGGCTTAGCCATGTCATGACACAAGTTGTTTTCCATATGGGTGAAAAGCTGCCAAAGTGGCTTCAACAAGGTGAGGTCACAGTCACTGAAAAAAAAGCAATTTAAATGAAATTGTTATGAAATAATGAATAACCATGTCTGTTTCTGGGAATGGGGAGGCGTGGAGGAAATCAAAACCAAAGGTAAGAGAATAAACCCATACATTTGTGACAGTTTGATATATAAACAAAGGGAGAAACAGAAGAAGCCTTTTAAAATCTAGATTCAGTCAGGTATTTCAGCACAAAGAATTTCACTTTTAGTCAGTGAGGTTCAGAAAACCTCATACCCATGAGTATGTCTAAATGACTTTTCTAAAGCTGAATGTACTCCTGAAATGAGGACTATAAAATAACCATATACATCACTTGTCTAAATGCTCTTGGATCTACAGATACTCATGCTATATTAAAGCTTTAGGACATATATCCCTTCTAAAACTCCATTACAGGCTTAGTAGTACAACTAAAAATAATAATTTAAAGGTTATTTGTGTTACAGGGAATCACATCATCACTTCAGCAGGTTATTGGATCATCCTCCCCTTAATTCTGCAGTATGACTGATACACGGAGAACAAATTTCTATAAATTAATTGAAATTTATCTTTGTCCTGTTTTGAGAGGATTTTTTTTTTCCTTCACAACAACAATTGCATTCATTGGACCTTTTTCCAAGCCTGCAGCCTGGAGCAGTGCACTCACCCCTGGGTGCTGCATTGCACTATCTTCAGGAGCAGGTGGATGGCCTTCAAACGCTGGTGACCCGTCTGCCGACACGCCACCCCCACCTGCCATTCCCAGATTTTGGCCAGTGGGAGGTGAGGAATTACTCTTTCCTCAGACAGCATCTGCTTTAGGATTTCAAACCCTGGGGGGAAAAAAAAAAAAAGTCAGTTCAAGCAGCTGTTACTTCTGCAGGGAACCATTCAGTTAATACAGTCAGTTCTCTGCTCTCCACACACTGTGTACGTACAGATACAGTGTATGTACAACACAAGTATTGCTCTATATTGAATTAAAATGGCAAACAAAAATCTGAGAAAATGCTAGATTACATCCTGATAGTGCAGCTCTTTTCTGAGGCAAAACTTATATAAAAATTAGAAAGAATCATATCCAAAATGAAATTTTTTCCCAAATAAGGCAAACAAAAAACAGGCCCTCACTATTAGGTGACAGGTAGTAGAGTTTTGCTGATGGCAAATTGTCTACCAGCCTTAATTTAATTTAAAATATTTAAACTCTAAAATAAACTAAGAAAACCTTTCATGCTGTATCTAGAAATTAGATCCAGAATCAGTCTATTTTAATGAACAACCACTGTTTAAAAACACAATTACAGCAATTTCTGTTTCCAATTACAGCATCTTGGAGTGTTTACTAAATCCTGTGTGTAATTACTGTTGGATAATGAGATTTTGAATGTGAATTATATTATTATAATTGTAATCTCCAAGTCTCTGTGAAGATTTTATATTTCTAACAAAGTCGCAGCCACTAAGACTCATCAGTCAAGTTTCAACTTGAACAAAAATAATATTATAATTATAAATTATAAATTAACGAAATTATAAAATAATATTATTTCCATATAAGTCAAGGAAAACAGAGAACCACAGATCTCTCAAAGCCCAGCAAAATGACTAAAAAAGACCCTTTTCAATACATTCCGAGCAGCACTTACCTGTCTGAAACCTTCCCAGATGACCTGCTGTCACTGTAAACTTATATCCCCACTCAGTGTTACTCATGTCAGAAGTAAATCGGTAATAGAGTGTGTCTCCTGTGTGCAGGGGAAGGAAGAAAACCCACATTACCACCTCATCAGTTGGTTTTGCTACCTCAAATACAATTGAGATGCAAAATCTGTAATGAATTAAGCCTTGATATTGTCATTTAAGAGAGGTGATCTCTGATTCTTTGGTAATTATGAAATGGATGGATGACAAAGAGGAGGCTGAAAATACAGAAGGGTTTCCTCTGTCTAGATACTTACAAGGAAGGATCATGTCTTTTATGTTTTTGAAAAGTACACAGAGGAAGTTAAAGAGTCTATACACATGTAAATTCACTTTTCCAATTGTGCCATGGATCAGTTATGATTTATGAAAAAAGAACCTCTATATAGGCAGCCAAGTTCTTCACAACAATGTTTAAATTCATTGGCCAAAAGGTTTAAAATATTTGAAAAGAAACTTGCTGCTTTTATATGCCAGAAAATTAAATTGCACATTTTTTATCTAGGGAAGAAAATGAATCACTTGAAAGTGGAAGAACCATCAAAATGTTTGATTATCAGGCAGTGGAATATTCAAGAGGTTCTTGTCTTTGTAACATCTAAAGCTTCACTGAGGTAAACCCTGGAAGTTTGCTGTAATGCTGAACAAAATAGATCCTTACCTTCTGTGCTTTACAATATTAGATCTGTTAAAATCTAGAATTTCCTTCTGCTTCCATGAAAACTCCTATCACCTTGGGACAAACAGGCTAGTTTTTATTGGGAAGCAGAATTTTTAAAGTGTCATGGAGAAAAATTTTTTTTAGAATTTAAAAAAAAAATCTAAAAAAACAGTTTCCCTTTTTATATCCAAATGGAACCAATGCTCTCTCCTACACTTTGCAGTCTGGAGAAAGTCTTGCCATCAAACAAAAAGCCCAGAAGCCTTTAAATGCCTGGTTTCAGCTAAAACTTGCTGAGTGAAATCCAGAGCCTTGACCCAGACAGCCTTAGCTGGAAATGAACTTTCACAAGGTGAAACTCAATTTTCACAGCCAAGGCTGCTCCAAAAACACGGGCCTCAAAAGTTCAACTCCTTGGCAAACCTGGGAGGAAAAGGAGGACAGAAAGAAGTCCATATATTTCTACAGAGCTTCTAACTAGTACTTTGTAGCCCAAATAGCACCTTGTAATCTAGTTTGCTATCAAAGTTCCTAAATCTACTTCCAGGTGCTGACAGTACTCTAAGTTAAGCTTCCTGCAATGCACCAGCAATCAGGAGGTTAAAACAACTTAAAATAAGAAGCAGGGGACTGTGAAGTCTTTGAGCTCCCTGGCATTTGCTACTTGCTGTGTTACTAAAACTGTGCTCAGAGAATAGACTGAAGCTCTCAGTACAAGGACTGGGGTTTTTCCAGCTGTGCTCTGTGGCACCAGCTGGAGCCAAGGCATTGGCACTGCCTCTCTCTGCTGGGAGCAGGAGCAGAGCACAGAGACAGAGATAAGCCTATTTTTTCTTATTTTTTTAATAAAAAAATGTGCTTCCTGTGGAAAGTAAGACAAGGCATAAACAATGTAAGTGAATATCGTGTAGAACAAGGACTGTGCTGGAACAGAATCAAGATCAAAATTTGTTTCCAGTAGCTAAGAACATGCTTTGACTGGGGTGGAAAAAAAGGTCACAGCACAACAAGAGATAAGACCATTTTTAAGAAAGAAATGCAAGAGCAGCACATCAGATCAAACAGAGGGAAAAGGATTGTGTTTTTCCTACAGATCTCAGGCACATCCATATTAAACTGATCTCTCAGCAGTTTCTCTCAAGCCCCTGCACATCCTTGAATCGTGGCATATTCACCTGGAAGCTCAAAATCATTCCATTTCTGTGGAGACCCACTGAAGCTGTGTCGATCCTGCTGGAAATCACTGCTGCTGGACATGAGCAGCTCGTCACAGCCCTCCTCTGTGTTACACTGGGAATCAAATTTGATGGAGAGGTAGATGGCACCAGGAATGTGAACTTTGTCCTGAGGAATAAACACATGAGCTTTGTGTATAATACTCTATTACCAAGAACCCACTTAACTTCTATCATACAAAAAAGGGAGATATAAAAAATATTACAGCATTTCTAGGAGTAAAAAGCTATTTGATGTTTTCACCCAGAGCTAATTTAACAGATGTGAAGCACAGTCTATTGATCACATTAGCTGTTAAACATGTAAAATTAATTGCTAGCAATGCTTTGCTTTTTCAAAAGCAGTAATTGCTGCTGATATTGATCTCATTGCCAGAACCTAAGGGTTTATGTGTATTTTAAAAGTAAAAATCAGAGCAGCAGAGAAATTAAAAATCCCAGGTCTACCCAGAGGCAATAATTACTTATCAAACTGTATTAGGAAAATGCTTTCAAACAGTACCAAGAAAAGAAAATCAGAAACTGTTTATATCAGGGAAGATAGTCTAAAATGATGAGTACAAGAAAAATACACCACTTCTACTTTCTTCTAACAGCACAAGGGAGTAACAGGCCAACTGAAACAAATCTTTGGATCCAAATTTGAATTTTGGATGGGAGGGTAGAAATGTTTGCTCATTAAGGCCTTGAAACCATTTACAAATATGATCTGCTTCAAAGAGATGCACGGCAAAATCGTTTAAATTATGCACTTTCACATGACTGAAATAGGACTACATTCAAGTGCCTCACTGAACATGTTTCTTTAGGTGGCAAGGCCTCAGTTATCTGACACGAGCCTGTTCAAAGCAGGTGCTTCAAGCACAAAAGTCCCTCAGACACACACGTGGAACTTTGTGAGGCTGCTGCCCAACCCCTTTGGTGATTTCAACTCATCTTCCAAGTGCTGCACTGTAACACCTATTTCACTCACCTCAAAGTTAGTATTGTTGTTGTAGGGGTGTTGGGATTCCCGCATCTGCACGGCCATCCCGGGCTCCTCCATGAACTGACAGGCTGTCAGGGCCATGGTCCCCAGCATGCTCTCCTTGCACCCGTGCAGCACTTTCTGCAGAATCTGAGGACAAGAAACATGGCATCAGATAATAGTTTGCTGTCAAAACAACATTTATAAACTTGGCTGACAAGAGTCATCTCTAGTCACATGGTGTTTCTGAAGAGGGAACTGAGGTACAAGCAAGAAATGAGACAAATTCACAAATGACACCTACAGGTGTCATCTTCATAAGTGCAAAAGATTCTACTGTTCCCTGTTCCAGATCTTTCATTCTTTATCTGATAAAAGCAGGAAAGATACTGGCGACATCTCTTCCCACAGTTGCTAAAATCAAGGATAATCCATAAAGTAAATAATTAAGCTGTATTCAACACAAATGACTTTGTTAACATACAAACCAGGCACCTTTACCTTCCATACCTACAGGTTTTGATTTGAATAGAATTTTAGCCTCTAAATGTGCAACCCCATGTACAAGAAGGAATTATTAGTATCAATTAAATGGCTGCAGTGCTTGAAAGGACTAGATGCAAGACCTGTGTCTTTAAAAATACCTGAAAAAAATGCCATTTAGTCTATCAGGACACACTAAATATAATTCAGAACCACCTCAGTCTCCCTTTTTCTCATTTTCCAAAAGTGCATCAGAGAATCAGGAGTCCTTTACTTGAGACCTTTCCAGGTGATTATAGAAACGTCTTACCTCTCTTCACCTGCAATCTCCTAACTCCTCCTATAAAATGTAAAATTAGCTCAGACCAACAGATTATTCTCCAAATCAGCCAAAAATTGACTTAATAGGGAAAAGGAGTTTAAAAAGCAAAGGCAGTATCTAGCATAGTTCCCTGAATGCATTCTTTGCCTCCACACGCTTGCAGAACAGCCTTAGACAAAGGTTAAGCTTTTGAATTTAAAATGCCTTAACAGATTTAATTCTACCAGTTCATCATGCCCTTTTTTGATCCCATAAAAACACCCTGGGGCAACAATTTCCATGACATCCTGTGTCAAGAACCAGTTCTTTTGGTTTGTTTTGGACCTGCCACTTATTACCTTAATCTGACACTCCTTTGTTTTCTTACTGGGAGGGCCAGTGAATAATACTTGCTGTTAACTTTTGCATGCTATTTACTCCTTGAAATTTACAGAGAAAAAATATACTTTTCCATTACTCCTTCTCCCTCAATGCCCCCACAGGGGAAAGATCCAGGATGAAGGAAACCAGTTTGTTCTTCATACTAAAGTTATTCCATGGCTGTAATAATCTCTGCCATTCTTCTCTAGGTCTCCCCCAGTTGTACTGCATCCTACTTTAATTTTTTAATGAGATGAGGAAGTCAGATCACACACTGTTAATCCAGAAGAGAGTATAGTATTGGTTCAGTAGCATATCCATGCCTTCTGTTTTATTTTTAATTCCTTCTTCCAAGATTCCCAGCCCTTGATTTGCTTTGACTACTGTGAAGCTCTGAGCTGACACTTCAAATACAACATTCCATTGTAATTCCAAGATCACTTCCACCAGAGTAACAGGTATTGAGATCTAACAAATAGCAGCTTTCAAAAGGCACTGTCTACTTGACCAGTTTCTCTGGATTTACCATCTAGATTGCCTATTTTGCCAATTTCTTTCTTTCATAACTGTAAGAGCTGTCTCTGCAGAGCTACTGTCTTCATTTTCTGTTTCAGTATATCAAGACACTGACAGGTCCCAACTGCTCCTAAATTTTGGAGCTTCAATTTAGTTTAAAAAAGGAACTGCCAGTATCTCTGTTACTCAGAATCTCATGGCTTGTAGGCACAGGCTTTGTTCACATGTCTGTGAAATCCACTTACTTTTTCCCACAACTGCTTCTCCTCTAGCTGCATAAGCATGTCCAGGATGTATGTCATGTGGGCTGGGCCACTCAGATCCAGAATTTCCTCATTTATTGCCACATCATCAGGCCACTCTGCCAACAAGAATGCCAGCACATGCCTGGCATAGAGAACTGCAATAGCCTCATTGACACGATACAGGTAGTCCCTCACAGCCTTTTTGCTCCTGGAGTCCAGCTCCTTGTGCAGGAGTATGGAACTCTTGGTGCGGCGCTGCTTGGCATAACTGAGCTGGAGATCACTCTCTGTGTTGGTGATCAGTTTCTGGGCAACTGGATTACTTTCTTCTGTTGCTTTCTCACAGAGGACAGGCTTGGACTGTAAAAAGAGAAATGGAAGTTTGAGAACGGGCTGGCAGTAATTTACTTCCTTATGTTTGGATATCTGATCAGGCTGTCAAACTGCAAGCTGAATTTAGAAATGAATTTGTCAAAGATCACAGCAGTAGGATCTCTCATGTCGGTACAGGGACAGATTTCCTCAAAAACACTTGTTTTTGTTATCAGATATCACTATCACAGAATATGCTGAGTTGGAAGGGACCCACAAGGATTAGAATCCAACTCTCAGCCCTGCACAGGCCCCTCCCCAAAAGTCACACACATGCATGACTGTACAGGAATGGAAACAGCATTTAAATTCTAACCAGGAGTGTTAATTTAAGATGACCTACAGAGGTAAAGCAACCAAGGGCCATGCTATTTGTGCCACAGAATGAGGCAAGTTGGGAGTGACCTTTGGAGATCATTTGGTCCAAATTTGATTTAAAGCTGAGACAACTTCAAAATCAGAGCTTTGTCTGGTTAAATTTGGAGAATTTCCAGAAGTGGATACTTTACAGCCTCTGTATAAGCTGTTGAAAGGCCTGGGTTTTTTCCTCATAATTATGTGAAACTACTTCAGAAAGCTCCTTCCACTTTGCTTTGCAACTGATAAACAGCTTTGCTGGTGACACCATATGGCCAGGAATGAGTATCCAAAACAAAGCAAAGAGCTGTGGGACCATCCTATGGAATGTAAAACTCTGCAAGTGCAGTGTCTACAAGATAAATTCATTGCTTCTTTGTTCTGGTGAACTTAGTGTTAGATAATAGGATAAACCAGTAGCACAGCATAAGTTTACAGCAATCAGATACAATCTCGCTTGTGTAAGGAGAGGAAATTACAGTCTGCAATCACAAGTTGTTCTCCTGACCTGGGAATCAAGTTCTTTTACTTCCTTAAGGAAGGAATTACAAGGAAGAAATACTTGCTTCTTGTACCTGCTCATTTATTTTGACATAAAACATTAATAACAGATTATTTCAGATGTTAAAAAAAATTATCTCAGATTTGAAGTTGCTAAACAGAACAATGCCTCAATTAATTATTTCACAATTGCTCCTGTTTGTGGAGATGAACATACCAAACATGGTAAGATGATCATATCTGTATCCACTGCCTTGGAACTCTGCTCCTCCAGCCTTAGGCGTTTGCTGGGCTGCCACTTCTGGGCCAGCGTTCGGATCCTCTCATCCGTGGTAATCACATCTCCATCAAACCTGGAGAGAGGCAAAACAAAGCACAACATACACAAATGTGTTTCAAAAGTAATGCAAAGTAAATTAAATGTAAATTAAATCTTTCCACCTTCTGTTTTGGAAAGATTAAACTCCACCTGTTTTGATCATGTTAACTGGCTTCCCTGTTCTAACAAACCAAAGGTTTTAAGTGTTTTAAAATTGCTCATTTCTGTCAGAACGTGGTGTCTCCATGACATGTTTTGAGTACCAGAAGTCACATGGAAGCTCTTGATTCCTCCTCAGTTTTTAAAGCTACAGTAGAGCTTCCTATGGGAGTTATCACACAAGAAAATGTGATGTGCTTCAGAAGATGGTGACTTGCTTCCATAAATACAACTTAACAGTTGATTTCCTTACTTTTTCCCACAAGGAAAGCAAATCCTTGGAACAATTTCTATTTGGACCAATATGATTTTAGGTTTTCACTCCCATCTAGGAAGTGTTTTTCTGCTGGACTCAGACTTTCACATACCTCTTTTGAACTTCCAGGAAAAAAGAATCTGTTCTTTTCATCTGCAGCTCATACATGGCTCGAAGAATATGGAGAGGTGCATTAAGTGCATCATGTGTCATCTGAGTAAGGAGCAAAAAAACAAAAAAAAAGACATAAAAAGGTGAAAAAGAATGATGAGTTTATTTAATGATGTTACAGGTATTATTTTACCACTTACAGGTAGAGAATTAATGAAGCTAATATCTGGATTAGTAAAAATGCAAAGTAATTTAGCAAAACACTTCATAATGACTTTGTAGCATTCATTACTATAGTTGTTTTATTTTCTTTAGAGAGTAATACTTTAAAATCACAGACCCAGATTCTGTAAATTTAGAAGTAAAACACCCATATAAACTACCAAATGTTTTATGCAACCAGCAAAAGTACAGTAACTTCAAAGAAGGCAGTTTTAATACCAAGAAGCATATTTTGGTGGCTTCATCCAAACCCTCCAGAGGATCAAGTTTGTTCTGCTCTAAATCCACAGGACCAACAACAGGCTGCTCCACATCCTGTTCTTGTTCCCTTTCTTCCAGTTCAGTATCCTCCTGTTCAGCCAGGGAACTGATATCTTGCTTTGAGGAATACAGCATTATTGACAAAATCTACACAGAAAAAAGGTAACATATGGTGTGACAGCTGTAGATATTATTAGTTGATCTGCAATCAGCATTTAAGAACATTACCAGACCTGGACAGTGTTTAACACATGCTATTCTGAAAAGAAGCAGCACCTAAAGAAGAAAACAACTAACCCCCAAAACAAAAAACAAACTATTTCCCACTTGTCATCTTGCAAATTTCTTTCAAATACAATCAGATGAATTAAAATCAGCCCCTGCTTTAAAGAACTTTGGCTATTATCTACACAATTATGTTGGACAGAGGAAGGCAGATTCAGGGATACAGGTAAGTGAATATTTTTTTAGAGATTAATTAAAAATACTCTGGAAAGTTCTTTTCCAGAAGGGAAGTGCAGTGCCATCACCTTTTAAGCTGCTGTGTGAAGCCTGACTTTTTATTAAGTGTCACTTTTCTTACCTCCAGGTCTCGCAGAAGCCAGGTCTTACTGAAGCCAGTTCCTTTGCTGCATTTCTTCACTAGAAGCTTGAGTAAACCAGACTGAAGAAAGGCTGCTTGGATCTCCTTAAAGCCATGAATCTATACAGACACACACAAATACACAAATAAGCAAGTACAAAGAGAACAGTGCATCACAATGCCTGTGAGGCCTCGTCATACAGCCTCAGATAAATTCCCTGCCCAGAACTACACTGGGAATCTTTTTCTTTCATTTCCCTAAAATACAAATCCCCACCTCAAATGCCTTAAGGGTATCATCTAGGACATACACATCATAGTAACTGAGTATCTGTTTTGCTGACAATCCAAAAATAATAGACTTCCTCTTCAAATACTTCAAGAGTGAGAAAAGGGGAAGGTGAGCAGGCTCAGCAATGATATTTAAAGGCCAGCAACATTTTCAACCCCCTAAAGACTGTGAATAAAAGGAGCCAGCTGTGAGAGAAATGCCCTTGTGGTAGTTCCCCAATGTGCTCAGTCAATCCCCTAGTTCCTGCAGTGCAGAGTGGAATATGAATTGTTATTTTTCTCTCATATTCTAATGTCAGATACCTTTAGTGTCCTGTAAAGCCCCTTCAGAGCCAGTGATAAGACCCAAGTTGTTTCCACAGCCTCAGTATAGCTGCTGTCCAGGCTGGTTTGCAGGAGGTGGGTGGATATGAGGACAAAATGGGGGAGGTACTGTCTCAGCTGGGTCTGGGAATCATTGCCTTCTTGTCCACATTTCTGAATCAACTGATAGTCTTTCACTACAAGAGAGAAAAAATACAATTCATTAAATTCATCTTCAAATGTTGTGCCGTCGTCTCTTACCAGTAGATATGAGTAGGCTGAGACACGAACACAATCCCTACATGAATTATGTTCCAATAAAGGTCTTGTACAAAAATTACCTCAGATTCCCTGAATAACCAAGAAAATATTTCATTTTTTTCAATGCAAGCTAAAAAAACCCAGGTAACTTCTGGTAGCAGCTGACTGTCTGCACATATTTGTAAATTAGCACAGGATACAAAGCAGTATATGCTGTATTTTAAAATTAAAATGGGGAAAATTCTGACCTGCAATTAATATGATTACATAAATCTTGGTAATCTGTTTAAAATGTCAACAGTTAAAAAAAATTTAAAAAAAAAAGCTTTTATATTCAACTCTTCCTTCTATATCAAAAAGCAGTTTAGTCTGTTGATTTTTCCCAATGTCTTTTACACAACTTCAACAGTCAAATCTTAGGACAACCTTTGCTTTATTAACTGCACAATATTAGGTCATGTATCCCAAAGCTAGAAATCCAACTGATTTGTTACATGTTAAATATCTAACTTGGTCTCAAATTTTAGGGGTATCCAAATTGTTTTTAAATTAGCAATTGTTTTAAAACATTAAACACAGGTTTGTAAAGGATAAGGCACAAGCAGTACAATCTCAAAAGAGAAACAACTGCTTCATCAAAAGCCTGTTTCTGAGATTTCTTACTGAATAGAATGGTCTCAACAGTTTTCCAAATCCTTTTCTGAATAAAGATAATTGAAGTCATTACTACAAATGCTTCATAATCTGGTCATGACCTACAAGCACAATTTGGTAACCTATGAGCAGAAAATCAGGCAACTTAGCAATAATGGAATTCAAACTCTGCAGACCTGCACAAAGTGGTCCAGTTAAAATATCCCTTTGGGTATCCGTAACAAACTGTAAGGAAATACTCTGTGATTCTCTGATAAAACAAAAATGTCACAGAACCTGTTTTTCTCTTCCGGGTTTTGATGTCCACAACCACTGCCCTGTTTTTCTCAGTGAAATGCTTGAGGATGATCACGTTGTGAGGCTCGTTGGCATTGTCCATGTACACAGAACGAGTCCCCATACACAGCACCTGAGATTGCAGCAGAATTCCAGTTATCATTTGGAATACTCATTTGTAAATACACAGCCATAGATTGTATTGGTTACGTTTGCTTATGCTTGGCATTGTATTTTTTAGCTGAACCCTCTGCTTGTTGCCAGGTATCTGCTGGTCTTGGAGAATGGCAGTTCACTTCTGTAAAAGAAATGCCTAAAACAACCAACTTAATGCTACATAGGCAATGTATCAGTCATGACCATCAAGAGTGAGAATGGATTTTCTTGTATAAAAGCCCTTTTTGATACTCAAACACACTAAGCTGGTTTTCTTGCAGTAGTTTTAAGTAGCATTCAAAGAAATACCAGGCAAAATCAGCCTCATTTTTCTTGATTAGATCAACATTAAATGTGTGCAAGGGGAAAGACGTGAACTCTGACACACACACAGTGTGTGTCATATAATGGGTGTCCCCAGTAGATAAAATTTAGAAATAGACCCCTCAAAGCTGTGCTTTGGTACCAATAGGCCACTTACCTCAGGAAACCCCACCAGTACCAGTAAGGTGAAGATATTGGTGTGCTTTAGCTGGAAGGGCAGCTGCTTGATGCAGTGGTCAGTGAAGGCTGCAATCACACTGTGCCACTGTGCAGAGGAGTTCAGAGACCTGAGAATATCTGCCATGGAACTTGCCCAGTCCAGACCCACACGGCTGCAAAACAAGAGCAGGCTGCATTAGAAGGGCTGACTACCTGCAAATATTTTTCCCCAACACGGTCCCAAATCAAAGTGTGCCTGAACGTTGTCACTATTAATTCCTAATTTTAGTTTAGAGTTCAGAAGTTTTTCTTTGCATGACAGCCAGTGGTTTATTTCCCATGTGGATACCTGCTCATTCTGGGATCACACAATCTGAAGGGACTGGCCTCCTTGCCCTGAAGTCAGTCTTTAGGAAAATCCTTTCACTCAGCTGATGCTCTGAATATTTCTTTAGATTTCATAAGCTTTTCTACTTGTTTGTGAACCTTACCTGTGAAACACAACTACCATGAACAGTAACAGTCATATTTAACACACACAAGGTTAATCTTAGAATGCTTGAGGGCTCTCTCAGGGTCTTCAAAATCTGGCCCTCTGCTGTTTACACTGCAATTTTACTATACAAACCCCTCTCTTTAACACTCTCATATAAAAGGGCCAGATCCAGAACTCAGCACTAGTGATAGTTACAACATGACACACTCTCCCTTCCCAAGTTACGCAAGAGATATGTAACAGTGCAAGAGAATTCATGTCATATAAAAATACAGGGCTGTATTCAAGTTTCTAATCCTTCCTCCTTCTTCCATGGCATGCTATATAGGCAAGCACAGGAAATTAAGCACTTTTCAGCAGCCAAACTTCTTCTGAAAGGAAATTAAGATACCCACTGCAACAAGGGCTGCAGATGCTAAACTCGATCAAGGCACAGGGTTAACTGACTTTCTATTAAAAAGACTCTATGCATGAGGAACACACGAAAGAAAATTACAAGTCATCAGAGATTAACTAATTGGTTTAAAGTAAAAAAGCACCTGTCTAAACACACAGCTCCCAGACTGAACAGGAGATGAGTTGTCTTCCATCCTTCTGGCACTGTAGTTCCCTCTCCTGGTACAAACAAATTATGTTTGGCTGAAAGGATTTTAGTTACTGCAGCATCCACTTCTGCAGGCATAAGCCTCAGGATTAACTGGCCCAGAAGTCCCAAGGTTAAATGATAAGTTTCATTTAGGTGGCCAGCATTTGAGATTACAACATGAAACATCAGGGGAAGTATTTGTTCCAGGTTGATTAAAGACATTGTGGAGCCCTATGGAAAGAGAAAAACCTCAGTAAGGCAGGGAAAGAAAACAAGATTTTTAGTCAAAGTCAGCACATACAAAAGCTTCTGTTCTAATGATCTTTCAAACAGGAAAACATGAATGAAGAAACCATGTTCCTACTTTGGTTGTTGGCCTGTTAAACTGACGTAAATTGAAGATTTAAACTCTGTAGGTGTTGAACAGTTAAGACAAACTGCTTCACAGATTCAGCTAAATTTCCTTCCCTCTCCCCTCATCCAGCCCTAAAACTCCTTAGTAATGTGCAATGTTGTAAGATATTCTAATTCACATTTTATAACACGTAAGCAACAAGAGCCCATATCCCACACTTAATTCGCTATGAATTTTATTCATGTTTTTATGACATCTAGAAAACTACCCAAAGTAAAAAGAACTAACTGATTTTAAAGGTGGTAACATAGCTGCCAGCAGTCCCAGAATCCTCTTCTGAGAGCATTCAGCAAAAACTTGTTCCTGGCTAGGTATTAAAATCTTCTCTGCTTGCTTTTGGGCTGAATCCTCCAAGAGGGAGTCATCTGCTGTTTAAATAAAAAGAAAATTAGAAAATCTCCCAAGTGACATTAAAAATAAAAAAGTGATAGCTTTTTATCAATAAAACCCAAAAATAAATAGATTTAAAAAACCCAACAAACTAAAACTTGAAAAGAAATTCTTTCTAAGAGTGTATAAAAGACAGTAGGTAAAGATATTTACACCATCTACTAAAAATATATAAAGGACAGTGCTATGGATGGATCTACTTAACTATCATAATTCTTACAATACTAATCTTGAACAGGATGAGAAACAATTTCTGGTTCCAAGTAAATCAGAACACACAAGTATTGTGTTAGACCAACAGGAACTATAATCTCTGGACATGGACCTGTATCTGTGGAAGTCTACTCTGATTTCCAGAATCCTTTAAACCAACTGCAAGGCAGTTCAAAGCAGTGTGCTTGGCAGGTTCTCTCAAAGCAGACAGTTTGCCTGCATTGAAGAGATTTGCAAATATGCAGAACTGGATTAGGAATAAAAAGACAGCTGTTTGCTTTGCATATGAATGGGCATTTCTGTGACAGGGAAAGTGAGAAATAATTTTTTACCTTCTGGAGAAACATTCTCATCCACAGAGAAGTGTGACTCTTCTTTCACAACACCTTTTTTTGCAAAGGCAGCTTTGCTTTCACTTCCTTGTTTTCCTGCTTTATCTTCTGCAGGAGCCTGGATTTCCTTGTGAGTATCTCCTTTTCCCTAAAAAAAAGCAAATGTACTAAATGATTAGAACAAAATTTAATACCTGCAGAAATAAGCATGGAAAGAAGTCAGTCATCTGCATTTGAGAAACATATTTCTACAAATATTGAAACCTTTTCTTGGTGAAGAATTTCTTGATGTATTCAGCTTCCACACAATTAAATTATGTTTATCTATTTTGCTCCTATCTCTGTACATAAAATTATTACATTTAATAGTTTTATACACTGTATGAAAATGTAGGAAACTCATTCACCTACCTGAACAGTGCTAACAGCTAGGGGAAACAATAGTCCTGTCAGAAATCATGATCTTTATCCCTCCCCTCCAACATTTTTGTGAATCAGATTTCCCTAAGAAGTGATGACTGGATCTAATGAAAAAGTGAACCAACAAACAATTGTCCCCCTGCCCCTCAGATTTTTACTACACATGAAATCATTACTAGATATTATTTCATCCAGCATAGGATGTTTAAGCATCTGGAGATCACATATCTGATATCAGGAAATAACAGGTACTTACACTACAATGCACAAAGGAGCGTGTGCTGGGTTTCTCATCTCTTCCCTTTACTGTTTTTTCACCAGAATGACTTTTTGGAGCACTGTCTGTGGGAGGACTGCCTGAAACAATATCATTCTCTGGGAAGGATTCATCTGGTAACATGCAGAGCAGAGCTGAATTTTTCAGTCCTGAGAGCAAGAAAGTTACAAAAGCTATTTAGCTGTTGAGTGGCAAGACAGGCAAAAAGCAGAACTGAAATATTTTAAAAGAGAACTGCAAACTTCTCACACACTTCTCAATATCAACTCATCAAAACATGTTCCCCATCATACGTAGTTCCATTAAACAGCAGTGATGAAGAAGTGGTAGCATCTTCCACCTCATAAAGATGCCATTGGAGTAGAAGTCTTAATTTAAGAAAACATTGCAGACACCTCCCAATGGTGTAAATTATGAATGGTAAATGAAATTTGTCTTTTAATCTTCTGACCACTTAAACACTCGCACAATAAAATTATATATTACAGATTAATTAGTGAGTATGCAAAAGTACTTGGTGGTGGTATTTCAGCTGTATTACAGCTACTCACAAGAACTACCAGCAAACTTACTTGAATTTTGATCTAGAATTTTTTATCCATTCAACATAGGTCTCTAATGTTATCACCCTGTTTTCTGTAGTAGGTCTTGGCTCACAGAAATCTCCATTTCCAGACAAATGGACATCAACCCCAGAAACTTACAACACAAGTAAGTTTAAAAAACTCTTCCCAAGAGATACAGAGCAACAAAGCCTTTTCCATCAAGTTATTTGCTGTCCTTCAGCCATCAGCAACACATTACTAACAGAACATGAAGCTGTATTGACTGATCTCTTTACAAGACCTAAGATGGAAAATAAAACAACTAAAGAGTTGCCAAGTTGTCTTCAATATTTATGTAAGCACAAAATTAATTTTCTCAAGGACTCTATTTTCCATGTTGTGATGATCCTGAATGGCATTTGTTCTCCATTTGCTTTCTACATAAACACGTATTCTCAGAGAAGTACACAGTAGCTTCCCCTTTCCTTTGGAAACTTTTGAGTGAGTAATCACAGACCTTTCTGTCACTTGCAGACACCATTGTTTCAGTGCAGGAGGGGCTGACTCACCTTTCCCGTGCTGTGCTTTCATCAGGCAGTCCCCGATGAGCTGGATGCACTGATGCTGCAGAACTCTGGCATGACTGAGGACCTGGGAATCCAGTTTCTCTCCTTCTACTTCCTCCCCATTTGCCAGATCTGCACTATAGAGAGTCAAAGCTGCAAAGAGCAGCCAGGAATAGTTGTGGACATAGGGCTGGATGAGGCGCTGCCGGTCGCTGATTCGGATGGTCACCATGGGATACACTGTGATGCTGTGGGTGGGCAGGTGGCTGAAAGAAGGAAGGGCATAATTTGAAATGGTGCTGTTTTCTTTCTAACCAGTGTAGCTAGCAACATAAAACAACTCTAGAGGAAACCATGTAAAACCCAACATATTCCAGAGGTTCCAACTAGGGACCTGGTTTTCTAAGATCTTTGATGTCAAGTACTGTCTAAACAAAACAGTGTTTAAGTCTTTTATCCTGTCACACAGGCTGATAACTCTCCTTCTGCAGCTTTCACAGCCATGGCCAGAAAAGAATTCCTACCAAGTTACTTCAGAGCTTGAGGCAGGTTTCCAAACTACAGAGATTTTTGCTGAACTAGTTCAGTATTTGCTGTGTTTCCCCAAAGGACACCAAAGAGATGTTCTGATGTCAGGCACAGCCTTGTAGGAAGCACCAAGAGAATGAGTGATTATACTCTGCTGCTAATTATAAATTTTCTGCCAAGAGGGGGGAAGAAAATCACATATATAATACCTGTCAGAGTATTTCTTTGCATGATAGCACCCATAGCAAAGGTCAAAGTCATCACATACGTTGCAGTTCATTCTGCGACCTATGATAACACCTTGGCAGTGATCACAGGCATATTCCATGTTAACCATCTCATGGTCATCCTCATGGCCTTCAGGTTTAACTCCACCTGTAAAGAAACATTTCCCTGTAACACCTTTTTGATAAAGCATTATGGACTATGTTGAAGATAAAGGAGCCTCGAGGATGGAAAAACACAGCTTCTCCCTCGAGGCTGAGAACAAAGGGGAACAATCGAGGCATGGGAACAACTTTTCAGCCAATCAGTTAGCAGGTCCTATGTCTAGGTAGCACTAATGAGAAGAAAGGCTATTTTTGAACTGACCAACCAGGGCTTGGGGCGTGCATGTTTAAACGGGGTATAAAAGTTGTTTCATGAATAAACATGGACATTCTGCCTTCAGACATTCAGCACACACCACACGATTCTGTTTTCCTCTCTCACTGCCACCCTAAAATGGATTGTTGTCAGCTGGTACTGACAAAGCATCTTTCCCAATTTCAAGTTCACATTCAAATTAGGAAAGGAAAACGTAACATCTCTGAAGTATCCAGAAGGAAAGTCTTGGACTTTATGTATAAATTAGAAGATATTATTTTGCTTTTGAGGGGTTATTTGATGATTCTCACCAAGGAAACAGGTTTTACACAGGTCCATGTCATTGCACTGCAGGCAGCGGTACCGATGCCACGGGGCGATTTCGTCACAACCATCACAGGAGATGTCCACGTTCAACAGGTCACAGTAACGAGCTACAAACATGTGCATCTACAGCAATACATGGACACAATTTGCTTGAGTATTATTTTCTGACTTTGAGAAAGCCTGTTTTAGAAAGCAGAGTAATTCCCCTGCCAAAAATGGAGGGGGAACTTTTAAGCATTTTCGTCTCAAAGGTCAACAGAGAGCAAGAGATCCAACTCGTGAAAATTCAGTTTAAACTAGATTTCTTTGGGGTTTTATATGTCTCCTATTTACCCCTTCTGCAGATAAATAAACCAAACATGAGGTCACCTTTCTCTGCTTCTCTGGGTCAGCTTGAGCTATCTTCTCATACCAGGTCTCAAACATTACATCCTGACATTCATCCATCCATTCACAGTTTTGCTTGTAGTCTGCAATTTCATCTTCTTCACTCCACTGACTAAAAGAAAAGCAACCTTAAGTTTGAATGCAATCAGGCTTGCATTTAATGAAGTTTTTCTTTCTTTCTTAAATAACTGTGTGCTGTAGCATGCTAATAAAAACAGAATTGTGAGAAGTCTCAGTCACTTGGTTAATAAATGACCATATAAGACCTGCTTCTTGCCGCTGTGACATGTTCTTAAAAACATATGGAGATCAGAAAAATCAACACTTATAAAACTTTTGTAATATTGGCAGATCAGATGAGACATTTTAAAAGCTTTTTGGCCATGTGTAAGTACAGCTACTGTAAAACTGCAACAGGAAGGTGTTAGAAACGTTTGACATTTATCAAGGCAAGAAACAGCATTATCTACCTCCTGCTACACCGCTACAAAAGTGTTCCAGCAGCAATCAGGTTAAAGATAAAATTTTAAATACTTTTTGCACTGGCAAGGATGCAAAAAAAATTTGGATACTTAAGTTAAGCCCTAGGATAGTGGCCAGAATTATGCCCTACTTGTTATTAGTATTTTTACTGCTTGTTCCAGCAAATAGTTCAGGAGCCTTTCTGGGTAAAATGGTATCACAATTGAGTACCACATGAAAGCTGCATTCTTCCTGACTCACCAAATGACACTGTCGTGGATACTTATGTTCTCCTGTGATGTTGTCATGAGGAGATGTGGTAACTGGATCTCAACAAAGAATGAAAGATCGCTTGGTTCCCAGCTCATATCCAAGAGGTGTAGGAGAGCTGTCTGCACACAGGATAAGGCAGGAAGCAGTGACCTAAATAAAACAGTAAGACAATGAAACATGACCTAAAGTTGAAATGGTGTTTGGAGAGTAGGGCAGACAACCACTGTTCACTGATTTTCAAGCTTTACTTTGCATTAAAGTAACTCAGGTTTCTCAATGTACCAAATGTAGAGAATTTAGCAGGAAGAGACAATGACATTTGAAATAAGGAAAGTATCCTTTAGGGGTTCAGTTAAAATGGAGCTTATGTTATTGCCTAAGCATTAGCAAGAGGGTTTGTCTTTTCTCTGCAGTACAACACTATCTTGGCATTTGCAGGAATTTGTTCTCTTTGAAACCTCTGCCATTTTCAGTCAAAACTGAACAAAGGGCTTAGAAGTTATTGGCAGAGAGACTGACACTAGAGTCACGAAACCCCTATTTCTTTAAGCCACACAGCTATAAATCCCCAAAATTCTAACCAGAATGTTAAAAAAAATGAGTTTTAACATTAAAGCATCATTGCAGTATTGCTGTATTTATTGTGGGATTACTCTTGCATGAGTATTCCACAAAAAATTTGCCACGTCTAGAATTTTACTACTAAACTTCAGAAACACATTGCAGAATTATAACTATAAATCAATAAAAGTCAAGTTTCTAACATGGATAAATTTATTGTTTACTATCCTGCATCGTAGCAAAAAACATTAACTTGGCATTTTTGATCCTTAATAAAGAGCTGAAGGCTCCTTTTTTTTCTGTAAATAATGCAAAGTATATTCAAACTAAATGAAGGCAAGTGACAACAAATGAAATGGAGGAAAAAAATCACAAAGTAAAGGAAGCAATGTACTGTACCTGTCATTAATAGCACTAAATCCCTTCACAGAATTAACCAGGAATAAAACAAGCTGATAGTAGGACTCTCTAATCTCTTTGTGTAGCTCAGCACCACAGCCTTCCAAGTTTCCAAAGTAGCTGGAAATAAAAAAGAGCCAGTTTAGGAGCCTAGAACTCATTGTTACATTTTAGGTATACTATACACACACACACGTATATATACATATGTATATATATTAGGATGTTTTGTGCAAATTTCACCAATAGGCTATTTTTCAACTCCTTCCCACAAGTGGAGAGGATATTTTGTCTAATGACTTGTCTAAATAATGACTTACTTTGTAAAATCTTTCTGGCAGGCCAGCAGTTCTAGGAGAAAAAGCACACAGGGTGGGTAGAAGCAGTGGGGCTGACTAAGTGAGACGAGGCACTGGCGGATTGTCTTCAGCACTTCCATAATACTCTGCCCTTGGGATTTTCTCAAAGCAAGAACCTTTAAAACACTAAAATTAAAAATAAAAAAATCAGTGAAAACTTCAAAACAAATAAACCACAATAGAAGAAGTGCTTGACTAATTACACAAGAGATTTGTATCTGAATTTTCAGTTCTGTTCCAAGCAATGTGTTACAGCTGGGCTGAGTGACAGAGCTTCAAACACAATCCAGCACCTCCTGCATCACTTAATTTTTCAGAGGCCAAAAGAGACAAGCTGAGAACGGGAAATCTCTTTTGATTTATATTTTCAGAATACTAGGTAATTTATTGAGAGATGCAACTACTCTCTATGTGGTCTCAAGGATTGGTAATAGTGATAGATCATGTCCTTGCTGTTTGTAGATAAAAAGCAAAATGCCACTGCAAACTGACCTCAGGGAGGAGACAATAAATTGCCAAGTAGTTGTTTTTTACATTCTGTTCTACATGATAGAAGCAAATGAAAAGAAATAATACTTTCTAAACAACTACCCAGCCATGAAGAACTGAAGTCTGACAACTATTCATATACAAAATGTTTTTCAATACTACCTTGCTGCCAAAATGTTTTATCCCACCTGAGAAGGTGTGAAGACAAGCTTCTGTGTTTTATAGCTGGCAACACTTTCGATTTGCTTACCTGTCATGTGAAAGTGACTGATCCTTAATAAAGTCTAGTATGTTCTTCAAAATAGGGTATTTTTCCTTCACAGTAGGCATAGCCCTTGGCTCCTCCATGGATCTGAAGGACAGCAGCCTCAGCCTTCCACGGCTGAGCTGAGACTTCCGTGTAGGAGTGGAAGGAGGTGATGATACATCTTCTTGCTGAGAAACTGTATTTTCAACAGGCTTACTGTGAAATGCAGGTGCTGCTTCTGTTTGGAGTGGGTCTGGAGCTTGTTTAACCTTCAGCTCACTCTGTGATGTTTGGCCCCCCTCTTTTGGAATAGGATGAATTACTGCACTGGATGAATGTGCTGCCTGGAAGTCCATGTCCACAACTGAACCTTTTCTTTGGCATTTATCACTGACATGCTGTTGGGGATCATCAGTGTCTTGGCCTTCCAGACTATCTGAAGCAGAATCTTTCGTCTTTGCTCTTACAGGCAAAAAATTCAGTAACAAAAGGCTCTTCTGCATACAGAGTTTTGCTGCAGCATAAAAATTGGAAGTTAAAATCATGACAATAGTACAGCAACTCACTGTCTTCTGCTTAGGAAGAAAGGGACTTATTTATTTTCTGAGCCAAAACATATAGAAAATACTGTTTTCCTTGTTATATTGATGACGACACTGTTAAATTGGGTAAGTTTAGATTTCCAAATGCTAAAACTGAAAATTCCCACTGGACCACATGAAGTACACAGTAGTCAATGAAAACACATTCTATTCTAATAAGTCAGCTGCTACTTTAACATCAGCTAACTGTGGTACGAGGTATCTACAAAAAAGAGGAACAAAACTTTAGAACCAGGTGGCCCAAATGAGGGGTCATCCCCTACAGAATTTTCTCACATACTTTTTTCTGGATAGAATAGCAGAACTCAATCCTAGATAACCCAGTTTATGTTGCATGAACTATCTCTGAAGGCATTAAAAAGAATCACCAGCTGTCAACTTACCTTTTACAGCAAAAATAATGTCTGAAGATTTACAAAGCAATGCTTTACTAAACTACCTGGAATGCTTAAACATTTGGAAAGGCAAACTTACCAAGGGTTTCTGGGTTCACCTCACTTGCTTCTGTGTTCTGCTTCTCCTCAGTATCATTTCCCCTCCCCATCAGGGATTTCTGCTTCATTTCCAACTGTAGACAGGATGTTAAAATAGTTAAAATGTGATTTCCCCTGTGCATCTATACAGTAAGGCAACATAAAGACTGTATTGCTTTAAAAGAACATAATCTCAGGAACAGGTGACAGTAGTTACTATTCCCTACTCCAGCACAAACCACCTAGACTCTAAAAGAGCAGCACCTAAACTGTCAGAGCTGCTCAAGGTTTGTAGGCTGAGACCATTCTCTGTCTTGTGACTGGATGCACATCAGCACTCCAAGGAAAAAAAGGCTTCTCCTTCACCCCCACACTCAGGAAATGATCCACATCAAGTCATAACATAAAGTTCTCCAAAAACATGTCATCTCACTAGTGAGTTCTATCAGATGCAAACACCACCTCTCATGCAACAGAGAAAGGCAATTAGTCATCCTAAAGTGCATTTGCACTCATTGCATTTCCACTATTTCAAGCTACCAGGAATTCTTAGGCAGAAAAGAGGGGGGAGAAGGTCATAAGATCCTAGAAAATTATGTTTAAGACAGACTTTTTTCTATGCTATACCTCAAAAGACCTCCAACTGCTATGTAAGAAACTTCTTAATTAACAACACACATTCTTGCTGAAAAATAACATAAATTTAATTTTGAGTCAAATTCAGTCCTAAATACTCATGATCTGGGGTGGAAGGAAGGAGGGGAGTGTAAAACTACATTTAAACATTTAAGTTCAAAGTGTAGAAGTAAATATATGTTCTTCCCAAGTGAAAAACTGTTGACTTAGAATCACTGAAGGTTGTTCCACCCTACTCCTTAACACTGCATTGTAAAGTATTAAGGTCAATGACATTAACAGATATGCCCTTGAGTGGTCTTACCATCCATATTCTAATGGAATCAGCCAGGGAATATACTTGTGCAAACTCATCACTCAAAGGCACCTTGCCTCCACTGTTGACTGGAAATGAGAGAAAGAAGAGTCCTGTTTATTTACAGCTCCACTATTATACAACTACTTAACTAAAATTATGCTACAGCTTTCCCTTCATCTCTTAGTCAATATTTGGAATTATGCCTATAAGAAAAACAGGGAATTAAACCTGCCAACTTAAATACATAAACTGCACCTTGACAGGGTTATTTACAAAGTTAAATTACGAGTATCTTTCTCATCTCTTCCCAAATTTGATGCCTGAAGTCATGGAAAATAAAAACCTCTCCCTATACACACAATATCACTGATGCAAAATGATACCAGAATAATCAAGAAACATTTAGCATTAAATTAAATCTCTCTAGGTGGGCTTTATTTCTCTACTGTTTTATGCTATGAATTTCTTGAATGGACTTTAATTATTGTGAATTTATCATGAAAAACCTGTCAAAACAATTTCCATCCAAACTGACTTGACAAAGACTATGAAGGAAAAAGTCTTATTCAATTTTTCCTCTCCATTCCCCAGCTTTTTTAATTTTTTTCTTTTGAGCATCAGTTGTCCATATTTCATATGGCACATGTGAACAGGGTCCTGAAATGACTCTGCCCCAGCACAACCAGTAGGTGAAGCTCCCGACATTAACAGGGGGATGGACTGGATTCCTTAAGCACTGAGTAACATCTTCCTGTGCTACTTCAGATTTCAGTCAGAAAATTACATCAATTGTCAGACACAGATGAAATGACTAAAGGCAATAACCACATTAGTCATCATAACTTTATAGCTCAAAAAAATAGCTCAATCATTCTCTGGCTGTGTGAAAACTTAAGATGTTCAGTGTCAAAATTATGACAGAAAGTGAAAGCCTAAAATGAAACCCTTCAAAATCAAATAATAACTTATTATCCAATACTTCAAATAATTTCAATACTTCCAATAAACTTCATGGAAGGATGCTCTAAGTTAAAATGTTGCTCATTTTACCTACTGAGAAATACATAAGTTGTAATATAATGGATATTATAAATTATGAAAGTTAAAAGCAAAACATTGCCTTTTATTTAAAAACAAAATTCAAATACACATTTTGAGGATGCCAAGGTTAGATTCCACAGTGTATTTTGGGAGGTATTTGACACCTCTTCCAAGTCCCACAGTTTACAAATTAATTGGTGCAGGATTTTTAGAGGAGATACAATGAGAGTGGAAAATCAAGGGGAGTCACATTGTTCTGAAATAAAGAGGATCACTCTTCTCCTTAGGTATAGCTCTATAGGACTAGTAGCTTCTGATGGTTATTACTATTTTGCCAGTGCTCTGAAGACAAAAGTGTATATTAATAAAAAATAAACACTCTAGAGAGAGAGAGATTACCCAAACTAAATCATACCTTTATGCAGAACATCTTTTTTAAAATTAGCCCCACTACACTGATTTTTAAAGGTTATAAGCTGAGCTGAAAGAGAGCCTTTTACAAACTTTTAAGTCTTCATTATTAAGATAATCTAATAATATTAGAGTTACCATATTTTTGAAGCTTCTCAAATAAATCTGGAGTGAGATACACCAAAGCAGCAAATGTTGAGTTCACAGCTTGATCAACAGTAGAACCAGCAACTATATCTGTCTTTGGGGTCTGTTTTTTACATGCCTGTATAAGTCCTTTGAAAAGTTCAGATTTTTGCCCACTGAAGTCCTGGGCAGGATCTGATTTTGCAAAGTCGATAAGAAAGTTACGGCAGACGTCGTGGGGAGAGCTCCGAGCCTGCAAAGGGTGTCAGACAAAAACGGGGATTTTAGTGTCATCTGAAAATGATGCAGCTCATTTGGTATAATTAAGTCAACCTGCAGTTTGTCCAGTGCAGTTAGGCAACCTATCAATGAAAATGCCCCTGCACAAGGTGTAGAGTGAATTAGACGATCTTTAAAGGTCCCTCCAAATCATTTATAGAATCATAGAATAGAATCACAGGCTGGTCTGGGTCGGAAGGGCCTTAAAGACCATCTCACTCCAACCTCCTGCCGTGGGCAGGGACATCTTCCACTAGGACCAGGTTGCTTCCTGCCCCATCCTGGAGCTGGAATCCCAGCCTGGCTGGATTCACTCTATAAAACTGGAAACTAACAAAGGGCACAGAACAATGATTTCTTTCATCTTTGATATTTGAATTAAACAGTGCAAGTAATAACAACTTTAGCACAGCAGCATATCCTTAAGGGCACATCAGCTCCACAAACTCAAATCAATCTGGGTGATACACAGGGATTTGACAGGAATGGAACAAAGGCAGGGTGTAAGTACCTCTTTTTTATCTTGGGGCTTGGTACTGCTTTGCCTGGCTCCCAGGACTGCCTCAGGACACATCTGATGCCTGAAGACAGGTTTCCACAGAGGAGAACTAAGAACTGATGTTACTTTCAAAGGAGGCAAGTCTGCTTCACTGCCTAGTTCTGCAAGAAATTCAGAACAGACACTTTAGTTATTAAGTATTTGTGTTCATTTTTACAGATTAATGAAAAATAAATGCTAAACACCCGACAGGTGGAAAAAAATATCAGGAAGTTAATGCAAATAGACTGAACAAGTAATTTAACAATATTCTCTCTTTCTCTAACAGAAAACAGATGAATCTTTAATAGCAGCATCAATACCTTACCTACTACTGACAATGTCACATTATGGAAGGACTTTAAATTAAACCTTTTGCTGTTTTTATAATAAAATATCTTTATATAGAAATTCCCTGATTTGCAAGAGTTTAAAAGCTTTTTCTCTTACTAAAGACATAATAATTTGCTATAAGCAAGCAAGCTTACATTAAGAAAGGAATAAAATATTCTATGCTAAGAACACTTGATTTAGTTCCCTAAAGTCACAGGTAACCAGCTGCCTGATTTTCCAAGGTAAGTGCACTGACAATCTGATTGCAGGAGGAGCTCTTGAATCTTGTTTAATTTCTCCAAAGTGGTGAATGGATTCTGATTTAGGAAGCTAGATTGAAGTGTCCTGGTTTTGAAATTAAAGAATAAACTAGTTATATATTTTTTTATTTTGCTCATCTTCGCTGGCATAAATCCTAAGTGAACTTAATTACTGAAATGAACCAAACTTAATTCGTGAATTCAAATTTAAATCAATATTAAATGCTCACGTGAAACTTTTAAAATCATTTCTGTTCTAAGCTCTGTATTTTTTTTTGGTTTCCTGTCTCCACATTCACACACACAATGTGGGACAGGAGACAATTTTAAAACAAAACCAAACCCCAAGAACATATTACTTCACCAGTGAAATTCAGGTCAGTGTGTTTATTCGAGGTGCCTGTGGAAGACACATGGACTCACAACACAGCAAGTCTTCCATCTTCAGTTGAGAGAAACGCAAAAGGAACTTTGTTTTCAGAGGGGATTCTGAGCAGAAGGTGTTGGCACAGACCCCAGCTTGGGGAGCCCCGGCAGGCACTCACCTCGCAGGGATTTCAGGGCCATGCTCCGGGAAGCCAAGCGCCCCATCAGCCGGGAGACAAGAAGCTGTAAATCCAAGCCCCACGACACGGCGACGTCGGGAAGGCCGTAAGCAGTGACGGAAAACTTGTAGCCCCACTCATTATTACTGCTGTCAGAGTGAAAGAGAAACTGCAGCCGTGGGCCAGCCTTAAAGGTCACTTTCTACAGAGCAACAAAACAGGCATTTTGCCAAATGTACATGACAGGAAAACGTTTCAGGGTAATGAATTCCCTTCAGCAACTCTGGGGTTTTATGTTCTGTCCGTAACAGATCTAACTCCCCCTACGACCTCAAGGAGAAACCCACAATTTCAAGGAGGTAAAATTTCTATTCAATAGCTCAATGAGACATGTTACAGGTGATCGGGCTTTAGAGCCACAGAACAGGAGAGCAGCACCCCATTTGAGTAGGTGTCACTGAGGACAAAGCACAGCCACAGGAAGGGCCACGCTCATCTCACGATACAGAAACTTGTGAGGGTAGAGTAAGTTTTACCCATGTAGTTCCTGGCAGTTAAATATGATTATTCCTTTCCATTTTTACTGACTGATCTTTTGCTAACCATGGCAAAAAGGGATTCTTTACTCATCCACTCCCTTTATTTGCAGCATTTCAGACTTTCTGGCTCTACTCCTGCCCCCCACCTCTGAAGAGGGAATAAACACACCCATGCACAAAATATCACATCCTTTTAGACAAGTAAGTTTCCACAAGAATTTTAAGGATTTCCTAAGACTGGATAAATCACTTGGTTCAGAATTTGAAAGGTGCTCACCTTAGGCCACCTGTCAGTGCCAACTTTTGTATCGTAACGAGTTTTTGCCCCTCTGGCATCAGTAAACTCCAGGTAATCATACCTGTGAAAATTGCAATTCATTACTTCCAAATTTACTTTTTAAGTTTTGGGGGGGGGGAAATGTTTGCTTTGGGATTTTCTCAAATGCTGCATCTCACTGTACCCTGTCACATTTTCTGAGCCACGCCTTCATGTGACTGCTAAGGAATTTATTCCATGTTTCAACACAGAAATCCCAGCAAACACAGACCTGTTTCCTGCAGAACTTTCTCAGTCCTTCAGAATTGCTAACAGGTGCCAAATCTAACATCTGGCAAATGCCTTAAATAAGCAGTAACCTAATATGTCACCAGGAGAAACCAAGCCAATAGTTTTGCTAAAGAGGGCAAAATAAATACCACAAGCACAAACTGTGGTGGTGACAAAACAGATCAAGGCCAAATGAAGCAAAATTCCTATGAGCAGCACAGTCCATTTGCCACAAAAAGTGGCTTTCAGCACAAGGTCATTCAAAATACACATTGTATATTGCTCTGGACAATGAAGAAATTGAAATGGCATGTTTGGAGTGCACACTGAAACATGAATTGCCCCTCTGCAAACTGATATTGGAAATCTAACACAGCACAAAATTAAATTACCTCCTTTCAGTTTCACATTTTTCATCAAATTCCACCTCAAAGTAAGTTGCCCCATGACACAGGAAGACTGAGACCTCATGGCAATTATTCTCATAGTTATGAGGTGATTCCATAGTCCATGTTCTCAATACCACAGGCTGTTCCTGTTGCCAGTTTTCCATATCCATCTGCACAACAAAGATGCATTCTTATATACGAATTTTTTTTTTTAAATACCATAACTACATCTTTGTGTCTATGCTTTCGAGTTGCCAGATGTACATACAAATGGCATTTAAAAGGCTACAGCATTGATTTATAATGAAATTAGTTCTAAAGACATCCTGGATAATCATAGTAAGGAAGCATTTGTAAAGCAAATTTCAGTCAGTTACTGCAGGAGGAGATAGTCCCATCCAGAAGTGACTACAAGTCTCCAATAATGACAAAAAGAGTTTGGATGACTAATGCAGATTTAAACATCTACACTACAGACTTTGTTTGCATCAACACAAGCAGCGAAGCTAAAAATGTGAAGCACATGCTATTTTTATTTTGCTCTTCACCTTCAGAATCTCTCTTTCCTATCCACCTTCTAAGCTGCTCATTCCACTTTGTGATCATTTTGCTCATCTTCCATATCATACAGATGTATTTCCACTTCTTCACACCACATTTCATTACACATCCCACACTTTTAGAAGCTTCCCCGCTCTGTTCCAGTGCTCACCAACATAATCTCCTAAGTTTTCTATGTCTTTCTTGCAATTTTGCTTTTGTCTTACTGTGTTGAACAGTGCCTGTGTCTTTAGTTACCTTATGAGGTTCACTACAAAGGCTTTTCAGTGGTTCAATCAAAGTGCTGAATCTCTGTAGCAGAGTACAGTATGGAATGTCTAAAGTGCAAAAATCCAACAAGAAGATGACCTAGGAGAAAACAAAGACCTCATGAAAATGCCTGAAACTACAGCCATGTCACTCAGGAACAGCACAAAAATCCCCCCTGTTCACTTACCAGCTGACGAGTTGCCATAGCAAAGACAGAGTTACTTATTTTTTCCACTATTGTTTTGCCACTATATTGAGATAAAAGTGACTGCAAAATCGTTCTGATATTTGACAGGAAATGGGCCACATCTAAAGAGAGAAAAAAAACAAACCCTCAATAGCCACCGTAAGGATCTGCTCCCATAACCCACTTTATCAAACAGTAAGTACATGGTGCATAAGGACAAAGAGCAGCAAAGGATCTGCTGCCCCAAGGAAGTGACGCTCAATATTCAAAGAAGTTTTCTATGACATTTCTCTTGTGGGAACAAGTCATGCTTATCAACAATGACACACAAAGGATGAGTGATGAGTAATTTAATCAAACACTCCAGGATTGTTTCAACAACCTCAGTGTATCCAGTTGCCTTCCAGCACAGCTATTAAGTGACAAGTGAGGGTAGGAGTTTTTTAGCTACAGCTTTACATAAAAATGGACTAACACAGGAACACAGCAAACTTATTTATATACAAATTACAAATATGAAGTAATTTTATATAAAATTACATCTTCATTAAGTACTTGGCCTAATTAACTACTCAATGCTGATCTGCATTTAAAAAAACCCAAAAACAATCCCCCAGAAAAACCCCAACAAAACCCCTTAGAAGGGGGTGCTTAAGCGAGTTCCTGCCTTCATGCTTTCACAAACATCTAAGAAAATATATATCACCACATGCAAGTTTATCAAAATAAGGGACACTAAAAAGAACTAAACTGTTCAAATGGAAGTCTAAAACTATTTGTTAGGGGTTTTTTTTCAGTATTTGATCCCCAAAACTCACTGAAATGCTTCCTGAAGATTCTCCCAAACATAAGCTTATCAGTACAGCTAAAATTACAAATTGCTCAACATGCCTACAAATTACTTCCCAGAGAGATTAGAAATGCTGTGACAGTTATGAATGTGCCTCAGGCAACCTCCAGTGATCCCTCATTATACTGCAATTCATGAAATCACATTTTAAAGTCTCGTGTTGCACCACACTTAATTCTGTATTTAATCTCAGCACTTACAGTTTTCAAGTATTTCTACTGCCAGATCCTTGGCTGAACTATCAGTGCCCTTAAGCTGCAGGTAACACCAGGACAGGAGGCTACCCTGAACAGACCAGAATAAGGAAGACAAGACTGTGCCACTCTCTTGCTGTGCAACATCCAGCATCATCATTTCACACTGAAAAACAAAGAATATTCATGAGTGTAATGTACCTTCTTCTGCTGTAGGACACACAATATGTACTAAGTCAACTGTGATGGACATCATCATCCCACTCACTCCAGAAAAAGAGATTAAATGCAAATAACATGCAGCATGTAATACCATGAAGCAACTGATGGGCTTTGTTTTGATGTATCTCATTTTTAAATAGGAACAGCCACATATGAGTCACTCGAAATTCTCAGCACATTTTTTCTCCATATGTAAATGACCCTCCTCCATTTCCACCTCCCTCAGGGACATGGCCAATCCTATCCTCTCAAAATGGGATGATCACTTCTGTATCCTTGTGTCTTTTTCAATGCTACAGCAAAATATATCTTACACATTATCTACTCTACTATTATGAAATGCGAATGCTTCAAGGAAAACACTGCAAATGGCTGGAAAGCCTCATCCTACCAAGGCATAGCCATGCACAGTTGTATCCAGGAGAGGAAAGCTGCCTCCTTAGCACCCATCTCAGGCAGGCAGCTTGTGTTTGAATCCATACAAAATCCAGGACAAAGAAGCAGAAGCAGGGCAAAGACAGTTACCTCTCTTGCTGCCACAAGCAGAAGGATGTCCATGACTGACAACACTTCACTGATGTCAAAATCTGCAGAAACTCCTTTCTCTGGTAATAGTAAGAGTCCACCAGGATCTTGATCACTACAAAATAAAGATCATCTCACTGACCAACAACAAGGAGCCCAGTCCCAAAACACATATCTAGCTGTTCTTTGTAACAAACCTTTAGAGATTCTACTGTATAATTACTGTGAAAATCAAAAGCTTGTGTTCTGATGACTTCAGACTGATTAAACCAGTAACAATCAACACCATAGACAAAAAATCAGTTAAAAAACTGGAAGACAGCCTAGGAGAAGCCTAAGAGCAATAAAATGGGATTTCAGCACCAACCTTGGCCAATATTTTATACAGCTATTCATTTAATAAACATATTGAGCAGTACTATCTCCTTTCTAAAGCAAAATCACTTCATTATTTGACACTTGTTTTCCAAGGGAAAAACATTTTTAAAAGGGATTGTATGCAAACTTATTAACAGATGTGAGGTATCAGAGAAATACTTTCAGTTTCAGGACCCCTTACCTGAAGTGGGTACACAAGGATCTGAAGGCAAGATGTACAGATTGCTTATGTTCTTTCTCTGTGATGTTTTTCTAGAAAAGGAAAAAGATTTATTTTTATGCTATGTTCAGTTTCCCTCCTCTGTGACAAATTCTAATTTCTATGTTCTATTCATTTTTGGTAAGAAAGGCAGGGTTAGCTCCTCTTTCCTTGGATAAACTGCAGAGAGAGAGAAAGAGGGAAGGGTAAAAAGAGGTAAAGAAAATAATAAGGTTTTTATTTGAATGGGACAAAGTACACATTATTTAACAACTCAGATTTGTCCTCTTTTCTGCATAAAGCAAGCAGGTACTAAACAATCAATTTCTCATGCCATGGTTTACCATCATAGTGAAGAGCTGCTGTCTTCTGGTCTGTCTGTCTGGGAAAAACACTGCAGCTCCACTGAGCAGGGTGTTCTTAACTTCTTCTTTCAGCATTTTCATTGGCATGAAGTTACTGTCCCCCATGTCCACCACTGCTCAGACAAAAAAGAAACAAAATTACATGTTCTAATTAATATTCCATCTAACGGATGGAATAACTGAACTCAGTAGGTCAACCTAACAACTTCGAGCCCCTCCAATCCCATTATATACACAGAAAATGAAGGGAAACTTTTAAACTTCCAGCAAGGGAGATTTGTCTAAGAACCTATTTATGCACCAAGTAAATTAAATCTAGGAACATTTTGATATGACAACCATCAAAGCCAATAAGCTTTTCCAGCTGTGACAGATTCTATATAAACTGGTTTCTCTCTAGCTTGCTTTGCAGGAGACTATTCAAATTACACTTGAATAAAGAACATGCCACCCTGCTTCCAATGAAATCTAATGTGTAATTCCCATTCTCTTCACTGGTTCCAGAATCTTCCTGTAAACATTTTAGACTCCTTGTGGGCTCATTTATATTTATATGCAATTTCAGAACTAAACGAAGCCCAGTAACATTAAAAAGCAGGAGACACATTCAAAAGGAATTTTCTGTTGCTGCTGTTTCCAAGACCACTCGTTGTCAGAAAGTCTATAAAACCATTTCTGTGTGTCAAAGGGAGTTTCCCTGTGATAGATTAATTACATATTAGACTAATTACACACTGACCTGAAGGAGAAACAGAGGAACAAGAGCCAACTTGGCCTCTAGGGATAAATATACTTTCCCAAATTTTAACAGACAAAACAATTTATATATATAGAATAAAAGTTACCTTCACACAAATGTCTATAAAGCTCTTCTGCAGCTTCTGTGTGACCACCTGTTTTGCTCTGAGGAGTTTCTTGAGGTTTAGCAGTTTTAATGTCCCCAGTAAGTACAGAGAAGCAGCTCTGGAGAAGCTGCAATAGCAGTGTTTGAGCAAAGATACATTCTTCCCTTGGGCTGTAAAAAATATAAAACAAACAGAAGCAAAAACTAGAAAAGAAGCTCTTTTGCACCAAACAAATAATGCTCTGAAAGTCACCATCTCAGATGGATAAAAACACTGAGAGGAGAGCACACAGCCAAAAGAAGTGTAGCAACCAGCCAAATTTTCTACAGCTCAAGCTTTCACATAACATTAGAGTTAAAAGTCCATATGGCAGCAGTAGGAAAATGTTATTTATGTAAATGATGCAGTTTAAGAACAAACTGCTATAACTAATCTAAGTATACTTTATTTATACACACACAGAGATAGTGCCTCAGCAGAGAGTAAAGAAGTAACTTACTTTTGGTGAAGTTTATTGTAAAAATTCCAAAACAGCTGCAAATCAAGGCCTGTGAAATCTAAAAATGACTTGCATTTTAATCCACTCTCCTTCTGCTGAACCTTAAAAAGGCAAAGAAAATGCAGGATTGGAAAATTAACTCTATACAGAGCACATTAACAAGAATTAAATCCCTCAGCACCGGTCTTAAAGCAGCCAGGTTTCCTATAAATTTGCAGCTGACACAAATTCCAGTTTAAGTTCTTTCATGGATATTCCAGTGTCTAAATGTGACAGCTCATGCTCAAACACTCGCCTTCAAAGAGCTCTCTCCTCTTTCCAGATGTCTGAGCTCCCACCCCTTTCCTCCACCACCAAAAGACTTTACAACCTTCACCTCTCCATCTAATTTGACTAAAAGAAACAGCCAAAATGAGACCAACTGCCCATGGTTCAGAATCCAAGCTGGAAAGGCACAGACACATGTACTGAAAGAACAAAACATTCTGCCAAGTATCCTCAGAGGCTGGGTACATGACATTGCCATACAACACCACACACCACTCACATCTCTTAACTGTATATGTGTTATTTCAGATAAAAAGAGAAATGTTTTAATCTCTGTAACCTTCCTAGCTTCCTTTTTAGGTATTTTTCCAGATGTTTGCTTCAGAAATAGCTACACTAACAGACAATAGAGCATCCCCCTGTTCTATCTATTTCGCTGTAACCTGATGCTGAAAAATGGTTCTTCACTCTTCTCTGGACCCAAAATGAGCACATTCTGTCTCCTTCAGTCTACACACACAGAATGCTATTTTCCACAAACCATATTTCTCCTCCACAACATGGTTTTAACCATTGTTAGAAGTATCCAGACATTTCTTTACCCATTCCCAATTTCTGTGTTTGCACAATCTTACAACTTCTAGCATGGTGAATACAGACTGAATCTAAGAAATAAAAATACCAGGTCCTGTGCCAGCTGCTGGATGAAATGAAGTGTCTTCAGGAGCAGAGTTGTGCCACAAACTGTATCATCCTCAGTTCTCCTGCACTGCAGGCAGTTCATGCTCCTGCTGGGCTCCTCCCGCATGGGCCGAAGGTACCCGAGAACACTCAGGCCTTGCACCCCCAGACGTTCTGCTGTGTCTTGTCTTGTGCACAAGAACTTTATCATCAAGTACTAGAAGGATATAAACACAGCACAGTATTTGGTTTTAAGGGACAAGAATGTGGGGAGACTGCAGGTGGGGGNAGTCATTTCCAGAGGTTTAAAATCCTGAGCCTGAGGTTCAGACTAAGTTTGATCTTCTCCTACTTCCAAAAAAGTCACAGTGATGGTTCTGTGACCTCTACAAGCACCTGCAGGGTTAGTTAATTCATTATCACTTCATTCATTCTCCAAGTGCTGTTCCTTGCCTCTGTAGTAACAGCATTTTTGCAGGATAAAAAATTATTGGCTGCATTTAAAAGCAAGCACAGGATCAATGTGCAATATTTAAAACATAGACTTATCAATCCATCCTCAGTGAGGTGCAGAATGCAAAGCCGAAGGGAACAGCAAATTCTGACATTCCTATGTACTCAGTTACTTTGCAGCAGCAGTGATGGTGTTAGAAAAATTCCCAGTTGACTTATAATGGTGCCACCACTTCTGCTAGTTCCCACAGTACACATGGACTGGGAACTACTACTAGGGCTCCCTCCAGAAACAGGATCTGAAAAGCCACATTCCTCACTTAAGCACTACAAATCAAAGCCATTCTTGAAATAAAGAGTCTACATTCCCCAAGGAGATCAACCCGACTGATGGAAATGCTTAGCAATTGTCCACCAAAACAAGGATTGAACAATCTGTCTCTGAAAGAATAAATGCTACAACTACACAGTAGCTAATTTGTCTAGATATTAGAATAAAGCTACAATCATGTCACTTTCTAAAAAAATATTTCATCATAATAAAACCAGCAGTCTGCACATTATCATGTAATTTTGCATTAAATTTGATCCTGAAGCACCACTTGACTACAACTAAATATATATATGTGTGTGTATTTATATATAGATGTGTATACAGTGAAAAAGAAAATTCACAGGTTGAATGATTTGACTAGAAGCACATTGATTTTTTTACCTCTACCCAGCAGAGTCGTCCCTCACAAACAGAATTGGATGAATTTCAATTGGCTCTAAAGCAAAGCAGAGAGGAGCCCCTGCTCACTGTGATTGGGCCAAGGGGTTTTCATGGATTCTCACCTGGGAAATTCTGCATTGCTGCATTTTGACATCAACTTCATCCCATTCTTCTTCCACTTCAAACCAGCCAATTGGATCATCATCTCCCAAATCATCACATGAACAACTGCTTCTGTGTATAAAAGAACGTAACACACTTTGTAAAGAAAAAGTTTAAAGACATTGCAAAGCTGTTGATTTTCTACCCAAATACTTAAAGCACGTTATGGCTACAAAGATGAGAAGTTTCATATCTATATTTCATATTCAAAACTCTACCACATGCAAGGGAAGAAAATTAAGGAAATTTTATTAGTCATGGTCCCTCCCCTCGCTCTTAAGCAACAGTTCTGAAAACTCATTTAATAAAAGTTAATTAACATACAATCGTTCTAAAGATTTCTGTTATCAATGATCTGCACCTCAAGTAGAAAGTTTTTTTAGTTATATTCCTTTTATAACAGGTCTTTAAATCAAGAGACTGAGAAGAACAGCTACACATGTATTTCCTCAATCACATCAAATTGAAGATCATTAAAATCAAACAAGTAACAACCAAGTGATGCATGATTTTTAAGTCACTTGGAACAATTCTCAACAGTTCCAGTGGAAAACAGATCAAATATAACATTTCTTTTCCATGTAATCATTAAAAAATGTCCATCTATACCTGGTTTTTAAGAATTGTTTGAATTCCCTCAGCTTCCATTTGTCATAGCTCTCAAACCTCTTGAAATGTTCCTCTGCATGGAACTTTTCTGAAGCACCATTGTAAGCAAACACCAGCCCACACTGGGCCCCAATGGTACCTCTGCGGACCTGAAAGAGCAAATCCAGAGCAACGTGTTAAAAAACTGACCATAAAAGAAGGTGCTGCCTTCACAGAAAGAAAAAATGCTGTGGAAAGCAACTAAATCCTGACAAGACTGATGTCTGGAATTGCACAGGAAAATGAAACACAGAGAAGCGTTGTGAAAACTTCTGCAACTGACTGAACTGAGATCATGTACATGGTTAATACTTGACACATTTATCACCCTGCAAGCACACTGACATTAACTAGAGTCCCACACATTAATTCCCACTCTAGTTTGTGTACTTTTTTAATGAAAAAGAACTCAAACTAAAAATCATGTCTCCCAATATCACTACACTGCAAATTAACTTAGGCTTCTCCAGCTCCAGTTAGGATTGACTTGCCTAAAGTCCATCCATGTTTACTCTTTGACATTGAAATATGCATCCTTGCTCCAGGAATTAAACTACTGCTTTGCCTTAAATAAATACATAAATTCTGCTAATTCACCAAGTTTTGTCTTGGCAATGAGATTTAATCAACCGATCTTGCTTTTAAATCTGATAAAAGTCACACCAAATGTTCAAATTACGCTGGTGTCTCTAAATAGAATTTTAAATACCTTCATTTAATCTGAACTCACATGTTTCGCATCTTGAAACCTGCTACTCATATATTAAAAAAGCTATTTTAAATATAAAAGACCTGGCATATAAATCCATGATCTTTAGAGAGAACCCATAAATGTAAGAGTCTCTGGCTTGAGATATATATTGCAAAATAGAGATAAAATCAATATTAAAATAAATCTTTATTCCATGCTTGTGGCTCGCTGGAACAATGTAAGACCTCCCATTTCTGTAGTTCTCTGTGACACCAAAGTAAAACCCTAAAACAATACTTCATGATGAATTTAAAATTTCAGTTCATATAAAACAATATTTCAATTTGATTCACCGCCAGGAGAAGAAAGCAAACCTTCTTCAAAAGCACACAGGAACCACATACCTTTATTCTGATTTGTGTCACTTGAAATGAAGATTCAGTTCCAGTAGAAAGAATGATACTTGCTCTGGTTTTCCCAGTTTCAGTAAGAAAACCTAAGGCAGGTGTGGGAATAGAATGAGGTTGGAATGACTGTGAGTGCAAGGAGTTTGAAAGAGAATACTGGGATTGTGGACTGAAGGGGCAGAAGCAAAACCACAACTCCTTCCCTGTGAAATGTTCACTAGTAAATGTTTCCAAATAAAAGAGACAATTTAAAAGATTGTATTATTTCAGTATATCCACAGACCCCTCCAGGCAATGTCTCTCCTGGCTTTGCAGTAGCTGCAGCAGTTTCAAGAGTGTTTCCCCAACAAAGGTTATTTGTAATTCCCAAATATTACTTTGGCTTCTGGCTCTACTCACTGATACAACTATTTACTGATATAATCCATCCATGGATATAACTCTGTGAATAGACCCCAAACAGCAACCCATAAAACAACACAAGACAATCCACAAAACAACTGAAAAACAGACTTAAATAATACACCTGAGCAAACAGAGGGGTAAAAATAAGCATTTAGAATGTGCCTGATTTTCTGTCACAATGGCTTTCATTTACTAGTAGTACTGCACAAGACAATAAACCATTTAAAAAAAAAAAGATTAGGTGGCATTTTACTTAAAAAGAAGGTCAAGAAACACAAATCTCTTTGTTTAGGTTGTATCCAGGACACAAAAGCACTGCACAAACAGAGAGGCTTTCATGGCCAATTAACAGCTATATGCAGTCAGTGAAAATTACAACGATTTCCACCATCTCTCTCCATCAATATTTGGGAAGCCAGCAGTGAATGATTCATGACTTCAAACCCACAAAATATGCTCTAGGATAACATTCTCTGGGACAGTTCATTTCTGGCTTCCATATAGAATATAAATTCTCCACAAAACCTAAGCTGTGAAGAAGCACCAAATATATTTGAGTAAATATGGAACACACAGCCTTGTCAACAGTCATTGTATCTGGTTGAGTCTTTTCTAACCTAAACAATTTTGGATTTTAAGTCCAAGCTCTTACCATCCCCAGTCCATGGCTCTACAAGGAGGTTTTCAGGCCCTGATTTATCTTCTTTTCCCTTTACATCACACGCTTGCAGAGTCAGTTGTAAAGGCTTTCCTAAGTGAGAAGATCAACAAGATGAGCAAATTCATTTGAAAATGGTAAAATACGTTTTCTAAAGTTCTTCACATAGAAAAAAAAAGGGAAAAATTACAGTCCTATGAGATTGTTACCACTGTCAGAGAAAAAAAGAGGAGGGAAACTGGAGTAAGAGAGACATTAATCTGAAATATTTCAAGTTTTAGATACAGACAGGACAACAAAAGTCATGATAATTAATGTCTGTTCGCAGACTTTGGAATTCACAACCCATAAAATACCACCCTTGTGTTACAAAAGGCAGTGGCTACTCTGGGTAAAACAAAGCAATTTTCAAAGTAAACAATGATAATTATAAAATAATTAATGTATTTTTTGGCACAAGATAATAAGCTCTGACAAAACCTACTAAAAGGCAAACAAAGGGTAAAATTCTTCATGAGACTAATGATCATCTCAAAGTTGACATCTGAGGAAATACAGATTTATCCAAGTTCAGCCAATACAGCAAATTCACCACCTGATGCCAGAGCATGCACAGCTCTACACTCATGTCACATTCAGACTTTAAAAATTTATTTTTAGCTCAGATTATAAACTTGTAGAAGTGAAAATAAAAGAACTGTAAATAGATGCTGATGATGCTTCATTTGAAACACATCTTAAATTTGTGTGAGACCATTTACTGAGGCTGAACACACACAAATAAGTGGAACAATTGAAGTATTTGATGTCATTTGCCTTTTAAACACTATCACCAGCTTAATACAGGGGCCATTATCTACAAAGTTCAATATTTCCCCCTGGAGAAAATGCCAGCTGGTTCAATTCTTTGAACAGAACCATCCTTTTAGGACAGTTCAGCTTCCTGGGTTTTCTTCTCAGTGACAGTTTTTAATTTACAAGCTTTGCATAAAATTTTAAGCCCCAACAAGGGGAACAACTGCAAGCTGTGTATTTTGAGCAGCACATCCAGCCAAGGATGCAGGGATTGCCCCATTACCGTATTTGTAGAGCAGGTTCTGTCTGACGGCTGCCATGGAAGAGATGAGGGAGGAAGCCTTGTAGGGAGTGTCCAGATGCTCAGTGATTGCACAAAGGGAACTCATCACTTTAGCAACACTCCCCCGGGCTAAAGCAAAGGCCAGGAGTGTCAGTTCAACCTCTGGAGTAGTGCAACAGCTGGGGAGGGAAAACACCAACAGTATGAAAAGAAAATGTGTGATGTTTCGGTTTTAAATAGACAACCATGGGATCTCCCAGGTGCCTGTTTGTTAGTGCCTTTGAATTTTTTGAGATACTTAAAAAAGAGAAGGTAAGTAAAAATGCAGAAATTTACTCTACAGACTCTTCTAATCATCTAACTGCCCCAACAACACAAACTCACCTTGTGATTCTGATAAGGAAACTATCTACTTCTTCCAAAACATTTGGTGATAAGAAGCTTGAAAAATCTGTAGAGCCCGGTGTTAGGGAGAGAGGTGGCATGTGCTGCAGTGCTTTCCTAGGAAAAAATGAAACATAACATCAGGAATTCATTCAGAATTGGAGAAAATAGCCTCCTAAAACAAATTAGACGTTTGAGTCTTCATGCCTTGTGTGGGCAGGTCTCTGCAAATTGCTTCTGAGTGCACAAAATCTATTTACACAGAGAAGCTCTTCAAAGGGTAACAGCAAAATTGCATTCCAGGCAGGGAAAGTTCAATGACTCCTGGGTAATCTTGAATCAAGTCTCATAATCTCAGGCTTAATAATGCAAACACATCAAGGAGTTCTGAATTAAATCTGTGACAGCATTAGAAACAGCTTTGTATCCAAGCACTGCTTCATTTTAAATTGTTCTGAAATTGAGCAAGACCCTGTGAGTAAAGGGAAAATTGCTATGAAACTCTTTCAGAACAATTACAGAAACTAAAAGAGACCCTTGTTAGCTCAGGTCAGAATTTTTGTGAATTTGCAAAGGTAATGTAATAACCCCTGAAATTAGGCATTCTTAAGCAGTTGCACCAAAATGATTCTATCCAATACTAAAGTTTGGGGGCTTTGCTTTGTAATTCTAAACACTCAATCTGTAACTCCTGAAAGCATGATTTTAGTCAAGATTTCTCCATTATAATCTTTTTATGCTTTATTAGCTCACTGTTCATGTTGTATTTCTAAAAAATATCTAACCTGCAGCAAAAGTGAAGGCTCTTAGTTTTAGTAAGGCCTGCACTATGGACCTTCCTCAAGTGTAAGCATGTATGAAGTTATCGAAACTTGAAAGGGATTGCACAGATGACACAAATTAAAAGCCAGGCTTAATGGACTTTAACCCAAAGTATTTGTTAAGCTGATGAGCACTGCTCTTCACTGTGGTGGCACCTTGTAACTAAGCCCTGTAACAGCTGATGTGGGTGTGGAGAGATTTTATTAGGATTCCAACGCTTCGAGTCATCGAGCAGAATTATTTGGCAATCAAACAAGGAAATATCACAGAGAAAATGGCCAATCACCACAAGCAAGTATGTGCATAGAGATAGTGAATATACTCAACTACAGCCCCATGTAATGTGTGACAAGGCTTTACACAAGCAGAAATCTGCTGAAAAATAAGCTAAATTAAGCCCCAGACAGAAGGGGAAGCTGTTTGTTTTATTGATTATGAATCCTGGACATGGAAAATTAATTCATTTGAGGATTCTCAAAATCCTGACAAGTCAAAGGATACATAAAAAGTGTATTTTTCAATGTCCAATCAGTCGCGGTTTAACAACTAGATGAGCTACAACAGGCAGAATTACACTTGTATGTGCAAATGGATAGAAGAGAAACATAAAAAATTTGAGCAATGAGGTGGCAAAAAGATGTTTAAACACCTCAGTAGAGGGAGTGGGAACCAGTTACACAAGGCAGATCAGCCTACTAAAGTGAGATGTATTTTAAAAAATAATTAATAAATAAATCCTGCAGCATGGAAGTTTTGGTACTTACTGAGTATTTTGCAGAATAGTGTGAACAAATGCTGGGTTTGTTTCCATGGAAGCTGTTACCAGAGAGGTCAGCAGGGACCAGTACCAGATTGCTGAGGCATCACATACAGACACCCCCACCTTCTTCACCCTCTGATAGCCCACAGCCCTGAGCCCGTGGATCCTGGTGTCACATCCATCACTAAGGCAACGCTTGATGTTTATCTGTACATCTGTCAAAACAGAAAACGGGATTTTTTACCCATTTCTTCTGTTAGATTAGACCTAGAATAATGCAGGTATTCCAAATGCTAATTACTGCAAAACCTTTTAGGAAAAAATCACAGGAGATGCACAACTATCCTCCCACATATGGACCAGTACACACGTGTTTTCTCACACTGTGATCTGGAAAATTTAGCCTTTGAATAATCTATTACATACAGTATGTCTATAAATTAAGGGAAAAATAGTAAAAGACCCTCAAAGTAGAAGACAGATTATTTCACTAGTACCTTCCAACCAATACACAGGCAGTGTCTCGGGAGTGAGTGGTTGTGGATATGATAAGGAAAAGGAATAAAGCCTAAAAGCACAGTTTAAAACTGCATAAAAATTTTGACATAAATTCTTGACCATTTTGCATAGATGACATTGTCCTTGTTACTTCTGAGGAACAATATCCTTGCTGCCCACTTCTTGTGGCAGTCAAAGTTCGCCTCAGTGAAAAAAACCTATGTGAACTGAAGGGACAAAATTCCAGAAGCTGCAGAAACCATGTGAGGAAGGAGCAGCTTTCTTTGGATTGATTCCAATATGGCACCCACAGAGCTACCAGATTCAAAAAATAAACTATTTAAAACCCCTGAGCAAAAAAAAAGCTGTTTTACATCTGACCAACTTCAGAGTTTCGGTACTAAAAAAAACAACTCAGTTGCTCAAAAGCAGATTTTTTGCAAGATACTATCAGCCAAAATATGCTTTCACTGTGCAAACAAACATATTTTAAAATTGCCCTGTGTCTTCAAATTGAGAGGCTAAAACTGCCTCTTTAGTCATATTTCTACTCAACCCTGAGCCCACACATTAAAGACAGACCACGAGAAAGGCTCTGAAGACTTTTCCAGGCTAGAAATTAAAACTACAATTAAAACAACTTCTCTGATCCAAGGATGAGGTCAGAAGTTCCATCTCTCATGACTGACATTTCAACATATCATTCCATGGCCTACCCAACCTTTCACCTTCCAAAAAGCAGCAAAGCAATATCCCAATGGTATCTTTATTGACTCACACATCTGACTAATGTTAGCGTTTTCCAACAGTGTTACGTAGCCAGTGATATTGCTTGGAATGTGAACATCTCGGACCTCCTGGAGACTGCTGGCATTCCTTCCCACTGCCACTGTGACCTGCTGTGGCATGTAACTCTGGTCATTAGCTGCCACTGCAATGGACAGATGTCTCAAAACCACATCTGGTTTCATCTTTAAGCTGCAAAGCAAAGAAGATAGAAGAGTTCTTGCAATGAGAAGGTAAGTCAAGTACTTTGCTTGTGTTATTTTATTATTATATATATTATACTATTCACTCATTTTCCACCTCTACAAACACAAATAAATCCTCTGAAATTTACCTAATGCTTCACATCTGTTCCTAATCCCACATCATGGTGGACAAGTTAAAAAAAATTAACTTAAAAAAAACCCCTGAGAGTGAAACTGTAGAATTTTTCTCTTCCTATTTTCAACTGAGAATCCATGCCTCAGGAATAAAAATGCAGTGTCAATAATGACCATAATGAGGTGGGTTTTTTTAAGTACACATTCTTAGATCTACCATTTGAAAAACACTGAACATTTCTGTTTCACTGAGCATTTCTGTTTCATGGCATTTTCTAGACAGTGGCAAAGCTCTTCTATTCAAGTACAAACCACTGCATTTGTACAACAGCTTGGAAAGCTTTGCTATACAACAAGGCATGGCAGATACAGGCATTTCAGAGGTGAACTTTCATTTGGTGGTTAGGCCCTTATGCAGAGATTAATGACTTCTCCATAAAACTTAAAAGCCAAACCATCACCCTATTTATCTGTCACTCTTTAATTCCACATTTTTTTAATTACAGTTGTACTGAGTTTGTGTGACAAGGTTTTGGGAATGGGAGCAACGGGGTGGAGAGGTTTATGTGAGATGCTGCTGGAAGCAGGACCTGCACTGGAGCAGTTTTGATGGCAGGACTCATGGGCCCATGAAGGGGCCTCATGCTGGAGCAGGGGAGAAGTGATGAGTCCCCCCACTGAGGAAGGACATGTGATGAGAAGAGACATGTGATGAACTGACCTCTGGGTGAGAGGAGAGAAAGAAAAACAGAAGGGTGGGGAAGACTTGGTTTTATTTGTCCTTGCCCTACTCTGATTTAATAAACTGAACTAAATTCCCCAAGTGGAGCCTGTTTTGCCTGTGATGGTGGTTGGTGAGTGAGTTCTCCCTGTCCTTCACTCAAGACCTTTCTGTTCTTTCCTCCCCCCTGTCCAGCTGAGGACGGGAGAGATGGGAATCCAGCCAGGACCAGCCCACCAGAGCCCCAGAGTGGCTGCAGGGCTGAGGGCTCAGCAGCCCAGCCCTCACCGTATCCAGTGGGAGCGGGCGCTCCCGTCCGACTGCCAGAAGGAGGAGGTTTCTCCGTTCGTCATCTTGTCGATATCGGCCGAATTGGACGAGGTCTCGATGTGAGTGTAGCACTTTGTGACAGACTTCAGCTTGTCCAGCTCCTCATCACCATTCAGGTCACTGGGGTATTCTGCAAATAAAAGGAATTGATCAGAACATGCTTCTTTGTCTTGTCTTGAGAACTGTTAGATCTCTGTAATAACCTTTATAATAATCTTTATAATAACCATCTCACACAACCAATTAACTGCTTGGCAGAGAACACAGCCCCTGAAGAACTGTTTCTGACAGATGCTAAAAGACAGCAAAGTTTCATTTTAGATGAAATTGCAATAATCAAAATCTACCACTCACTGTATGAAAACACTTCCACTGCCTGGAGTTCAATAGCCTTTATCTTCTTATTATTACTGGACTCATAAGTGCTTTATTATTTTCATGCCAAAATACAAACAGATGAAAGGGAAAAGCAAAATATGATGGAGAGAACCTCGATTCAGCTATTCCAGGGAAGGGACAAAACAGCCTGTTTCCCCAGGTAACCTGATCTATTTCAACAGAAGTGCAGAGATTTGAAAATATTAAGTCAAGCTGTGAATCAAAGGAGCCATGGCTGCAGACCACCAGGCCAGACCATCAGACACAGTGAAAAATTCAATACCTCCAGTCCAAAACAATAAAATATCTATTAATACTGAACAGTCAACTCCAGCAAACATTCACCTTCCCACGGGAATGAAGTTTCCAGCAACTAGTAGAGATATTTGACTGAATAGAGCATACAGCTAATTAGTAACTGCCATTGTGAAAAAGGCCAGGAGAAATGTTCAGAAATCAATTTATGTGCCTCAAAACCTGAACAAAAACCCCGCAGCAGCATGCAGATGAACTTCCTGCCTGTCAAGGGTGACGCAGTGCAGGCACCACACACCTCTCTCTTTCAGGAGGAGCCGGTCTAAGGAATCCCTCAGCACGGAGGAGCGCATGGTGCAGATGTTGTTGAAGTATTCCAGCACTGGGTAAGGGATGGCAGAGCTGGAGATGCGGTTCCGGTGCAGGAATCTGAGGATCATCGAGGCGTGAAGGCCCAGACGCTCTTTCGATTCAGAAAATATATCAATAAAGCCTAGAAAGAGACATTATTTCCCTGTGGTTTTGGGCAGCACAACCTAAGGAAGATCCAAAGCTATTAGAGAGTATCCAAAGGAGGTTACAGAGATGCTGAGGGGTCAGGAGGGGCCATCTGAGGAGCAGCTGAGGGCACTTGGTTTGTCCAGCCTGGAGAAGAGGAGGCTGAGGGGAGACTCATTGGGGTCTGCAGCTCCCTCCTGAGGGACAGCTCTGATCTTTGCTCTCTGTGACCACTGACAGGACAGCTGGAGCTGTGTCAGGCTATCAGGAAAAGATTTTTCCCCCAGAGGGTTGTCGGGCACTGAACAGGTTCCCCAAGGAATGGTCATGGCCCTGAGGCTGCCAGAGCTCCAGGTGTGTTTGGACAATGCTGATGCACATGTTGGGATTGTCTGTGCAGGGCCAGGAGCTACTTCAATGATCCTGGTGGATCCCTCCCAGGATGTATTCTGTGATTCTATGAGCTAACCTGACTAAGTCATCATTTCCCCACTCTACACCCTATTACTGAGTAAATCCAAATTAAGCAAGGGAATCAATACTGGAACTACATTCCACCACGTGAAGTTGCTCAAGTTTGCAAACTTTACAGGAGGGAAAGATGCAGGAAAATATTTTTATCAGATACTTGAAAAGACCAAAAATCTTATGCTTATTTTGGTGTCTCAAACCCTCATCTTCAATATCTGAGTGAAGCAGCTGCTGCTTGGTTAACAAGCTCATGGACCCACATCACTCACCCTGAGCTACACTAAGCACCTCACTTTGGTATTGTGGATTATTCCCACAAGTGGGAATTCCACCAACTTGGGAAGAAATTTCAGTTCCTTCACAGTGGTACTCAGAATCCCAGGGCATTTAGATGCACTGAATAGTACTCCAAGTCCCCTCCTCTGATTTATCTATAGCCAATTCCAGCATTTCCTGTCTGATCCTTTAAGGCAAATCCCCTTTAGCCACTTATCATCAAAAGCTTGGAAGGAAAGCCAGTAACTGATACTTATCCCAGAAATCAAATCTGGAAACTCACACTTTCTGAACTATACACTGTAAAATCTGATGTTTTATGAAGATTTCAAATGCTGACTAACAATATAATAATAATAAAGTATATGACTCATCACCTGGAACAGGCTCCCTGAAGGATTTATTCCTCCAGTGACCATGTACAAGATTGAATTAGCTGGGCACTCACCAAAACTCTGCAAAAAACAGGACACTCCCCAGCCACACAGAGAAGAAAAGTGTGGTTATTTGTGAAAGGAAGTTCTGCACGTTATTATGAGAAGTTTTTCATTTACACCAACTTCACTTGTTTGACACTAGAGAAGCAAAAACCTGGAGATTTTTTAAGACTTGAGCAAGCAATGCTATTGTAGCAATTTATTAAAGCAGCATCCCTTATGTGGGGCAGAGCCCTGGAAACCCTTTCTGCTCTCATACCTGGCACTAGTGAACAAGCCTGCAGCTGCCTGATTACATGGCTAAGCTCCCCCTGAAGATTGGCTCCACTGGAATTCTTGAGAGCCTCCAGCATGTTCTCCACATCTACAGTGCCATCTCCTTCAGCATCAAACTGTGCAAAGGCCTGAAGAGGAACAAAAAAAGAGAAAATTTATTTCAGTGTATTTCCTTCAAGGTATTTCATAGAAACCAGAGGAGTTTATAACACCATTAAGTCAAACTCAAAAGAATCTATTTTCTGTAGTATTCAATTCATGGTAACAGGAAACAGCCTGGCTGGAAATCTGCAGGGTTTAGGAAGTTTAAAGGTATTTGCAGTGGCTTTCTATAAAAGTCGGCTGCAGTCATGCTTAGGTGGAGTCAGCAACACCAGTGAATCAGCAGGATCTACCCCTGGACAGGTGGGCCTGTGAGGAAGGGGCTCCCCAAGAACCCCAAAAAGCTCTTCAGTTAAGGGTGGGTTGGTTCCCACACCTTCCACTGGAACCACACCTTCCATTACTCATCTCTGCTTGCATCTCTCACTGCAGTCACTCCAATCCCTTCAGGGTTGAAATATTGTCTTGATTTAGGAAAACATCCTGAGAGCCAGAATATTTTTTAGTTGTGTATTTCCTTCCATTTACTGTCCTCCTACATAAAATACCAGTTTAATATAGTTTGTCAAAGTATTTGTGAAAACAATAGAGAGAGTTAGAAAAGTGGGGTTTTTCTTTTCTTATTGAGGGGAACCACTGACAGCTTTAGTAACTTTGACCTTAATGTAACTTTTAAGATAAAGAGTTGTGTTGAGCATCTACAAAAAGTAACTCACACAGCTTTTTGTAACTTTGAACTACCAAAAGTACAAGGTATTTTTATTCAGCTGAGCCTACAGAACAGAACCAAGCTCATAAATGTAAACTGCTTTAACTTCAGAGAACTCACAATTCAGTGACACACCACTGGCTCTATTTTCATGATCAGGTTTCATTTTGAAATTACTACAAAAAATTGAATGTGTCCCAAAAGAGAAATGTGGTATTTCAGGAGCATCCACTTTTTTCATGTAAATTGGGAATGCACTTACAAAGGATATTTCTTTACAAGCAAGACTTGAATCTCCCAGCCTTGAACTTGGTATTTCAAGTTCAGCTACACAGCCAAGTAAATTTGGCTTCTAAGAACAGACCCCCCACAAGTGTCTGAGTCAAGGGAGGAAGCTCATGCTTCAATCTCTTGGTTTGTTACCTGAATATCCAACTGGATGTACATGAAAAGTGTTATCCTAGAGAGCAGTAATCCCACATGATTAGCTCAGAATAACCTGCCCATTAACCACGACATAATTACACCACTTAAATGAGAGCAAAGTCCTCAGAACACCAGAGAACTGAAACAAGGTGTTTTAGCTGCCTAAAGCTCTGAGGGCACTTCTGTGGCACAGAATTTTAGCTTGGCAGCTTTATAAAGTCTTGTTAAAGACACAACTGAGCCCAAGACAACAATGACTACCTTCAGAAAATGATTCTGAGCAGCAAAGCTGGTGCTGGGCACCAGGGCCAGTCCAGCTGACTGACATGGGGCATCAGGCAGGGCCTGAAACAAAAAACACCTTTGCTTGAGGACAGGAATCCAGGGGGAATTAATTCTGACAGACAGAACTCAGTGGCCAAAACAATTCAATGCACAATTTCACACCACAACATCCTCACCATTATGACTGTTTCTCCTCATATTTGGAGTCAAACTGCAATTACTAAACTACAAAATGAGCAAGTTTTGTGATGCTACTGGTGAAAACACACCCTGGCTGCTACTTTAAACCAATTTCTTACACTTTTGTGCAAGGAGGGATTACCACATATATGCTTTTCTTCACATCTTAATGCAGAAGTTGGTATTTTATTTTTAAACTCCTCCTATGATCTCAGGAGACTGAACTAAACCTAGAACATTAAAATTATTTTTTGACTGTTCAGTGTAACAAACTCAAGAGTTTGTGAGTTGTGTCAGGACTGGGACATGCTACAAATGTAGCAGCAACTTCACCACAACCCAGCTGCATCCTGCTCCTAAAGGCATTAACTTTCTACCCAGTTTAGGGACCAGGAAGAAACACAGAAAAAACTTCTTTCTTGGGGAATGATGGGTCAGAAGATTGCTTGGAAATACAGCCCATGGGCCAGTGAGCCCCTCATCCCACAGCTCAGGAGCTGGATGGCACCACAGCCCCCCTGAAGGGGTAGAACTGCAGCACTAGTGCTGCCAGCCAAAGCTGGAGGCAGGACATGACAACTGGGGAAGCACCACTGGAGAAAAAAGGATTCAGAGGCTCAGTTTATCCAGAAAACAGGTTTTGTATTAAAACAGAGCTTCGCAAAGCATTCAAAGTATGTGCTCACAGCTGAGAACAGAAAAACTGAAAAGGCACATCAAGACTTGGTCTGTGCCAGACAGGCCTCTGTAAACATGAAAAAGTGAAACTCATTGACCTGCACCCCCAAAGTGACCCCTCATCAGAGCAGAACACACCCAGGGAACCTCTGAGGCCACAGCTCCTGGGTGAGGCCACTCACACACAGGATGACAGCAGGGCTTTCCAGAGAACTCTCAACATCTCGACTTCCCCGAACAGCCCAGACGTGGCCACACATCCGAGCCATGACAAATCCTGTGACCAGCTTTTTCCCCACTCCCGAGCAGGAAATGAAACCAAAACAGATTCTTCACGCAGATGCAGAGGAGGACGTGTAACACAGAGAACCCTCCAACCCTTCCTGCAGCCCACAGAGCAAAACTGTCTGTGCCAACAGAAAGACCCCTGCTGGACTCATTTCACCCTCGCGTGGCTCCAAGTGAAGAAACGTTTGTTATTGGCTCTCCTGGTGGAGGAGCTGCAAGTGGGGGCAGCGTTTTACCAAACCACTTAAAGCAATGCAGCACAAACACACCCGTGTGCACAGCAAAGGACTCTCCCGCCAGCTTCCAGCAGCCCTGTTCACCTGTCAGCCCCGACCCCGGGAGGCTCTGTGGGATTTCTCACTTGACACCGTTACTCTGCTGCTCGGGAGCAATGGAAAGACACCAGGAAGTGACTGGGCAGCCTCAGGAACTGCTTGCAGCAAGGAATTCAGACACAGCCACTTCTCAAAATCCCCAACGGGGCCTTCCGTTGCAGTTTGGACAGCTACAGAGTAAAGCTTAAATGTTCTGGATGTTCAGTTCTCCACCTCCCTTCCCACAGCAGAAAGGAAACCTCTCTCTTGTAGCACTAAACCCTCACCTTCACACCTTCTGTCTGTGGAGAGGGATCTCTGTCACACTCCCTTGCAAGTTTTCCAAAAACTCTTCCGTGACAGCAAATAACGAGATACCCACGACACACTTGACAATTTCATCGCTGGTTTTAAAATGCCAAAATAAAATCAAGCCTGGTAAACTATGACCTGCTGATAACACAGGGAAGTATCTGAGAGGAATTCTTCAGGCAGGATTTCCTACCTGTGCTCTCCCCAGCCGTGCCAGCAACAGCAGAAACACTGCTATAAATACCTATTTTATTCACAAATGGTTGCTCAGCACGATGGCTGATAATCAGCATAAATTAAAAAAATTAAAAAAGAGAGCTATGTGGAAGCCGACAGGCTGCCTGCCAGCATTTCCAGCCGCTTTTCCAACCTCGTGCAGAACCCCCCGGGACCCCAGAGGGCTGTCGGGGGTCAATAACCACGGACACGGTGCCGGGGGGCGCGGGGTGACGGACACCCCCGTCCAGCAGCACGGCGATCTCGCTCCGGCAGGTCCCCAGGGTCAGGGTGCCCCATCCCCGGGAGCGCCCCGGGCCGGGCCGCTGTCCCCGGCAGCGCCGAGCACCGGCCAACGCCCCGCTCTCACCTCCTCGCTCTCCCCGCGGGCCCCGGCCGCCAGGCGGGACACGCTCTCCAGCACCTCGCAGAACTGCTCCAGGCTCACGGCCTCGTCGCCGCGGCTCAGCCGCTCCTCCAGCCATCGCACCAGCGCGCTGTGGTGCCGCGACACGAGCGGCTCGGGCAGGGCCGCCTCCCTCAGCCGCGCCGTGGCCTCTCGCAGCCGGGCCTGTTCCAGCAGCACCTCGGCCGGCGGCAGCGCCGGGGACACCGCGCCGGGCTGGGGCGCGCCGGCCGCCCCTTCCATGCCCTCCTCGGCGCCCCCCTCCTCCTCCTCCTCGCTGCTGTGACTCGCCGCCGTCCCCATGAGCCGCGGGAGCAGCGCCCGGCCCGGCCCGGCCCGACCCGCCTTACTCAGCAACTTCCC